>VXBZ01012437.1:0-139392 GCA_013399135.1 Heliornis fulica
AAAAAGAAGCCCTGCAGTGTAACTGACAAAGGGGCTGAAAGGGGATGTTTAGCAGTGGCCAGCTCCAAGTGAGAGCAGGGAGAAGTAGGTGGAAAATGCTGACTGCTGATGAAGCTTTCAGGCTAATACAGATTGGAGGGAGCAAGTTGGGTGGTTTGCTCATGCTTTTTATGTGTGGAGTATAAAACCATGGCTTCATGGAGAAATGAAAACGAATCTCATCAATACCTATAAATATCTAAAGAGTGCATGTTATGAGGATGGGGCCTGACTCTTGTCGGTGATGCCCAGTGACAAGACAAGAGGCAATGGGCGCAAACTGGAACACAGGAAGTTCTGTCTGAACTTGAGGGAAAACCTCTGTACTCTGAGGGTGACAGAGCACTGGAACAGACTGCCCAGAGAAATTGTGAAGTATTCATCTCTGGACACATTCAAAACCTGCCTGCATAAACTCTTGTGCAACCTGCTGTAGGTGATCCTGCTCTGACAGGGGAGTGGGACTAGATGATCCCTTCTGACCTCAACTGTTCTGTGATTCTGTGGTTCTGTAATTAATATGTACTAGGTTTTGTAGTTGATAAAATTTATATGCTGCATAAGACAGATGTCTGAAGTCTTCACTCCCTAGAAACAGTTGCACTGAGAAAACTCAGGAAAGGTTGAAGAAGTTTTTACTAAGGGGGAACATCAAGCCAAGGAATCAGTGACCAGATAGTCTGGGAGACTCATGGGCAGAGGCTCAGTAAAAGTAAGCAAGGAAAAGGAGGTCTCCCAAGATATTTTGGTGTTGCACAGAAACAGGGGATGGCCACGGAATTGCTTCTCCAGCTCCACAAGTGCTGAAACCAGAGAGGAAAAAAAAATGTCCCTGTCACAGGTGCAAAAGAGAACTCCTGCAAGACTTGCTGCTGTTTTCTCTTACAGTTTCTTAACTTCTAACACATGTATTGTAGCAAGTTACATTTTTTGAGACCTGCTATAGGTAACACAGTGTAGCTGGTCACTGTTCCTTATTTGGGTTATCAAAGCTATGAGATTTCAGAGGCTTTTCCCCTGCACTGCTTCCTCAGAGCAGCTCTTTTTCTCCTGTTTGATGGGGGCCTGGACACACTGATCCCTTGGTTTGCTGTCAGCACTGAGATTCATTTTGCTTCAGTGACAAATACTTTTGCATAACCATGTAAAATTGCTGATTGCAAGGTGCTATGAACAGGAACTACCCTCATTTTTTAGGTGCAAGCATGTGGTGGTGCTTACGGCACTGCTTAACATTGCTCTACCCATTTTATAGAAGCAGCTGCTAGTTTAAAGGAACACAGTGAGTATCCTTTGTATTTTTAAAATGCAGTTGTTTTTCACCCAGCCTGTTGGTAGCTCACTGCAAGCTTATAACCCATTTGAAGCCTTGTTGCTTACCAGCAGCCTCTTGGCACTGCTAATGCCATCCCTTTAGGTAAATTTTATCATAAAAGCATGTTTGTATCCTGAAGTTTCTCTTTCAAAACAATCTTTCCAAATAAAGAATTTTATAAGTGCATACACTGAATAAGTTTTTAAAAGTATTTTTGAAGCCTTACAATTTAGATCCTTGCGTGTCTCTTTAAGGGATGAGGCCATGTGCACTGGATTCAGCTTCATTAATTTAAAGCCAGCAGAAAATTGTAAATCCAACTTAGCCTCACTACAGCATGAGAAATGGCCAAAGCATAAAGGGATTTGTATTCTCACAAGGTGTTTATTTTAACTAATTTGCATCGTTTCCCACAAGTGGAGATCTGATGCTCTTGTCAGATCAAGTAGTTCACTATTTGCAATCCCTTTCAGCATGGAGGAAAGCAGATGATGTTAATGGATGCTACTTGTCTGAATGTAGGAACAGATGTTTCTGTAGGAAATGGAGTAGAAACACTCATAAGCAGGATTGTTGTCTTGCTTTTGTTTATGCACACGTTAAAAATGTTGAAAGGATCATGCAACACATCTTCATAGATGATCTAATTCATAAATTCTTTTCTTCAAGTATTTGGGTTTTAGTTTCAATGATGACATCAGCAGATGGACACATTCTCAGCTGGTACTTGTGTCTTCAGTGTAGGGCATGTGCTTTGCCTCAGTTTAGTGGAAAATTGATTTCTAACATGAAACCTAGGAAACCTAGCAATCCATTCTGATAGCTTGATACTGAATTCATTTTGATACAGTAGATCTTTCTCCAGCTCTGTTAATCTCCATTCATTGATGTTAGTGTAAAGTACTCTGCATTAAGGTTGACATTGCTTGGGCACAGGTTATATATTTTATGGGCAGACTTCTCCTTTCAGTTACAACTAGCTTTGAAACCAGTTGGGTGATTTTTGACTGCAAATTCTGTTTTTTAATGTTTCATCAAGCGAAACAACACAACCGTGCTGAGTGACTGACTTGCTTGGCTGATCTCTCTGAAGGCCACATACCTGCAGTGATTACTTCTTGGTTTTGCTACTGTCCACTTTTTTTTCCTTAGGACAGTGCTTCATCAAAAGTTAGATAGCTCTGCATTGTTAACTTGGAGTACAAGTGGTGCTGTCTACAGCCTCAGAGGTGTTTTTCTTCGGTTATTTGCTCTGTCCCAGGTGGGAACTGTTCACCTGCAGGTTGGGCATCCTCTAGTTCTGCAGTAGTAGCTCTTCTCTAACTAACCAAGAGTTATTTCTGCAAGAAAAGTTTTTGTGTGCCTTGCTGCCTACAGTACCTTTACAGATGGTCTTCTTTACTTACTTCAGCATAGATGAGTCCAAAAGTACCTCCATCCTGAATAAGCTGATGAGAGCAATTGGTCTCATTATGTTCAATTTGTGGACTTGAGTGACACCAAAGGCTGATCCCTACATACAGGCTTAAAATGCCTTAAGTGTGTTGGAGGACTTGCCTAGATACTCTTTTTCTGGGCCATCTTTCAACCTGGCATAAACCAGACCAGATAAAAATGGATTTATGGGAACTGTGGAAATCTTATTTGGGCTATAGATATCAATAACATTAACACATACCTTGAAAATCTTCAAGAGGTTTCTGGGTGATGTTTTCTACTCACTTTTGGTAGTTGTTTCTGAGTACTTAGGAGAGAACAAATGCTTAAAGAGGAGACTACTCTTCCCCTGCAAAGGGGAATTCCTTGATCATCTTACTTGGAGCAGATTCAGGCACATAGTTCCTTTTGCTTTCATATTATAAGCCTACACATCCTATCTTCATTCCTATAGTAATGAAAGAGCTTTGTTCAGGAGTGCTGGCTTCTCTTCAGTGGTCTTTGTTTTCCCTCCTTGGAAACAGTTTGAATGTGTCAGAAGAGTCCCAGTCCCAGAACTGCGTCTGGCCAAGAACCTGACCATGCTGGTCTGTCATATTGCTCTCATTAAAAGCCTGCTTCTTTCCCCCCCAAAAAAAACCAAAGTCACCTGTGAACAGTAACAAACGATTAATTGTGGAGACTAGGGACTTGGCAGAAATGTCTATAAATGAAGTGCTTTTTTGGAAACTACATTGCCTGTCTTGCAGATCAAAAAATAAATGCAAAGTATTTCAATGTATATCATTGAATTAATTCACTTGATTGCCACTTCCCTTCTTCTTCTCTTTGGGGGGGGGCACTCCGGAGATTGGAATTTTAATTGCTTGACCGCAGTTTCTAATTAGTGGTGCACCAAAAGGGCATACATCGTTATTTAGTACTGAATATAAGGATCTCTGAGGTTGAGCTATAGCATCAAATAGGTGAATTTAGACATCTCGTGACTGAAATTACAGGCTATCAGTAAATATAATTTATAATAATGAAACCATTAGAATATATAAAACCAGTGTTCTCTACAGCTGCTTTCTCTTTCAGTTGATACTTGGGTTTGTGTTGCTGTATCCAAAGAGGAATCTGGCTCTAGAGGGTAATGGTCTGAGAACAGAATATTGTCCATGTTATGACTTTAATGTCTAATAGTCTGTATCGTATTTTTTCTCATTTTAAAACTTGATGGTAGAAGTGAATTGTGTAACTCCAGTTATATATTAACACTGCTGCATTCAAGATTCTCAGATAGTGCAGTTTGGAGTAGGAATCGTACAGGAAACATACTGGAATCAACTTGTTCTCTACTAGGCAGATTAAGAACTAGTTAAGACTGCAAAAATGTAGATACGTGTGCAGTCACCATAAATTGCTGTCTGTGTAGTAAGGTAGATGGTGTGTTGATATAAACTGGTGTGCAATGCACAGTATTTTCATCCAGAGTTTAGAGGTAAATAGGAAATAATTTCTGGTAAAACCTAGGAATCATCTGAACAGTGTGTGCCTTATATCAGCTAAATTCATAAACTGGGCTTTGGTTATGGACATGTAATTATGGGTGTTGCTGAGGCAAATGGAAATCAGTGGCTCTGAAATTTAAAGAATAAAAAAAAAATTATAGAAACTGGCTAAGTTCTCCCACCTGTTCCACTCTCATATTCCATTTAGGCATTTAAAAGTATCCATATGGGGGATTTTAAAATATGAAACACATTTGAATATACAAGAGCCATAAAGTCTTGTTCCTTAAACAACAATTCACAGAATTCAGCGATGAATCTAGAGATGGACTTGTATTAAGTGGGAAGCAGGAAATAATTAGTAGAAAACTGCTAAAATACTTTTTAAAAATTTTTAACATAAAACCTGTATTCTCTTTCTTTTTTCTTAATTCTCCTGTAGAATTTTCTAGGAAGATGGTGCTCAGCAGTTTATCAGAGTATTAATGGGTCTTTATTCATGTAAGTCTCTAGGGCTGAGCAACCATCTCCTGTTGAGAGTTAGTAGAAACTAAATGTCTGGAGTTCAGCATTTGGCAAGAGTTTTCACAGGACATTTTTCCTCAAGGTAATTTTCGTGGCTTTTGCTGTGTTTGAGACTTAGATTGTTGACAAAGGGTTGTGTTTCTACTCTCCCCTCCTGCTCCTGCTTCCTCTCTCACAGGCGTTTCTGAAGCAGTGCAGATGCCTGCCACGAATTCACCAGTGCATCGCATGGAAACTTGGCTTCTTGGCACATGGAAGGAACAGCTCTTTACTTCTGTCTCTGTCTCTGGAGAATTAAACTCACATTTTGTGTTCCTGCTTAGGTTTAGAGCCAAATTTTTCACTTCAACTTCCTTCCTCCCTCTGCCCCTTTCTCCTTTCCTTAATTAAAAGATGCTCAGGTTGAATGCATATAGCTGCAGCTGAAAAAGGATGAAAATAGAACAGATGAAATACTGACACTGTTGGGACCTGGACCTTTACTTAGCATTGCATTTGCTGGGATGTCACTGTAACAGAGCTCTAAAGCAAATTGGCTTACTTTTTTTTCAACAGATTAATTGATAATCTCTAATTTTAAAGGGAACAGAATTGTTTGCAATTAGACGTGATTTTTACAGCTTTAGCTGTTCCTCCCAGCTAAATGAATGACAAGTACATATTTGCTTAGTGTAAACAGGAATAGATTTACCACATCGGTATGTGTTTAGTCCCTCTGTTTCCCAAAGGCACATCCAAACTGAGATGCTGACCTCAAAAACAATATCTGTATGGCACTGGCTGCAACACCTCATTTTCCGCACTTTTGAGAAGTCAGGTATTTTGTAGAGTCCCCAAAGACGAGCACTGTTAATGAAAGTTAAGTGACACCAGTTTTTAGATAATGAACTCCAGGTACACATCTACAAAAAGATAAAAGAATCAGTCATAGCACTCTTTGCCTTAAATGGTGTCTGGAAGCCTGATAGTAATCTTCCCTGAGCAGGGAAGAAATTAAATTAAAAAATTAGTCAGAATAGTATGGGGCAAAGAAATCAAATTTCTGATAAATCACGAATAACCCTTCTCACAGAGAAGTGCTCTGTAAAATGCCTAAACACAAAAGACCTTCATATTGAAGTTAACAGATTGTTTAAAAAGGAGAATAAGCAATGGCAGTATGTTAATGAGGGTGTTTTAGAGGAAAGACGGCAATAGCTGCTCATGGAGACTGGACTCTAGTTTTGCACAGGTATCTTTCTTGCTAAAGCTGTTATGAAGCTGAAATTACCCACCTTATCTGTGGCTTTGACAAAAATACCACTGGTCTTCTTGTTTTCACTTTGAACTTAAAAACTTCAGTCTGCTTTCCCTAATTTAACCTCCTTCACCACAACAATCTCTTGTAATTTACAATCTTTTGTAATCTTTTTGTTGTTTCATCATTGCCAGCCTCTTCAGCTGAGCTGACAGGATTATCTGCACCATTTCCTTGAAATCATCTCTCACAATATTTTAATAACTTCCCCAAATAAGTTCACGGTGCTTCTGCCCTTTTGATTCATCTCATCACTGTTTGAGTCATGTGCACAGTGAAGTGGCAGTGGCCACTTGGGCAGCCACAGCCATGTGCATTGACTATAAACATTTAACCAGAGTGATTAATTGTGAGGTCTTTTCTTGGCTGAGCTCCAACAGGTTTGTGAAGGAGGAGAAGACTCTGGCTGGCAGATATGCCAAGCATGTGAAAAACAAAAGCTGTAGTCATCTTGAACTGTCAAAAGAGCTGAAAACCAGGGAAAATGTTACAATATTTGCCTGCATAATGAAGGGAATATGAAGATTTTTGCATACGTTAAGGTCATTTGGGAATCTTACATTCAATTTTCCTATTCGTACTGGAAAAAAGCATTGGAAGAGGATGAGAAGAGATCTAATCTTACAGTACCACTTGCACAAAAAGCCTGAGCTCAATTTTATGTCCCCAAGAGAAGGCTAGAAGGTGAATTGTTTTTTGTTTACTCCATATATATATAATATATATATATATATATATATATATATGTACAAGTAGACCAGCTAAAACCGCTTCCCAGCAATCAGAAATAGCTGTCACACACTGACAAGCGTGAACCAGAAGTGAGATGTGAGTTTGCAGCATTGGGAGCATCACTGGAACATTTCAGACAGGGAACTAATAGACTCACTGTCACTTGGTTGAATGTCTTTGTCACAAAGTTCCCTATCCCTCAGCCAACCCAATGCTTCTGTACATCGGAACTGCTGCAGGAGGGCTTGCAGCTGGTCAAGTAGAGGTCGCATGGCTCGCCTTGAGCTAGCTGTATGTTCATATTTTGTCTGTTCAGTTCTTTTCCCTCTCTTTTTCATTGCACTCTACTGTGATGGTCTGTGGTCAGATCTCCTTCTTCTGTATTTGCACAGCTTCCAATGCTGTGATGCTGGACAAGCAGAAATAATAAACAGTGCTGAGTGTTGGTGTTAGTTCAAAGAACTCACAGGGGATGCAACTACTGAATATCTATTTATTTATTGCTTTCCTTGTTCTTTTTTCTTTTTTTTTTCATAGTGAAATACATGAGAGAAGCAACCCCTTACGTGAAGAAAGGCTCTCCTGTTTCAGAAATTGGGTGGGAGACACCTCCCCCTGAATCTCCCCGCTTGGGTTGTGCCTCTGCTGACCCCCTGTCACAGCTATCACTCTCCATCCACAGAGACAAGAAGACAATACCCCTTAAGATGTGCTATGTGACACGCAACATGACAGTGTCAGACCCCGAAAACAGGTGAGTAGGAGCTTTGCCTGGGGATGGGATTTTTCCTTCACATGGAATTGTCATCAACCTTTTTGGCATTGGGGTTTGGGAGCAGAAGCTGATGATGGGATCTGGCCACACACAGCAACCCAGTGAGGACCAGTTTGGAAAGGGTGGATGGTGGTGTCTGAACCACATGGTGCTGAGCTCAGCTTTAGNTTTGGGAATCTTACATTCAATTTTCCTATTCGTACTGGAAAAAAGCATTGGAAGAGGATGAGAAGAGATCTAATCTTACAGTACCACTTGCACAAAAAGCCTGAGCTCAATTTTATGTCCCCAAGAGAAGGCTAGAAGGTGAATTGTTTTTTGTTTANTCCCTCAGCCAACCCAATGCTTCTGTACATCGGAACTGCTGCAGGAGGGCTTGCAGCTGGTCAAGTAGAGGTCGCATGGCTCGCCTTGAGCTAGCTGTATGTTCATATTTTGTCTGTTCAGTTCTTTTCCCTCTCTTTTTCATTGCACTCTACTGTGATGGTCTGTGGTCAGATCTCCTTCTTCTGTATTTGCACAGCTTCCAATGCTGTGATGCTGGACAAGCAGAAATAATAAACAGTGCTGAGTGTTGGTGTTAGTTCAAAGAACTCACAGGGGATGCAACTACTGAATATCTATTTATTTATTGCTTTCCTTGTTCTTTTTTCTTTTTTTTTTCATAGTGAAATACATGAGAGAAGCAACCCCTTACGTGAAGAAAGGCTCTCCTGTTTCAGAAATTGGGTGGGAGACACCTCCCCCTGAATCTCCCCGCTTGGGTTGTGCCTCTGCTGACCCCCTGTCACAGCTATCACTCTCCATCCACAGAGACAAGAAGACAATACCCCTTAAGATGTGCTATGTGACACGCAACATGACAGTGTCAGACCCCGAAAACAGGTGAGTAGGAGCTTTGCCTGGGGATGGGATTTTTCCTTCACATGGAATTGTCATCAACCTTTTTGGCATTGGGGTTTGGGAGCAGAAGCTGATGATGGGATCTGGCCACACACAGCAACCCAGTGAGGACCAGTTTGGAAAGGGTGGATGGTGGTGTCTGAACCACATGGTGCTGAGCTCAGCTTTAGGTTGTGCTAGAGAAATAATTCAGTGTCATAATCCAACATTTTTATTAGAAATGGAATTGCAGGAGGGTTTTTTTCAGCCTGATTAAGTGTCTGCTTTAGAAGGAAGAGACACTAATTGGTAACATCTTCTGGGCTGGCTTAATCCAATTTCACTAAATTGCATTTTCTTTTCTTTTTTCAGTGAATATTATTTTAAGAATGGTCTGTTTTGTCTGTTCTTTCTGGACATTAAAGTCAAGAATAGAGGAAAAGTTCCACTAGAAGTCATTATTGGGGAATTTCTGCGACTACTTGGGTTTTTTTCCTAAAGTTAAAAATAGGATGAGCTTTTACCAGCCCTTATTTATAACATATGTGGAACAGCTGCACCACACCAGCACACTCTCTGATCCCTGCTCTAACAGCTGCTAATAAAAAAGGGCCAGTCATGTCAGTAATACAGACTGATTCTTCCATCCAAATAATGGCCTTTTTGTTTTCCTGCACTGTGCTGGCTTGCCCAGAAGCTGTGTGCAATGCCTTCAATTCTTAGGAATAAATAAAAGTTACCTTTTCGCTTCCAGAGAAGGATAAGGAGAAGAGGGGAGAGCAGAAGGGGTTTAAGGAGGATGGGTTGCCCTTTAATCTCTTGTACTGCAGTTCAGAAACTTTAAAAATGTCTGCGTAATTTTCCTTCTTTCTTTTTTCTATTTGTCTGGCCTTCTTTTGAGTCAGTTTGGTTTCGGGGTTTTTTTTTCCCTATGCTGTATTGTTTAGTATTGCTTTACTTTCCTTCTGCTCTTCATCTCACCAGGTGGTTACCACCACAGTCAGTGATAACTGACCACTACAAAAGTGCAATTGTGAAACAGCAATTACCCTAGCAGTCTTTTTCAAGTTTAAATCAAGATGGTTATCGATATCTGCCACTTTTTTTCACGTATATCTGTACAGATTAAGATACTGAAGTTTTACAGCTGTAGCACTAGTCTGAGAGTTTGATGTCTCTGCCCTGGAGTATATTTTAAAACTACTCATACAGGCCACATTGTTTGAATCAGCACAGTGTAACAGTGCTTAATACATGTTGGTTTCCTTTTTTCAGAATTTTTCCCCTTCTTTTTTGGGAGATCATATTGTACTTCTCAGCTTGTGTCACTCTCTTGGTCCTCAATTTTTTTGGAGGCCAGGAGGACTGATTCAGAGCAACATGCACTCACTGCTTGTGATACTTCTGCTATGGAGCTGACTTTATCAAAGCGTGCTGTAAGTGTGTGTGTGTTACTAGGAAGTAACGCGTGGGAGAGTGATATTGCTTATTATCATAGTTTTCATTTCGTGTTGCTGTCATTTCCTGTGGAAAGACTGACTTCTGACTTTTACTATCGTCCAACACAGTGTACTGTACAATCTAAACTGGATTTTTCCATCCAAGCACATATTAAGTGCCTCACCATCATGCTAGCTGCAGTGTCACAGTAGCATCCCGTCAATTCCCATCTTTACCTATTTCAAGATTTTTAACAATTCTGAACAGATATTTCCCAGTAGAAATGCTATTACAGTGCAGTGATGCTTTCCCACTGGAATATATCCCAAGACAGTAATCTGATTCCATGAAAATAATTTAATATTTGTTCACAGCAGAGCCCAAACCATGTTTTTACATACTTATGACACTTCTGTTTCATAACCTGGTGACCTGACGCATACGGATCTTATAACCGGTGGTGTCAGTCTGCTGGATGGCTTTAGAAGAGCACTGCTGGCAGGCTGCCAAAGCATATGTTGGCCATAAAAGAGCTGCTTTGGACTATAGCTGAGCTAATTTTCATATAAAACCAAGATTGGTCATAGAAAACATGAGATTTTCAGTGTAGATGTTTCTCCACTGCAGGCTGGATATCATAGCTGGGTTGTGGGACCAAGCTGAACTGGTTGGATGTTCAGCACAAGAAGATACCAGTGCTAAAGGACCCTGAAGGAAATACCCACTCATTCATCTGCAGTTCTCAGAAAGCTGGGGCGAAATGTGGGTTTAACGGGCACAGAGGAAGTTACACGTACAGTTTTCCCACTAGAGCTGGTAGCCCTGCATAAGATTTCTACTTCTCCTTGAAGACTGGGCCCAGTTAAGAGATGTGTCAGTCTGTGTTTACTCTCAGATAGTTTAGTGAGCCTGTCCTTTCAGAGCAGGAGTGAAGTTTAGTGTGTTTAGAGGAGGCAGGGAATTGTCTTCTCTGTTACCTGATTAAAAAAGCTGTAAGATTCCAAGGAGAAGATCCTTAATACAGACCAGTGCCAAACTTAGTGTTTAACATTGTTATTTTTTTTTGTAGCACGAACATAGAAACAGCAGAAAAGATGCAGAGCATCTTAGTGGCATCTGTGTCCTCCTCCTCCAGACACAGGAGCCCATTGTTACATTTTAGGCTCAAAGAAACTAGGTTAAAATAATTAAATCTGTTGCTTGCTTGTGTTTTCACTGCTAAGTGTCCTTCTTGGTGGCAGCGTTAAAGGTTAATGTCAGGTCTCACAGCATCCCCTCCCATTGAAGAGACACGGCGGAATGGTCAAAGCTAGTAATACCAATAAGCAGTAAATCTTAACTGTGTTATAAAAAGATTTTAATCAATTTATGGTGATTATATTAAGGAATAGGAGGAGGAAAGAGAAGGAAATGAAAGAAATAAGTCTGTGATGTGAATTTTGTTCTCTGGTGCTTTTAAAGTCTTGGGACATAATTCTAAGGTACATCTGTACACAACACAGGAGACACAACGTTCCCTGGAGGAATGGGTCCATGCTGGGCAGACTGAAAAGGTCTTTTGACTGTCTGCTTTAGAAACCCCCCTGAAATCCTGCTTCCTCTTCATTCAGCCAAACCCAGGAAGTGTGGGCCTGATCCTGCCAGTACTCAGTATGAGCAGGTCACATTTGGTCTGTGGCAGGAGGAGTCCAAAGTGGTGTGATCTTTACAGAGAACTTCAGTGGGGATCCAGGCTTAAGGATCTTAAGGATCAAGTTACTCATTGGCAGGGTTTGGTGTTCTGAGGGGAAAGGTTTTCTCTGGTTTTGAAACTAAGGGAAATGAGCTGGGACAGATTCCCAGCACCGTGATGCTGGCTGCCAGCTGCACACAGTGGCAGTGCTGCAGAAAATACAGGGGCAGTTCGCAGACTTCACACTGGGGACATGCAGAGAAACAGATAAGGAACTGTCCTATTTGTCTATTGTCCATTTCCATGTAGGACTGATAGTTACAATCGGAATGTAAAATTGATAGGTGTGTTTTAAAGGAGGCAGAGGAACTTGCTGGTATCCATTCATTCTGGGCTCTGCACACTGAGGATTACCTGGGCTTCCCAGGATGACAGGGAGCTGCGAGACAGACCAAGACCATTTACTCCAAAGGCAACTATATAGACTTAAGGTGCTTCATTACTTTGATTAATTTTATGTTTTATTTTTTTCCATTTAGAAGTACCAATTGACTGAAAAAAGTATTTGCAAGATTTATTGCAAAGCTCTTGATCCCCAAACTTGTTCCTTTTGCACATATAACCTTTTAAAAAGAAAAAATTCTTACATTATTTAATATGATGCCGGTAATGCACTGTAACAGGGTCAGTGAGATTCAGCATTCTGAATTGTAATTGGTCTCTAAGCATGTAGTTTATGTAAGCATGAAATATCCCTGTGTGAATCTGAAATGGCATTTCAAAATCTTAAATATAAAACAAATTCTGGTGAATTTGGATGTATTTATTTTTGTTACAACAAGGCATGGAAACAAAAGTTGAAACTTCTTTAAAATAAGAACCGAGGTTCAACCAGATGCCATGAGTGCAGATAACAAACATAAGCATGTTGCAGAAGAGCAAGAAGATGAAATGAAGGGACAAACATCTTAGTGTAGAAGTCTGGGATCTATCCTTTTTACTAAAGGACAGCACTGTCCCTCTGAATATTTTTCTGATACATTTTAGCTGCGCTGCTGATTGATTGATTCGTGACAGTGCCCTGGAACAGGCTGCCCAGAGAGGTTGTGGAGTCTCCCTTTCTGGAGACATTCAAGACTAATCTGGACACATTCCTGTGTGATTTAATCTAGATGATCCTGCTCAGGCAGGGTGGGTGGACTTTTCGAGGTCTCTTCCAACTCCTGACATTCTGTGTTTCTGTGATTCTGCAATTATTTATATAGGTTTATATAAACCTGCCAGTACTCCCAGTATCACTGCTGGCACAAAGGACAGCTGTTTTTCTTCAAAAGGGCTACAACACTTAAGGTTTTTAGTCCAGACATCAAGAAGCATTTCTTTACCCAGAGGGTGGTCAAACCCTGGAACAGACTTCCTGCAGAGGTTGTTGATACCCTGAGCCTGTCAGTGTTAGAGACATCTAGTCAATGCTCTTAACATTATGCCTCAGCTTTTGGTCAGCTCTGCACTGGTCAAGCAGTTGGACTAGATGATTGTGGCAGGTCCCTTCCGACTGCAATGGTTCTATTCTATTCTATTCTATTCTATTCTATTCTATTCTATTCTATTCTATTCTATTCTATTCTATTCTATTCCGACATTATGCTCCTGCACCAACTCATGTTTTAAGGGTGACCGAGGGGGTGGAGAGGTAAGTAGAGAGAGGCAGTGGAGAAGAGTCTTTTTTGTTGATGAAAGCGTGGGTTGGCTCATGCCTCCACCCTGCCTGTTCCCTGCTTGGTAAACAGGACCACACTTTGATATTGCCAGGCATGAGCAGCCACTGACAACCAAACCAAAGTCTGGGTACTCCTCAATGAGCAGCATGGTTTAGGGGTGCAGCATTGCAGCCTGTTTATTTTTACGCACTGATGAAGGAGTGCATCCCTTGAGTCACCTGATGTGTGGCTCACAGAGGGCAGGGCACTGCCATGGATCACAGAATCACAGAATTGTAGGGGTTGGAAGGGACCTTGAGAAATCATCAAGTACAACCCCCCCTGCCCATACAGTTTCCCTAGAGGAGGTCACACAGGTAGGTGTCCAGATGGGTCTGGAATATCTGCAGAGAAGGAGACTCCACAACTCCTCTGGACAGCCTGATAGTGACTATGATACCAAGAACAGCAGGTCTTGTAGAGCATAGATCCCATTTACCTTTTTTTTTTTGCTTCTTGCCTCTTAAGAGGCAGTTTGATAACACTGGGCTCAGCCAATGAATGACACTGGGGTAAGATGTTGGACAAGGCTGAGCCCTGGATCCAGGAATGAGGTGGTGATGGATTGTTTCCATCACCATGTTGGCACCACATGCTGTAGCTGTGTCAGCCCTTAGTGAACACCAGCAGTTCTGTGGGTCATCCTGGGAGAAGGTGGAAATCTTCCTTTCCTAATGGACAGTACAGACTCGGATCTTTATTCTGTTGCCATGTGTTGTAAGTGGGCAACAAGAAAGGACTGGAATGTATTCATGGGGGTAGAGCAAAGGTAAAGATATGATAATGGGTGTATAACCAGTATAAAAAAATTCTCCTCCACACCTCCCCAGGGAATTTGTGCTTTGCTCCTTGTGCTGTTATTGAGCTGCTCTCTGGCTGAAGACAAAATGTCTGTGAAACGGGGACACCATACTTAATTCCCAGTGTTGTTGTGAGCTACAGCTTGAGATCTTTGGATGAAAGACAGATAACGCTTAATTATCATTATTGGTACAGACATGTTTTACTATATGAATATCAATAAGTCCTTTGAAGAAGTCATTGAGCCTGCTAGAGTTGAAGTCCTGATTTATATCAAGAGTTTTTGTAACTGTTTTTTCCTGGTGGGCTGTGTTTGTTATCTGTTTAGATTATTATTAAACTAGAGAAGACATCAACAATCCAACATTAAAGTAAAGCAACTTGAAAGGATGCAATTCAAATCTGGAAAAGAACAAAAATGGCAGTAATCAGGGTGAAACTCTGGTTGAACTCTCCCCTCATTTGTAACGGCCCTGTTGTGCGATGCTAGCGCATTGTGTACAGTCTGTTAGAAAAGGATGATCTACCACTGTGAAGCCCTTTACATCCTTGCCCACAAAGCATCATGAATTTAAGATCAAGGTGAATGTGGGTTTTTAACCTTAGTTACCTACTATTTTACTGTTTTGGATCCAAATCACCCTTTTGTGTAAAGTTGGATGTTTTTTGTCATGCTCTTGCTTGTGTGTAGTACTGCAACTGCTAATGTGCCCTCAAAATCCCCTCTTTATTGGAAGGGATGTACAAGGAGGTGACACTTGAGATTTGTCTCCTGTTCTCGCTTTTCAGGCTGAGAGAAGTTAAGTGATTTAGCTTGAAAGGCATCTGCAGTGTCCCCTTCAATAGCCTGAGGACAGGAGAGGGAAGTTGGGGTGTGAGGGAGAGGGGTAGAGTGGACGGATGAATGACTGGGCCGTGGGGAAGACCTCCTCCTCCTCTTCCTTGATACATTATCACACCCTCTTTAAGAATTGCATGGCTGTGGGACCCTTTTGGGATGTCAGATGAGAGGCCCATTAAGACTGCATTTCTTCTCTTGTAACAGACTTTTGGGGCAAATCATTAACAGCTAGAATTAATAATTGGTTCAGGCTGTTTGACAGGCCTCTGTCATCTACATCATCTGCTTTTCAGACAGCTCTGCAATTGCTGGTGCAGTTTGGAAGCTGCAGTCATCTGTCTTGTTAAGAGGCAGTTTTTCAACCCTGTAGGAGATGAAGCTCTGAAGTCTCTGGACAGAAAGGGTGATTTGTTTTATTTTTGGTTTGTTTGGGTTTTTTTTTATTAATTTGGATAGTTATTTTCTATCACTTGCAAAACTCTCCACCAGCCAAACAGGCCATCGATTTTGCACTAGGTCA
Organism: Heliornis fulica; assembly: GCA_013399135.1. NCBI lineage: Eukaryota > Metazoa > Chordata > Aves > Gruiformes > Heliornithidae > Heliornis > Heliornis fulica. The sequence continues at coordinate 15,530 of VXBZ01012437.1, forward strand.
TATGAACCTAGTCTTAACCACACTTTCTTCTCAGCCTTCTTGTGAGGCCACTGAGTTCAGACACCTCTGTAGGACTGTCCCTTCTGTAGAGAGGAGCATTTTGGTCTCTTTTGAGTCAAAGCACTGGCTAAGGTTTTTGAAACACCCCCACCACCCCTCCCCTGCAACAACCAAATGGCTGTTTGCTGCAGAACAACCTCGAGGGAGTTCATTTACACAAACACATCGACAAACTTAAGTTGGATTTTGGATGCTTATTCACTTTTGTTCACATCAGATTTATTTTTTCCCCTCTTAAATCACATTAAAATAGCTTTGTAAGGATCTATTGTAGTCTCTGGGCAACAGTTTTAGAAATTAATCACTGGGGGATAGTGCAAGGATTTTGAGATACAGTGAGAACCCCTGAGTTTTCCTGCAGGGTGTTTGAGATGCCAGTGTAGAGCTGGATAGTTATGGCATGTTGTGACTGACCTTCAATCTGTACAGGTCCTGGTGAATCTGAGATGAGTCATGACTCTTTTTCTTGAAAAACAATTTGCATCCTTCCCCCTGACATAATGACCTGGGGCTTTCTCCCCTCCATTCTGGGCCAGGCAGACGAGCTACTGATGTCCTTCCCATCTCCAGCACAAATAGACTTGGAATGGAGCGAGGAACGAAGCAAATAGGAATGAAGCAAATATAGGAATGGGCAAAGGTCCTACCCGTGTTGCTCAAAAAAAGTGTCTGTGCCTGCAGATATGTGAGCATAAATAAAGCTTGTGTGTGTCTGTGTGTGAAAGGGACCAACAGTGACCTGGCAAGATTAACATGTGTCACGGTGAGTGGGTGGTGAGGAAGGATGTGTGTGGTGTGGAGGTGAAGTAACGGAGACTGACAGAACACTTTCAGCTGGATTTTTGATTAACAAACTTTTACCCAAAGTCTTTCTTTTCTGTGAAAATATTTAAATTGAGTCAACGGAGGAAAAAAAGAAGACATGCTGGTGGGGTTTTTGTCAGTCAGGGGAGTTTTGAAAAAGTCAAAGAATATTGATTTTTCCAGAGTGGGAACTGCAGCAGGCTTTACTTAATGAACATTTGTGTAAAAAAGAGAAAAATCAAAGCACTGAAGAGATGGAGAAAGATAAATGCTCCAAGAAAAGTGTCACAGATTAAAGGGAAAGGAAGAGCAATGTGAGTGCTGCAGGGCAGGACAGAGGAGGGCAAACAGTTAATCATGTCTCATGTATGTCTGTAGGTAAAGGTATGTAACTGCTGACACCTAAGCTGGTGCTAAATAATGTTGGAGAGCAATTTTAACACCTCCAAGATCTGCCAAACAAAGTTGATACCCCAGGGTTTCAGTTTCCTGCCATGCTTCTTGTCCCTGCAGTCTTTGTGCTGTGGCATGGAGCCAATGACTTTTCCTTCCTGGCTGTTGTGCTGGGCTTTCCCGCGCTTATCAGCAGGTCTACAAATTGGATTTCAGTCTTACAGCTCCGAGCTGGCCTGACCTACAGATACTCACTGAGCAGGATTTTGAGCTGCTGTGTTTGAGGTTGTTCTCTCCTGCCTCTTCTGTGGTCATTTGTATCACAACAGAATGCGCATTACAGCCAGAGCGGGATCCTTGGGTGGTGGGCTGCCAGCATGTGTACCCCCGGTTGCTGTTGGTAGGTGCAGAGTCTGGGCTTTAGTGCTCAGGTTGTACTCACATATCTTGCTATTTTAATGCCTTGTTGTCACAGCCTTCCCAGGCATTACTGCTGATGGAAAATCCTTTTTTCCTCCAGTAGGAATCAGGGAGAGGTATGCTGACGTTGTTATTTCTTCTCATCACTTACATAGTTTTTTCACCAGTAGTGAAAGTGCTGGGAGGTGACCATACCCACCACCCCAGAGTGGCCAGTGGTGCTCTCTGCCCAGCACTCAGGGGCCAATAATTGATCCAGCGGTAGTTTTTGGGTTTGTCATCATAGTTGTTGAACAGTCTGGCTTCTGTTTTGCTTTACTTGGCAGATAATGAGTGATGCCTGGGCTTTCTTGATCACAGAAACCAAAACCTAGGGGTATAAAATAATGAGACATTGAGATGCATCCTGATGATGGAGTGGACCTGCTCTTTGCTTCTTCCACTGAGACTCTCCCATGACAATTCATCGGCAAGACAGAGCTGATCCATCAGCAGCCCTGCTCATTTGTCCCATTTCCCTGTTAATTTTCATCCGCATGGATCATATCATCTCTTTCCCCTGGGTCCTACTACCACAGCAGCAACAGTGATAGCGGTGTTTTTTTTTCTCAGAAGTCTATTTCTTCTCCAAGCCCATGATCTCTTCTTTACGCATCAGCATGAAACTCTGCATCCTCATCTCAAACTGAAGGGGTCATTTCCCACTATTACCAGCTACAGTCCAGTGCTCTTTGCTGAGTCCAGTCACAGCTTGAGCAGCAGGTTTGCTTTGCTGCAGATAGTGCTTTGAGGTTGGCTGTGGCTTTGCTAGAGGTGCACCTTTTGTGGCCAAAATAGGTCAGTTTTCCCCCTAGTATTAATACGTTTTCTCTCTTGCTGTGAAAGTTACTTCAGGGAGCTGTGGTCAATGTATTGACCACACCAATCGCAACATTTTCTGGGCTTAAAGTTTCAGGAAGCATCTTTTAAAGGTGAAATCAAATTCCTACCATGTGTCTGAAAGAATTTTTTTTTCCCTAGGTAACTGATCCCACTGCTTCTTGAAACAGCACTTTTGCCATTGTTTGGTGCTGAATGCATTGTGAAGAAGGCTGGAATGTGTATTGCTGCATTACCAATATTCAGCACTATTGCAAACAGAATATGAAAGAAAAGATACAGACAAGCATAAGAGGTCTTTTGGGCAATGTGGGGAAAGATTTCTGCTCCTTAACATCTACAGACATTTAAAAACTATTAAAATACTTTTGTAGTTGTTCTGCAGTGTGTGATGCGCTCTGCAGATTGGTCGGCATCAGCACACAGTGGTGCGAGCAAGTCCATAGAAGATCCAAATCCTTTCCTTACTTGCATGTGGTGCAACTTTGTTGATATCCCTTTTATTAAAGCCCAGCTGGTGGCAAATAGAAATTAAATCAACTGTGTCAGATCATTAATGATATATAAACCCTCTGTTTGGACATCAGTCTAGTCCAGCTCCCAAGAAACAAATAACTACATATTTTTTACCACTCTTAAGTTGAAAGTCAGTAAGTAACTGTTAATACAGCAGGTACCCTTGTGATCGTGAGGGGCCCGAGAGACTTTCACACTGAAAAATTCCATTTGATTACCAAATAGTGCTCACTTGGTAAAATTGCTTTCGCCTCCATTTAGGCGCATCAAATGAAGGTGCTTCGCCAGCGTATGCTGGGGTACTCGTTGCAAGCCTAATGGTGTCTCTATGGAATATTTTCCTTGTAGACTATGCCCAAAGTTTCTATTGCTTTATTTTATTATACTTTATTCCTGCTTTATCTCCTGATTCTGCATGTGGAATTAAAAGACAACCTGAACAGTTTTTTTTTTCTGTATTGTATAACAAAACTTACAACTATTTAAATATCATCTCTGACTGTGTTCCTCAAAATTCCTGCTTATGCCACAAAGCCTCCCATATTTGTACACTCAGAAATCAACAACATTCACAGTTTCATGTACAGACAGTGTGGAAGAGATGGAGTGAGAAGTTTGGCCCTTGCCCCCTTTTTAAGTTCAGTGACAAAGTGTTTTGTTCCTGGTTGTGCTGTTGAAAAATCAAAGTAACATGATGGGTTCAAATAACTCTGGCTCCAGCTTATCATTAACTTCAAGGGATTTACTCTGCACTTTAATCAGTCACTGAATACGTAATCTGACCCAGGAAAAGGCACAAAGTGTAAATCAGTGCCTGATCTGGTCCTGAGCCTGTGCTGGTGGAAGAAGTACTTTTAAGAGATTTGATAAAAGATATTTCTTAGATATTGAACACTCCTACAGAAAGAAGCCTTATCAAATGTGGAATGAGCATGGTCTACCAAATATTTTCTTTCAACTTCTTCTGATCCTCTGTAAAGTAAAAGGTCTGGATGATGCAGCAAGTGAGGGAGTCTTGGGCTCTTACATGCAAGGTTACAGCATTTGGAGGTGCTGGGTCTTGTGTCATCCCCTTGTTCTGTGGGTGGAGAAGGTGATGTTGGAAATACTCCTTGGCTCAGTGGGACTCTGAAAAGGAGAGAAAATTACTTTTATTATAAGCTTTGCCAAATGATCTCTGAGAAAATGTGATATCATTCATATGCATTGCCAAGCTGGAGAGATGCCGTGCATCTTGGCAGTCATCTAGAGCTAACATATAATTCCTTTGGGTCGGTATGGGCTTTATCAGAAACAGCTCCATATGCAGTATTTACATGACTGTGGTGGAGTGTGAGAATAAACACAGCTGTGGCATTGCCCTAAATATTTCAATTCAGTGGGGAATTAAGGGACTTTATCACTGAACTGCAGTTAAACAGAAGTCAGTAAGCGATGGTCAGTTTAGCCAAGGAACGAATCAAAGCTACAATGGCTGAACTGCTGGAAACATTTAAGTGCTTTAGTGTTGGAGTTTACTAAGGTCACTGGTATTATTTGGCTTTTCATAAGTACGGAAATGCCATCAGTCCGCTGTTACACAAGAAGCATCATCCAAATGGACTGGTGAATCAAAGCAACATGGTCCGAAAGGCAGAAAAGGGAAGAGTTTACAGGGACGCAAAGCTTTCCACATCTGATTGCGGTCGCAGCCCATGGGTTTTCCAGGGAGATTCTAAGCTTCTGTTAGAATGTCCATCCTGATTGACTACAAAGACAGAAGTCCTAGATCTTCAGCAGAAATCTGTAAAGCCAGCTTCTTAAAGATAGTTTAGTGCCCAGATCTTAGAGCAAATATTCAACAGCAGCGTTTAGGCAGTTGAAGATTTAGACTTTTTTCCTGAAGTTATGAATAAAAAAGGTACCCTACCTAGCAGCTGGCACAGGAATGATGCTTGCCCATGTATTCCTCAGGTTGGTCGATAAAAGGATTCAGTTTCAGGGCTGTCAGTGCACTATTTATTCCCAATTTGAACTCACTTTCGAGAAGTGTAGTAGTATTGTCCAATCTTCCTGTCACTCAGCTCAGGGAATGAGGTAAACTTTCAACAATAACTAGTGCATCACCATCAAATTTTGATGACTGACAAGCAGCCCCCAAAATAGGCCCATTAGAAGTCACTGAGGGATCATAATTTAAGGTATTTTTGTAAGCATGTGCGTGCATATGTATACTGGAATATGTACATTGATATCACAGCAGAATGTGTATACATTAGGATATACATAGTTTAGAACTCCTTAAACAGAATTGTCAAGACCTAACTAAATGTGTGTTATTTTAGGGGTCAGAACTCTTGTAGAAATACTTAAATAGCCACCATCAAGAGAAACACATTTTGATGAAATAGCAAAATACTTGTTTTTATGTTAACCCCCTTTCCTTAAGTAGAATTTAAGTGTAGTCTAAATTGGAGGAAGGGAGCTGCCATTTGGAAGCTCTTTCAATTCTAAATAATTCATTTTTAAACCAAAGCCTGCTGCAACTCTAACTTAAAAAGCAATGACACACATTTGCCACTGCTCCTTTGGAGATGAAAAAGCAGCACATTCTTCTGTGTCTTTACAGTCCTTGCTCAGTACTTTGTTTGCCACATGACACACAGTCACTTTGGTGGTGGGAGTTCCCATACAGAAACCACAGGCTTTGTAGAGCCAGGCTTCACACAGTCCTTACAGTGCATTAACATTTTTCAAAACTAGCACAATACTGGTGTGCAAATATTTTCTTTCTCTCTTTAAAAGAAATATAAAAATGGGAGCTAGAGTGCAGAAAATACCCCTGGCTTGTTCCTTGCCTCAGCTGGGTTATGCACCTTTCCACTTTTTGGGTGATGAAACAAGGATGCAGTCACTGACCTTTGTGGTGAGATCTCATGCCAAAAAGCTCTCTGCAGGCAATAAACCATATTTCACCAATTACCACAATGTATTTTGAAAATCCAAGCTTGTTTCCATTGATACCTGCCTGCAAGAAGAAGTTGAACCTCAGGTTCAGACAACAGTGGGAAAACAGCATTTCTGATGAAGACAGACCAAGGTGTGGTAGATGTGCATGATCATAATGAACATTGGACACAAATGTCCAAATCATACTGTTGGGGAGAGAGCTTGTTCTGTCAGTGTGATTGGAAATGTTCCTATCTACAAACATAGTTTTCTTATTCACTATTCCTGCATCGCTGACAGTGAGTTTTCCTTTTGATATCTGAGGTTGAATGCTTGGTCCATCTTGGAGCAGCTAAATAAGAGCCTTTATTTTCAGCCAATACTGAGCTCCAGTAGCTTTAGTGAGAAAACATGAATTGCTGTGTTGGCTCAGTGCTTTCTGAAAAATCAACCCACTTTTTAAGCTATCCAAACAGTGATTTAGGACCCTGAACAGTCCAGCTGCTGAGTTTGGAAAATTGTGACCTTTTCTATCTTTAGAGCAGTGTCTACACAGAGACCTCCCCTTCTCAAAAGGGACAAACACAAGACCAGCGGCCCTTGCTCTCCCAGACCCAGAGAGATGCACAGATCAAGTCACCCTCTGTTCTGGATTCTGATCTGGTTTAACCAATTAATTAAAACCTCGTAATTGTTAGTTAAGCTCCAAATTGGAGGATTTTGTAATTGCATAACAAATATTTGCATTACAATACTGTCTTGAACCTCAACCTGAATAAATTCCATTGAACTAGTTACTTTTCTGCTACAGAAAGGAGTCGTTTGTGCCCCAGAGATTGGGCAGCGGCATGCAGGACAGAAGTACACACTTAGGCTCAGATCTCAGGTCGAATTTGTGTGAGTAACATTCAAGGGGAGGAACTGAACGTGGATAATGAAAAAGCCAAAATGTGATATGGAGTTGAGTGGTGGGCTCAATTTTACAATCACTACGTAAAGATAAACCAGACTATTACTTACAGTGTTATTTAACAAATGTTCAAGTGAAAGTGGCTCACAAAGCTGTAAAGACCACACAAAGCCCCTCTGATAACTAATAACTTCACAGAGAACAGAGCAGAAATAGCTGCAGCTGCTGCTCAAAGCATTTTTTTGTTGTTGTTGTTGTTGTTATTGTTAGCAAAGGTGTTGGCATGGGTCCCATAACCATGATGGACAGGACTCATTTTCCTGAGAACTGTGTTTGTCCATGCTTTTCAGCCACAGTTGTGGGGTGGAAGCCCACAGGATGGTCTAGTAAGCATGTTTTGGGGGAAAAAATAAATTTCTCTCCACAGGAGTTTGGAAAACTATAAAAAATGCCTACCAGCAGCAATCATATGGTTGTGGTTAGTATTTTTCTTCTGACACTGTTATCAGGATCTAAATGGAACATTGAGGACCCTGGTAACTCCTGAAGGTCAGTTCTGGTGGACTTCTGGTTGATGCTTTGTGGTGTCACAAAAACCACAGCACAATCTCAAGAATCCTTGTGAGACCTCACCTGGAGTACTGTGTCCAGTTCTGGAACCCTCAACATAAGAAGGACATGTACCAGTTGGAGAGGTCCAGAGGAGGGCCACAAAGATGATAAAGGGGCTGGAGCACCTTTCCTATGAGCACGGGCTGAGAGAGTTGGGGCTGTTCAGCCTGGAGAAGAGGAGGCTCTGGGGAGACCTTATAGCGGTCTTCCAGTACCTCAAGGGGGCCTACAAGAAAGATGGGGAGAGGCTGTTCAGTAGGGACTGTTGTGACAGGACAAAGGGTAATGGTTTCAAAATAGAGGGAGGTAGATTTAGATTGGATATTAGAAAAAAGTTCTTTACTGTAAGAGTGGTGGAGCACTGGAACAGGTTGCCCAGGGAGGTGGTGGATGCCCCATCCCTGGAGACGTTCAAGGCCAGGTTGGATGAGGCCCTGAGCAACCTGATCTAGTTGGGGGTGTCCCTGCTTCTTGCAGGGGGGTTGGACTAGATGACCTCTGGGAGTCCCTTCTAACTCTAATAATTCTATGATTCTATGATTCTAAGAAAACTCCTCTGTGTGGGATGAGGGCAGTTTTCATTTAGCTCTCCGTGTATAAAATAAGCACATTGAGAAACTCTGGTCATGCTGTAATACCCAGGTAAAGAAGTTGGCCCCTTGTCTCCAGCTTCCTTGCAGTCACCTCCCATGCAGTCCTGGGTCATTGCTGTGTTAGTGAATGTTAATGGATGAATGATTCTCTTGTCTTTGTATTTGAAACTCCTATTGACATGTTAGGTGTCAATCAACACTTGCAGATCCACTCCTCAAGGATTTTCCCGTAATGACAGTACAAATCTGGCTTCAGTTAAGATGATCCTGCCTTATTCAGGTACTGTAAAGGTAAGTTTTTAGCGTTAGGTCTGTTTCTTTTTAACTTACTGCTAACACTAAGTGAGGTAATAAATTTAGCAGCCTAATGGTATCTGAGTGAACATAATGTTTTCCTCCCTCGTTTTTCTAGACTTATTGAAGTCCATTCACCTGATGCCAAACACACTGTGGTGCTCAGGAGTAAAGATTCAGCTACAGCCCAGGCCTGGTTCAATGCCATCCACTCCAGTGTCAATGAGCTCATCCCCAAGGTGATTGCAGAGGTCAGAGACCAACTGGGTAAAACAGGGATTGCTGGAAGCCGGGAGATTAGGCATCTAGGCTGGCTTGCAGAAAAGGTAATGACAAATTCTTATTTTCATTTCTAAGCTCTCTCTTTCTCGCTTGCTCTTTGTTCCTGAATTCAGCCATGTCTTGAAGACGAGAGGCTAAATGAGGTTTGGGGTTTTGATTTAGCTTTCCATGAAGATCTTTCTTTTCTTAACATGCCAAATTTTGTGCTTTTGAAAAGAACACAACAAACCTAAGAACCTAGAAGGTCCCCTGAGTCTTTGCTTCAGTATGCCAATTAGCGAAGACATTTCTGGGAGATGAGAAGTCTTATGATCTGTCAAGCTCAGGCACAGGATACGAGTCACATAAACTGACACTATCCTTGAGCTTCCCTGCTGTTTTGTCTCCTGTTCACACATATGAGGTGTCACCTTCCTACTCCCAGCCTGGGAAGTAACCAGTTACTTGGCCCATGGTCCACCCCTCTGTTGTGCCCAGCCTTGGGAGCTGGGCATGGTCTGGAGCATGAGGTGGTGTCCCTGCTGCATCGGGAGCTTGGAGCTCTTTGACTGTAACCCTGCACTTGAGATGATCTCCATAGAGTACCAAGCTTGCAGTTGTAGCTCTGCTTTTTGTCTTGCAGTCTGAATCCCAAAATATTTTATGCTGCAAGAGAAAGCTGGTGTTCAGTTTGAAAGGAGTTTGTGATCTATTCACCTGTGGAAAGACAAACCATGAATGCATGGGGATGGTATCAGTATGAGATGATCTGCTTTTAAATCAGTAGGCTCAGAATTTGTTTTGGGCGCTGTACACGCTGAGAAGTGAGGATTTGCTACAGCAACAGCAGTAGGACTGTGCCTAGAAATACCTCCCACCCAGATGGTGCCTGGGTGGCCGTTCAGAGTATCTCAGATGTGGTGCCTGGAAAAATGGCCACGGTGTACACACCGTCCCTTCAACTTGAGCACCCAGCACAGGCATGGAAAGCTTGCTGTGATTGCCCCACCAAAACACTGTACATTTGAGCTCTAGCTGGGATTTTGTAGATGAAAATATGTGAGCCTTAGGTGCAGATGGCATGTTTCTATCCAGTGTGCTTTCAGAGGGCACACCAGTAATTTTCAACAAAAACATGGATCTGTCCACACCAGCTGTAGTGGGACAAAGATTACAAAAAACCCTTTCAGACAGATTTTGTATGACCCTCCCACCAAACTAGCAGGGTGGGGAGGACAGCACAACTCTGTGGATTAGTACTGTAGAAAATGTAAAAATCTGGGGGAATAATTTGGGATTAAAACACCAAGGCGCTGATATTAAAAAAAAAAACAAACCAGTGAAATTTTAACTGTTAAACTGTACAGACATGGGGTCTGTAATCTTGGTTTCCCTTTTGTATCCAGTTTATAAACTTGTGAAGAGCTGAATGTAAGAGGCTGTTTCTCTTGCAAAATGCTCTCCTCTGAAATGTAACTGCTGTGTAGCAGATCATATAGACCATATACGTAAAATGTTCACAGGTCTTTTTAAGTGGATGCTTCTGGCTTATGAAATTCTAGTTAATAAAGAAAATCTCATTCAAGTCCTTTCTCTTTTTTTTTTTTCTTTGCCTTGTGGACTAACACCTGATTTCATATTATTCATTGGACCTGTTCAAGTTCCTGCTGAATTTAGTGTTGAAACTTGTGTTGCTTTTAACAGGGCCAAGCTGTGGCTCTGTGCATGTTCCAGTGTATTTAAAGTGCCTGTCATCAAGAATTAGCCTTGAGAGATTTGCAGTAACATTGTTACCCAAAAGTCAATATGTTTTTTTTCACTGAACTAACCCTCCAGAGCTGTGCTATAATAATGGAGTGAGGTCAAAAGTTCCCAGCTTCTTCTCAGGTTGGTGTTCACTTGAGAAGTAGAGAAAATCACTACATATGGTAAAGAGTGAAGTGAAATTGCTCACATTTTGTTACTGAACTGTGGGCTGTAAGAAAGATGACCTTAAGTGTGAGAGAGGAAGATGTGTATGTATACTGTACATGTATATGCAAACTGTATATACACTGTTTCAGAGGAGGTGTTCAAGGCAGCCAGGTGAGATGGTGACTGCAGGGGATTTCCTAAATGCTCCTCGTGCAAAACCTGTGCCTGCCAGTGGGGAGAGATTAAATTCTGCAGTGATTTTTGGAAGCACACCAGGAACACTGGCTTTCTTCAACTGCCCTACCACATTCACTGCTGGTTGCTTTCTAAACACTGGAGTTTAGAAAGGGACCTCATTATTAGTAGCCACAAAATAAAGCCTGTGCCTCATATTCCTCCTAACATCATCATCATTATTATTTTTCTCTGTGATATTTTGTGGCATATGTTGCTATTTTTCCAAAGACTGCAGTGGGAAGAAATCTGAACTCTGATTTGAAAAGCATCTTAGGCTTTTAAGACTGCTTTAATGGCATTGCATTATGCTACTTACACAGCGTATCCTTATGGTGAATTCTGAGCAAAATAGAACAACGCTAAGTGAGATGAATTCCTCCACTTGTTTGGGGAATGCAAGATGTAATCCCATCGAAATTTTACTATAATTTGCTATGATTACTCTCTGCTTTCATTAAGCTATTTCCTGGTTTGACATTTTTATATGTCTCCATTCTAAACTTAGCTCTAAACTTCAACCTTTATGGTACTACAAAAATAGATTCATTAGCGGAGCCTCCCCCAGATGGGTAAAATTAAAATAAATAATGGGTTACTTAAGGTACTGTGAAATTGCATGAGAACAGGGTTCATCCACCTTCACTGAACCACTCTGTGAAGACAGCCCAAAATCTGTGGTCTTCAGCATGAAGAATCCATCTGGCAGGTCCAACCCTGGCTGTGCCCCACAGTGGGCTGTGAGGGTCTGTTTGGAGGGAAAACAATCTGCATCACTGTAAGAAAGTTTGCTCTGCATCTCTTTAAGGAGGCAAACAAAAATCTGTGGAGTTATTATAGGTAAGGAGAAAAACAGCCAGAAGCAGTCATTAGAGATGCCATACCCCTCTTTTATTAAGGAACCAACCTTGTCCTGACCTTCACCTCATGGCAAGGGTTTCTGAAACCAGCCAAGGATTAGGGACTTACATTAGTCACCAGCATCCTACAACCTTTCTGTAACTAAGAGAAATGTTAAGTACCTGTGTGCTCTCCCCATCACCTTTTCTTTCTTGCATTAGTCTTTTCCCTTCGGCAAGGCCTGTGGGATTAAGGAACGTGCTAAGCAAGAGGGAACAGCCACATGTGGGTTTTAATCTTTCCAGGTCTTTTCTATTTTTAAAGCTCCCTGTAGAAGCACTTCTAGTGACCAAAAGAAAAAAAAAAATGAAGTCAGTAATGTCATTCTAAATGAGGAACTTTTCCATGTGTGTTAATTGCCACTCTTCTTTCCAGGAATCCTTTCAGTCCTTGTAGAAATGTCTTTTCCACTTCTCTTTTTCCTCACTTTTTTATAGTTCTGCCCATCCTGTGGCTTAAAGATGCACTGAGGCAGGCATTGCTGCTTTTGTCCTCCCACTTGTCCACCTCCCCTTGAGTTCCTTGGTGAGGAGCAAATTCATCTTTGTCACCAGAGAGCTAAAACACTGAGGTAGACTAAGGCATCTCTGGCAAAAGTTTTATCTATGTTTTTGCCTCTTTAATGCAAACACAAGAAGGTGTACTGGCAAAAGTGGTTTTGCAAAGGTAGCTTTTGCCAATTCCACAGTCAGTTAAAAAGCACCACCTACATGAAACCCTGAGCTCTGCATCTCTCCCTGTCCTCACTGCGCCAGTGACACCTTAAATGTAGGCTTGGAGGAAAGAAAAAATGCTTTTGTGGCTGGAGACCGTTCTCCATTCAGGATGTCAAATGTCTCTCTGTCAGCGGGCTTCTTAGAAAGATCTCAAAGCTCCTTTGAGAAACTTAAATATAGGAGTTGCCCCAAGTTGTCTTTTATAATGTTAATATTTGAAGCTGCAGAAGAAGTGCCACTCAGGGCTTTTCTCATTAGACCTTAACCCCAGCGCTCAGTTCCTGTTCACACTGCTCAGCCTATGCTCCTCAAATCTGTTGTGGGGATCAGAGCAGAGAAAACACCCCCGTACTGGAGGGGAAATAACCACAGCAGCACAATTGGGGTTGTTTTTCAGCTCCTGACACTATCTCCAAAATGAAAAGTGTGTTAATATATTACGGGCTGTTCAGTCTCCTCAAACCTTAGATAACCATATCATTATGTTGGAGCTGAAGTGTGAGGCATGTCACAGCAGAGTGATCTTCCTCGGCATGGAGCTGTACATTGCAGCATTATATTTATCTTCCTGCCCTCACTCTAATTCAGAGGAGGGAGAGATAACAGCAAGATTGTGAGCTGTGCAAGCTGTCCAAACAAGATTTAGGCAAATGACATGAAAGTGTATTTGAGTTTTTTTCTTTACCCAGTATGAAATGAAAATGTTTCTGTTTTACCATTTCCTTTGGAAGTATGTTTGCTAGGTAGCAAAAAAAGTAGGCGTCAACAGAGCCACATCGTTATACTCATCACAGATAAATGAGTTTTTAAAGGACAGGGGAGAAGCTTCAGTCATTAAATTTTATGTAACTTCCAAATTGTAAAGGCGAGCTTAAAATGTCTTTGCATGAGAAAACCACTGGCCCATTACATAGTTAAAACATTTTGCCTTTATTTAACATTGTGAATATCTGATTTTAACAACCTTTCCATAAAGCACAGCAGCTGCTAGGCAGCATTTTAACAACCATGGCATTGCCGTGCCCGTGGTTGGGGCTGCTGCCATCCTCTGTAGCTCTCCCAGCTTTTCCATTGCAATGCTTGTCATATCCTGAGCCTGATCAGATAGTTACACTGGTAGAAAACTCCTTACTTTCGTTGGAGTAGAATTGACTTTCTGCAGGTTTCTTACAAATGCAAATCCAGGTGCCAGAGAAGCAGGGAGAGCCTGTGGCAGAGAGGCAGGGACTGTGAAACAGGGCGGCAGTGTAACGCTTGCTCTGGGATAGCTGCCTGCACAGGCTAAACCAGTGGCACGTTCAGGAGTAAAATGTGGGTTGTACAAATCCCCAGGTCTGCGTTCTGGCTGTGGAAAGTACCTCTATGTCTTTAGGCTGAAACTGCTGCGAGTTTTGGGTTGTACTTTGTCTTAACCGCCATCAGCGTATGGTTTAACCAGATAAATCACCTGCTAGGAACATGGGCATTGGTGAAGAAAACTATTATTCAAATGCCTAATTTCTTTGCAAGGAAATTACATTGCAGCATTGTGGGCTCCTTTTCAATCTCTAGATGCTAAAGGCTTTGTGGCTTTCTTCTTTTACCTTAATTTCAGCCTCTGTTTAATTACCTGGGCACATTGGGAAACACAGCCTGTTTATAATTCCCAGGAAGAAGAGAAGGCAGTTTGGTCCTGGCCTCCTGTTTTGAGTGGTTAGAGATGGACCTGATCTCTCATATTGATAATAATAATCTTGAAATCAGCCTGACCTTTTGGAGATTACACATCCTTCAAATCGGAAAATCTTCTGTGTCCCTGAAATTAGAAATTGTACTTTTAAATCCCAGCTAATTACTTGCTATGGAGCACTTATGTCCAAATGAGGAGTGCTGCTTTTGCCCTGTGTCACTTAACCTTGCAGCTTATTAATTCTGGAACTTATTTGTTTGCTTTGTAAAACACCACAACAGAGCGCTTAATTACATTAACAGTCTTCATTATCTTGGATTACGATCAGCCTGTTCTTAGGAAAGACATAAACTTGAAATAGCATGAAGAGTAATTTCCTCTCCCAGCTTCAGTGAGGTTCCTCCACAGGCCACTTTTATCAGCAGTAACATCGTTCTCTTTTCGTGTTAGGTGCCTCCAGTAAATGGATATATTCAGGAAAATGGGTGGAAAACAACCATTTCACTCACCACGCTGTTCTAAAGGCTTTGCCAGTCTTTATCCATAGCACAGTTCTTCCCAGACCTATGAAAGCTGAGCAAATGATAAATCTAAGGCAGGCAGAAGTACAGTGCAATGAGATTGGAAAAAGGAATAAGTGCAAATAAATAATGAAAAAGTGTAGGAATATGATGGTAAATGCACGAGGGACCTGAGCAGGAAAGTCTGTCTTTCTGCAGTACAGTTTGGTCGTGAAGGAAACCCCTTGTATCAGGTAATTACATAGAGCAGTTAAATAGCGGATGAGCACCACTGTGCCTGCAGAACCCTTCAGGTGTCAAACAGTTCTTGCAGGAATGGAGCTCAAGTGTCAAGTGATGCCCTACATGTCCCCTCACGCTTCGCATGAGGGCTGTGAGGGCTCTGACCAGACCCCAGCAGAGGTAATGACATCCTTCCCCTGTCTCAGATTTGACATAACTTGTCCTAAAAGCTGACTAACTTTTTCCCTAAAATACAGCATACTGTGGTCAGTATGAACCCCAGGGATAACGAGAAAGTCCCTTTTTATTGTCATCCCAACGCAGAGTTTTATTTAACTTTTGCCTTCCAGCATCAAGTGGAATCACGAACCCAGAGATGGGATTCCTGCTCTGGCAGCTCTGCCTGTGCAGGCAGGGGGGACACGGACCACGGGTGGGATCCATGTGGTGGTCTGTGGCTCTGCCACAAGAGGGACCTCAACAAATGTCCCAACGACAAAGCCAGGGCAGGGTTTGAGAGGGGAAATGGTGGGCTGTAGCTTGGAAGGAGGAGAGGATGCTGAAAGGAAACAGGTGGGGTTCGCTGCTTCCCCCGGGTATGGGAGCTGTTTCTCTCAGTTCCTCCAGCATGGTGGCTGTGGGAGCACGTCACGGTGTGATCCTGAGCACCAGACACTTTGCACAGCATGGCTGCTTAGCTTCTTATTCTCCATCACCCAGACCTGAAATGCTGCTTGGCTGGGCTGGATTTTACTAGACAAGGAACTCTCTAGATTTTGATAGTGAAAGTATTTTCTTCCTAGATCTTGATAAATTTTCATAATGTTGGATGTCTTTTCCCTTGGCAGCTGCATTTGGGTCTGTCCAAAAGGGTTCACCACCCCTCACTCATGCCAGCTCAGCTCCCCTTTTGGGGCTTTGCAGTTTTGAAAGACTATGTTTGAACTTATTTGCAGTCAAGTTAAGTTGGGAAAAAAAAAAGCGGGAAAAATATAGGTATCTTGTGATGGAAGGTTTTGATCCCCTTCCTTCAGAAGCAGGAGAAAGGCCTCCTTCTTTCCCTCAGCCTCAGACAGCAAATACTGCAAGACAGTGAAGGAATGGGAGACAGTGGTGCTTCATTTTCAAATGTGATTTAAATGCCACACGATCCACCCCTTCACATTTTGCATAGGGAAGCAGAGACCTCTACTGAACCCACATCCAGCCCTGCCATCAGCGGGGAGCAGAGGGTGCCCTTTCCAATTATTTCAAGCACTTAAGCACCAAAACAACTTATCTCCTTCTGCCCCAACATCTTTCCACCTTCTTCTGCTGATGCACATAGGGTGTCAGCAGTGGCAGGGTAGGCTGTAGACCACCTGTGTCTTAGGAGAAAGCAGACCAGCACAT
The DNA here is from genome assembly GCA_013399135.1 of Heliornis fulica. Lineage (NCBI taxonomy): Eukaryota > Metazoa > Chordata > Aves > Gruiformes > Heliornithidae > Heliornis > Heliornis fulica. The sequence continues at coordinate 31,768 of VXBZ01012437.1, forward strand.
TAGTTGGGGAGGGTGTTGAGCTCATTCTGGGCGGTTGTTGGTGCTGTGAAACAGTTGTCCAGAGTGAGAAGGATGCAGTTAAGGCAATCCTTTGGGGCAAACTAAGCTGAAACAAAGAGCAAGGCAAATGCAGTCTGAGGAGCAGCAAAGCCCTGAGCATCTCCCTCATCAATCACACTGTCCTGCAGTGCATGGACACCCAGCTCGCCCTCCAGCCCCTAGCTTTACAGGACTAGCCAAGTGATTCTTACATCCCCAGGGCTGATATACCCTCATTACACATCAGTGCAACACGTTGGGCAACAAGAAAGAGTGTTTTGCAAGAGCTGTGCCCTTGCACTCTGTCTGTTTGCTCATTTGTTTGCATTTTTCTGCTTGCTGGCTGTATGGAAGAGGTTTGAAATGAAGGGGATTGTCTATCTTAAAAAATCCCAGATTTTCCAAGCATTAAGTTCCTCTCGAGTTGTGTTTTCTCTGTTCAAAGGTACCTTGTTTTCATTTACTGGTTTCTTCTCCTGAAGTTAAAAATCACCTTCACGGGAATGGAGGGGCCTGTTAGGGCTGTGCTGACCTTCAGGCTCTGGCCAGTACAAATTCCTCTCACGCCAGTCATCAGGGTTTTGTTGGTTTTTTTTTCCCCTAGCACAACAATACTCCCATTTCAGCTTTTTGATTAATGGCATGAATAAATAGATTAGAAAGCAGCAGAATAGGCCGTAAAAAAAACCCTTCTCTCTGACATGCAGCTCTTCTCTCCCCACCCCAGGAACCAGAGAAAATTCCTAGCAAAAGTGGAGCTATTCTTATTAAAAAAAATGCCACAATTTAGAGGATAAAATTTGGGGTTTTACCCCTCCCCTTTTGCCTAGCATTGCCCCATCCTGCTCACCCACTCAGCTTGCAGCCAGAAGTACATTGTCTCTCCCCAGAAATGCTTTTAAGGCAGATGAGCTGCTTAATGTTCAAGGAGTGTTGTGGAGGAGCAGAGTGTCGCTGCTGGTACAAGGAGAAGCAATATGTGCCTTGTATCCTGTTTTGCCAAACAACTGTTAACAGAGAAAAATAAACAGATTTTCTAAAAATACCTTGAGGAGAACTTGTGTCCTCTGTTGGAAGGAGGGACTGACCTTTAGAAGAATAGGAGAGTTTTAAAAAAATAGTGGAAGGGAAAAAGTTATACTTGTTATAATTTTCAGTGTGGAGAGACATTTACTCAATGCAGACTCTACAAATGCAGTCCAATTTTAATCCTCAACCTCTTGTTTATGTAATAGGTTCCTAAGGCTATTAATGCCAGCCTTTTACCTTATTATCGTACCCTGTAAAAATAAAATTATACCCATAACACCGTGATGACAGCCCTTACAAAAATGTGCCATTAGACAATTATATTGCAACACAGCAACTCTTGAGACTGCGGGGAAGTATTTCTCGTACAGCCTAATTGTCGTATCAATAGCGTTTTCAACACCGCTGGTTCCTGAGGAAGAAAGAATATGATGATACCATATGTAAAGTAGTGTGTTTTGAAGTACCGATTTCAGGGCCCGGCTGTGGCAAAAGTGTTTGAGTTATGAGTGAAATCCTCGTTAAGAACTGCACTTGAAACAAATCCACAGTTTAAAAGGTTTCTTGTATTGTTCCTCTCCTCTCGCCCACTCTTAAACCAGTGTTTGGTTTATTTTAGTTATTTTAGGATGGGAAATGTTTTGACACTGGAGTTTTAACTAAAGAAACAATAGAGCTGATAAAAAAAATAATCCTTTTATTCCCTTTCCCCGGGTCCTTCGGTTCTGAAGATTTATTTCTGCCTGCAGAGTTACCCTCTTTGCATAAGTGGACAGTAATTGATAGTGAGCATCAAGATAATTAGTCTAATGAGTCTCCTAAACCCCAAGCCCCCCAGCTACCTTTAAGCTCCACATTGTCTTTACTGTAATGTAAATAAAAGCTTCAACAAAGGACTGGGAAGAAAAAACAAACTGATAGTGAGGGAGCCTCCTTGCCCTCTCTAGAGGGGTTTCCTCTTCTTGTTTTTAATGAGACCCATATTAATTGTTATTTGTACCTTCCCTGATGAATAGTTTGGAAGAAAAGCTTTCTCTGTGCACAGCAACACTGGTGCCAAGTTGCTGACCTTTGCTTTTGGTGAGACCTCATTAGAGTCTCAATCCAAAGCCCAAACATATTGTTGGATCAATCATGTGGATTTTTGGCTCTGATAGTAACGCACAGCTAATGAGTTGTACAGTGTACACATTAACCTCAGACCCAGTGGTGCTAATGCCAGGCACATCCCAAAACCACGCTGGGGCTGCAGGAAAGATGTACAGTGCTGGCATCTCAATAGGAAGAGACAATTAAAAACGGCAGAGCAGTAGCACAGGTTGACTGTTTGTGGGATATAGAATTTAATCAAAGCAGGAAAAACAAACTGTCTTCTGTCTATTCAGGGAAAAAAAATCTCAACACCATAAAGGTGCTTTATGAACTGTGAAATAGAGGAGAAAGCCTGAATGTTTAAACAGTAAGATAATGATTTTACTACTAAAAGGGAATCTAATTTGGGGAACAGCCATTGAATAACATTCCATTTAACCTTATCAGGGATTACCATCTAAGGATTATCGTGGCATTGCAAGGAATTTGGGAGCCTTGCTGTATTTATTTGATTAGTAGATACCTCGTTTAGCAATACTTCAACAAAGTTCTGTCCTCACTGATAAAATTCCCAGGACCAGTTGTGGAATTACCACAACCAGCCTGCATCCCTGGTTTGGAAAGCAGCTGTTTCTGATCTCTTCCAGAAGTAACACTTCCTTCAATGGGCCAGATTTTGATGTAATTTTACCATTGTTGCTCTAGGGAAACACAGTATTTTGCTAATCATCTGCATGGAGAGTGGCCAGAAATCCCAAGGTGGACAATATCCTTCTCCTTGCTGTTTTTGTCACTTGAGGGATTAGGAAAGGAAGAAAGAGTTGTACAATGACTACATAAGAAAGCTGCATTTCCAGTTTTAATGTAAGCCCTAATCAACCACCTGCAGGAGACAGAGAAGTGGAGACAGAACAAATGTGATTTCTTCAGGTTACATACAGCTTTATGTCCTCTTTGTGTCATGTGAACTGATCGAAAAGGCTGAAGGACCTTTACTGCTCCGAACAGAGAATCTAGTGAAATCAAAATGCAAAGAGATGTAATCTTTGGTGTTCACATTAGACTTTGGATGCTAGATAGGAAAAACAGCTGAGGACAGGGGGAGAAGGGGGTCACTGGATAGAAAATACAAATCAAGATCTTTTGGAACTGCAAAGTTCTCCAGATGTATGAGAAGCTGCCCTACCCTTACATCAATCCTGGTAGAGTTCCCTGTACATGCAGCATTAGCAAGGCCTGGAGAGGGTGGAGATGAAAGAGATGAAGTGACCTCACACATGTGGCGTCAGGATCTTATCCTATCAGACATACCATAGGGGTAGAGAAATGAGGTACTGTTGTATCACACCTGACCTCCTGGCAGAACCTGTTGGAGTGACATCGGATTTTTTTTCCAGCGCTAGCATGGCACATGTAAATCATTCAATTTCAAGAGCGATGTGGTACAACATCCTTAGTAATAACCACACAACAGGATCCATGAAAGACTGTGCAGTCCACTTCAGAGGGCCTCTTGCTGAAATATCCCATGGAGTCACATATTTTGTCTGGTCTAATAGGGATATTAAGCATTTGTCTTTTCTAACAGCTTAGCCTATTTTTCAGCATAGTCTGTAGTCACAGATACAACAAGTGATGCAGGTTAAATTCATTTGAGATAGGGATCAGAAGAGTCAGAAGAAGTTGCTAAAAATGGTGGCACATGGATGGCATGCTGTTATGAACAGTTAAGCCATCTCGTCAGCAACTTCAGCAAAAACTCAGACATTCTTACCACCTCCAACTGCAAGACTGCTGAGGACCATCTTGGAGATCTAGAAGGAGACCCTGAAACACTTTTTTTTTTAATATAAGGATTTCCAACCCCTCCTTTGGAAGGGCGTATTGACTACACAGTGAGGCTGTTCAATAGCTGGGCTACAGAAAGGGGCTCTGGATCTAAAGTGGCTGTTTCTTTGGGCAGACATCAGAAAGAGACTCTGGGGGATGGTTTGAACCTGCTGCTCCCAACATAGTGATGTTGCTGTTGAAGACAAATGGACTTACTGAAGGTTTATTCAGATGTTATTTAGATTCCCTGGGTTTCAGGTGCTCATACTGTAACAGTAGCTCTGCTGGAAGGAAGCACCTGGGTTTTAATCACTAGATGCTAACGACTGTTAGCCATAGGGAAGTTTCCTGAAACTGTGTGAACATATCATGTTATTATTGGGGCTTTTTTTATTTATACATTTCTGCTGAGCAGATGCTGCTGTGCAAACATTAATTTGTTGATCTTGTGCTGAAAATAGTTGCAGACATTGGCCAGAGCAGGCTGCCGAAGTGTAGTATGGATATAGCTGCTTTTGTGTGCTTTATACTGGAAATGTCAGTGATGTTTATGGAAACGGCTCTAAAAAGTTCACTTTGAGGAGAAGCCTGCTACAGTAATAGCATCTTACCTATTTGTTTAGGGAATAAAAAGCTTGTACACTATTATGAAAAGAAGTATTTTATGGTTTTGTCTCTGGCCTCATCTCATCCTGTGATGCTTTTGTGCAGGACCCTTCAGTTGGGGATACATTAAAACTTTAGGTTTACATGTTCACACACACATGTTCATTCCCCTTAAAAAATGCTTGCTATTGCGATGGATCCATTGGATCCCTGAATCATAGGGTTAAAAAAAGCACATTAAAAATTCCCAAAATTTCAAAAGGAGGTTTAACTTTGCATGCCCAAAGCTGCAGTCAGAAATCAACAAGGCAAAGGCAACTGTTGGTAGTGGAGATGTCACAGAGACATGTGGAGGGTGGAGAGGGGTCTCACAGCTGCATGGGGTAGCATGGGAACCTTCTGCATGTTTTGTCTTGTGGCACCTGTTTTGTGTTTTTTGAGAGAGCTGGTTAATGGGGACAAGGTGACCTGCTGTTGGGTTCTTGCTATGTTGTCGCAAGAGTGAAATGAGGAAGATATGTTTTCTTCCACTGATTCTGGTGGCAATCAATGTTGTGTCTCTGCTGTGGGACAGAAGCCAAAATGATGAGTGCAGAGAGGAGAACAGAGCCGAAGAGAAGGGAAGAGTGGGACAGCACTGGAAAAGGTTGGGAGATGAAGCTGAGCTACAGGAACCTGTGGGAAAGTGGAAGGAGTAGCCCACTGATGAGCTGCAGAGACCATTGAGTGCAGACAGGTTGTTGAGGGGGCTGGAAGGTGCTGAAATATCCCCTGTTGGCAAGAATAAGACCAGCCTTCTCTGCACCTTTCATAACCCTGTTAGATTAATTCATCACAGCTGCAAGACCTTAAAGAGAGGAATTTTAGCTTCTCTGTCTTCCTTCTCTTTGGATTGGACAGCAGGGCTGTTTGTATTCATCAATGGTCATGTACATCATCGGTTTCCATTAGCCTGGACGCTGTCAAGTAAAACCTCAGTGTCTAGGCCCTTCAAATAACTTGAAACAGATGCTTGGATATTTGCAAGTGCAAGCAGAAGGAGTGGGTTGTGGTTGTAGGATCGTATCCAAGCAAGTGAACAATTCTGTAAAACAGTTAGGAGGAGACAACCACTAACTGGTAACAGTTATGCACCTGCAGCCCTGTGTGGACCTGCAAAGGGGCTCAAAGTTTAGGAAACAATAGCGTTGGAAGCTTATTTTCTGAAAATTGAAATATAGGAATATCACCCTATTAGGTAACATAGATCAGAGACTGCTTTTCCACTAGGAAAGCGAATCGGCACCATGCTGTCTTGTGTCAGCCCCCAGGTTATCTGTTTAGTGCCCAGGATTCAGCAGCAGGCTGTAGAAGGTTGTGCAAGTGTGGATAACAGCAGAGGAAGTTTGCTCCAGATCTCTTTCCCTTCCCCTTGTACCACCCTGCAGTTCTCCTCTGGCATACCCCATCACAGAGTGCCCCTTCCTCTGATTTTAGCTGGGTTATCTGAGGATGCCCGTTGTCTGAGGAGGTACTTTTGAATAAAGGGTGCTTTTAAAGGGGTGCTGGTTATATGCATGTAAATGTGGTAATAGCTAGCCTGATTTCCATCTGGCATAATTTGGAAGTAAATCCATTGACGTCAGTGGAATTGAACAGATATAAATATAATTGAAGTCAGGTCCTATATTTTTTAAGTTAAGCCTAGAAAACACTGCAATTTGCTTTCTCTCCCCCCACCGCTCTCTTTTCTCTTTCAAGCCCTGCCACAAATATGAATGCCTTAATTGAGATTTAGTCTATTTCTGCCCAGTTTAATCAAAGATCTGTCAGTAAAGAATTTTAGGAGGTGCAGAGGTGAAGCCCTGCTAACCCCCCGCTTCCTATCTTTAGAAAATCTCGTTGGCTGTTGGTTCTGAAAAACCTCAGCAACATTTACTGGGTTGGTTTTTTTTTTCTTTTGTCAGTTATGTCAAGCAGAGTATCTGTAGCTGTGTGTCATTCTGAGCACAAACATGAGGGAAAAATGGAAGTCTTCTGGCAAGCAAAGAACATTCACACAGAATGATGTTAATTAATAGATTGTTTTGTGACAAATAGTTATTTGTGCCTGACTGGTTTCCATATGGCCAAGGAAATAGAAAAGCCGATGAGGATGCGGTATTTAAAAATGCAGAAATTCTGGTATGAAACTGCTGGTGTGATATCCAGTGCATCCCATTTGGTATACTTCTAAAATGGGTGATGTGAATATTAGTGTATGACGATGATAATGAAGTGCGTTGTTTTCCGTTTTCACAGTTTCACACTGTGTTACTTAACCAAGTTACTTCAGACTCTTTTATCAGTTTATGTAGGATGTTTAGGCCAGTACAATCTGCAGAAGAGATATCAATGCAAAAGCAAACATGTATATTTGTAGTAGGAATTAAACTGGAAGAAATAATTTGTAACATTTCCCCATGACTTCAGTGTGAATACATTTCTAACACCACAGGTAGAATTAGGTGTAGAGACTTGGATAATACTCATTTGTGTTTGTCCTCTTGGTGTTTTCGTTTTCTTGTAGCTCCACACTGTTCATGTTGCCCTCGGGCAGTTCTTACTGTAAGTGGCTGGCACTTGCTGGCTGGCGTGATTTATTAGACCACGAGCCTTCCATTGATGAAATCTGTTGGTTCATGAGATCGTATATCTCTTGTGCCAAAAATCATTTCTCTTTGGGTATGTGATGGGTTTGTAAATATCAAAGTCTGATACTGTTACAAGGAAGTGCTTTATTTTATTAAATTCCGCATTTTCAAGGATAATTCTTAAATTTGAAACCTTAGTTTCCCATCCTGGCCCCAGGGAAATAACTTGTAGCAAGCCATCTGTGTATATTAGCTTTGGAAATTAACTTTATTCTTCCCAAGTTTTTCCCTCTAGAGTAATGTTCAGTTCTCAGAAGGATTGTCCTATGTTTACTTAAATGCTATGATTATCGTAAAAAATACAAAACACTGAGAATTAGAACCAGATAAAGAGCATTAGTATTCAAAATCATGTAGCTTGTAACATGTAATTTGCTGATATTTGTAGGATTTGGTTCTGCAGATTGATGGCTTTGACTGTGTAACTTTTAGTAACCTAGATGAAATAACATGGCCCGGGACTAAATCCATTTGTCCTGCATGGCTAATTTAGAGATCAGCATAGATAACTGTCGAGTAGAAGGTTTTTCATGTTTGCCTTCCTTCTATGGCTCTGTTGAATATTCATAGTTTCTATTAACACATGCCCTTCAATATTTGCTACATTTTTGTCATAGGGAGCAGATTAATTAAAAGTGTTGTTGCCATAAAGCCCAGGGCTGTGATCTTGTCAGATCTTGTAATGCAAGTAGTATCAGGTCTGGCAGGGGGATGTTTCTTGAGAAGTGGCAGCTCACGTCCTGGACACAGGTCCAAACCTCATGGCTTGAATACTTTCACTTAGGGATATTTCATCTTCTACTGAAAAAAAAAAGAGGTTCTATGAAAGCTGAGCTCCCATTTTTATGGTATGTCAGCAAAGCAAAAGGCTTGATGGATTGGCAAGAATTAAAAATGTATTTTAAATACCAAGCAAACCTTAGATTGATTATCAAGCCCCACTTGACATCCCCAAGAGAGCTTTGGCTGGCTAAAGTAGATAACACTGGTTTCCTATTAAAGCTGCCTTGGCAGTTATTTTTGCAATGTTAGGGATGTGTGTGCGTTTCTTCATGCACCAACTAGGTAGTGATGACAGCTGCCCAGCAAATCGCAGGACCAGTGACAAGCTACAGTTATCCCCCAACTCTGAGCTTTCTCTTCTGTGTTAGTCACACTTAGCAATTTCCTCTGTGAGCATCACTCTCCTGAAATTACTTTGGCAGGGTTAGAATAATGACCATCTTAATAAACCCCATCTAGCTAAAAAACAAATCCAAGTTTTCTCTTAGTCTCCCAAGTAGGTAATGATGCCTGACCTCACAGTATCCCCAGGACCACAGAGGCATGTGCACCAGCCAAGGACTACGGTAAAGCTACTGAGCTGGGGATTTCTCTCAGGGAAGGTTTAACAGAACAGACTAGACCAATCTTGGGAGCAAAGTCCGTCCTCTCCTGAGCAGAGGGTGAACAAGCTGATCTTTCAAGTAATCTTCATCCCTCTTTCTACAAATCTAAGCATTTGCATTTCTGAACCGATGACTGGCTTAAGCCTCATTGGAAGGCAAGAAAAGGATGTTCTCAGATATGCTGAGCTGTTTGGTGGGACAGGTGGCACTTTTTTGTTAGATTCTATTTGTCTTTTTTAGCCATTCCTTAAAAAAATTAACAAAGCCGAATTCAAATAGAGATCTCTGAACAGGAAAAGATGTTAAAATTCAACTTTGTCCTAGTGAAGGAGCAGAAGAAAGTGAATTGGACATTAAATGGAATAAACATTCCTTTCCTACTTTCACTGGTACCCTGGGATCCACCAATACTGAGATCCATGGAGATGACCTCCTGGATGGCATTCAACTCTCCATACTGGATGCCAGGTGTAGCAAACTGGAAACCTGTTTGGCGAGCAGGGATCTCTTGATCCTCAGCTTAGTTTCCAAGGGAAAAAATAAGCAACCCAAACCATAAAATTTTGAATTGGATAAACAAATTCTAATGAAAATGACATGTATAAGTTCCCTTTTTTTTTCCACAGCAAAAAAGCAGGTATATTCCTTGAGTGTCTTGGATAGCTTGTGGAGGTCTGTCATTGTACTCATGGAGATACAGACTTTCTGTTTCTATCCATTAAAATAAAATATGGTCTCAAATAACTGAAGGGCTTGAAAATGGCAAGCAGGTAAGTAAACAAATCCTAAAAAAATATAGGAATGTTTTGTGATTGAACTTTACTTAAGCATTTAAATACATACATTTGGGTTCCAAATTGTGATTAATTTTCACCAAACTTCTCAATAACCTGTGGTTGCTCTGTATGTTTTCAAAATTAAGCTAAATTGTTAAGGATTCCACGCAAATTTTTACTTTTTCAATAAGGCTTCCAAATATTTCTCAGCATGTTCAAAATTCCAGTTGATGAAGCATAAAATACTGATTTTTATCAGTGTTTTTTGAAGTTACTACCTTTTTATGTCAGGCATGTAGTGAATTCACTCATTTGTTTGAGGTCATTAGTTGCATTGCATCCACCAGTGTTACTGCATACTGATCAATGACACAATAGACTGAAATGACACAGGATTCTGGACTGTCCTTGAGACAATATAATAACAATGACAAAGAAACACCTTGTTCTCTCTGTAATGTGGCTATTACTATTTGTTCTTCCAGTACTTGTGATTTATAATGACATCTGTGTAAAGTAGTCAAATCTGTCAGTCTTGAAAAGGTACTCGTCATGATGGGCCATCATTTCTGAGACTGAATGTTTGGAAAGACACTGTGATAGAGAAAGGTGCAGAACATCTTTTGGGATGGATTTCAGTCACTGCAGTTTGAATGTAGACATTGATGATTACCTGTCCTTTACCAAACAGACACTGTAAAAGCATCAAATGGCATTTCTACGTGTTTGAGCCATCATTTAAAACAGCAAACTGCTTTCAGATCAAAACTCCGCCTCCGACATTCACGTTTGATTGGGTGCTGTTGACAAGCGTTCTTGAGCTGGTTATTTAAAAACACTTTTACTGAATTGAAAGATGAGACGTGTGTATCTTTTGAAGTAATGGGTATTAGTACTCATTTATCCTAATCTGGTACCCACTTGATCAGCTGAAGTTCGATTCAGTTGTAAATTACAGACTCTTTAGAGACAGGGATTTGAAACTATGGTGTCTTTGCATTGATTCTACTCCTGCACAATGACCATTATACTTCACTGATGAGGATGAATTCACTCATGACATGCTTCACCTTGTTGAACACAAAACTCCACTGGCATACAGAAGCCTTCAGGGCATAGCAGAGAATAGTAGCTGCTCTTGGTATCCTGGAGCGAACCTGTGGGAAATTGGCTTTCCCCAAGACTGAGTAACATTATCCATTCTTGAGCAGGGGCAGAGGAGATGTGGTAGAGCTTCTCGAGTTGCCCATCTCTTTACTTGTCTCTTACTCAGCACAATTCACGGCCATGATCCCTTTTCTTCTGGGGTTTGGCCTGTTGCACAAAATGGCTCCATGAACTGAAGGTGAAGATACATGACCCTGCCATGGTCCTTAGTGTTTCCTAGAGCAAGCTTGGCATATCGAAGGAAGGGGACAGCTCCACTTTCAAGGAAAGTTCAGTTTTCCCCTCAGTACAAAGATTATTGTGCTTTGAAGTTTAGTGTTTATTTTGGAGAGTGCACAGCTGCTCATCTCTCTGAGAACTGAGTTGTGTCTTAGAAGTACAGTATATCCCACATTTTAAGCTTGTCATTTTAATTTAAATATTTATTAAACTTCAGGCAGTTGCTATCACCAACCTTTCTGTGACATGTTCACGAGACGTGTTTCAGAAAACAAGTTTGCAGCCACCCTCACTTGGAGTCTGAAAAGCCCAGACATCCCATAGATAAGCTGCGTGTACTCAAAATGCATGAACACACAAGAGATGCAAAGGTGTCTGCTAACACCATCTTCACTTTTATCCTGAAGGTATGGTGGGAGTGTGCTGGAAGAGAGAGATTGCTGTGACTTTCTCCACTTTTGCACAGGGTTTGTTTTTTTTCTTTATATAGAAGCTTGGTGCTCTCCTCTACTCTTCAGGCTTTCCATTCATTTGTTCAATCAGTGTAACTGATTAGAAAAGCCCAAGGTTAATGATCTTTCCTTCCCTTTTTTCCTCCTTCCCCTGTACCTCTTCTATAAACAATACTTAAATGGGACCTCTTCCAGCACAGGTTTGTTCCCAGTCAAACTGGCTTTGAAGGTCAAGTGAACTACAGCTGGCTTGTCCGCTATCTCTCCATCAGCCTCTGCTGCCAGTGCTGGCTGGGCTGTTATGACCTTCCCGCATGTCTGACTTGCATTCTGCCTCTGTCCTTGTGACTTGCAGGATGGGCCGGTCATCTTTGCCACAGCCCTTAAGTGATTAAATGTCCTTTTCTCTTCCCTGCTCTCCCTTAGCAATTTCTGAGAAGCAATAAAAAACAGAAGGAAAAAAAAAAAAGAAGGAGAAAAAACAAGATAGCAAAGTGCAGGTGTTTCTGCAGAAATCCTTTAGCTCAACACTGTATCTTCTCAGGAGTGGACCTTTGCTGTTTGCAAAGCCTTGCCATCATAAATTACCACTACCTAATTTCACACAGTGCTCTTGTGATCTGAAGAAGCTGCTGTAGAAGAAAATATGCTGTACTCAGAAAGCATCAGAGTACTTCTTAAAACATAGTTGAGTTCCTTTCACCTTCTCTCTTAGAGAAGAGCAATCTGTGTATTTTACAATGGTCTGGAGTATTTACCATCTCCTGTGCTCTCTGCCTGCTTGCTCTTCTCTGGAAAGATTCCTGACATTATCAGAAAATTAGAGTCTCCTGTCACATTGCAAAAGAGCTCTTACTTACTGACCTTCATATCCCAAATTCACATATAGCAAAATGATCCTGGGTCATAATAGAGGATTCAAAAATAGATTAATCACATTTCTTTTTTTTTTTTTTTTCCTTTTTGAGCCTCCTGGAGTGTATTTTCTGTGTATTTAGTTGAACGTTTTCTGTGGACCCATGGGTCAGGAGAAGAAAGAGAACTCATTGGCTTTTTAAACTTTTCTCATGCAGCTGTGAAATACATTTTTACTTAAGTATATCGTCCAGTAAATTAAGTTGATGTGATGCTGCATTTTCTCCTCCCTTACATTCCTTGTCTTTTGCAAGGAATCTACTGCAGAGGAAATCCAGACTATTAAACTATCAGTTTAGAAGAAGTTTATAAGTCAGAAGGATCAAGGATATACAAATTGTACAGCTCTGAGTGATTTAAGTTAGAAGGTAACTGCAAATCACCCTGCGCATCCTTAAGCTGTGACAACCATTTCATATGACTGCTGCCTTCATACTGACACAACGTTCATGCGACATATATGAACATGAAAAACTGCATATGTACTGAATAACGATGCAGCCAACTCAGGGGCAACCAAAGTGATGACTTTCTGATCCAAATCTAAACCTCTTCTTTCATTTCTTCTCAGTCTTTCATAGAGTCACAAGTTGGAAGAGAAGTCTTTTGGTTCAAACCCTCCTCCCTTCCCTGCTCTAAGCAGAGCCAACTAGACCAGCTTGCTTAGAGCCTTGCCCACTCATGTTGTGAGTATCTCAATAGGTGGACAGACATTTCACAGTTTGTTTTAGTGTTTGGTCACCATAAAATACTGAAAAAGTTTCCCTGAGTATCCAGTCAGAATTTCCCTTGTTTCAGTATCGAATCCCAGCTCAAACTGTACACCTCTGAGAAGAATTTTGCTCTATCTTTTCTGTAGCATGGGACACATGCAGCCCTCCTGGCTTGTTTCCCAAGGGTTTAGTCCAGAACCTAACGAGTCATTAGACAAACTCCAGTTGTCTTCCCTAAGCTCTGGAGCAAGCCTCCACTACAAGACTGGGAGCAGGCATTCTAGGAAAGTTCTCAAGTCACCTTCCGTTCTTGTGTGGGTGAGTACAGAGGACTGAGGAGATTCTCTTGCCATTTAGAGGTGTTTGGATATGAGCCAGAGGTGTTTGGAAATCCTGTCAGTCCAGAGAATGGGGACATTGGCCAGAACATACTGTTGTGCTGATGTGCTTGATCGTGTTACGTTTGACAGGAGTTGGCTTGTATCTTGTCATTTTAAAGGGTAGTTAGAAGGACTTCAGGCTTGAACACACCTGTCTTGAGCATGAGTGTCCTGTCCATACTTAGCAGTCCCAGTACCTGTAGCTCCCAGTGTGCCCTGATCTCTGCTGAGGGCATCACAAGAGGTGTATCGCATGGTCCCTGCTGTGGTTCCCACCTGACCTATGTGGTTCTGCCTGCATCACTCACTCGCTGCTCGGAGGCAATATCATGCCCTTTGGGGGATTGTTGTGTGTTCACTGACCGTAATCCAGATCTGATAGTGTCACAAGCCACCTTTGAGCCCTCACAGAAGGTCAAAGAGGGAAAAGAACAAAAGCAGACGCATTTTCATTAGCAGCTTCCTAGCTGTTTTTTTTTCCCCTTAAACAATCTGCACATTATTTCCAGTTTAAAACTACAAAGTTTAGCAGCAAAGCACATCTCATCCGCCTGTGGCGTGGGGGGTGTTGATGTCCCCTGCCCACAGCTGCCACTTACACCACTCCTGCATTGCAAATTGCCTCCTGTCAAGTGAGCTCACAGAAATACCAGCAGTGTTGCATATGCTGGAGTTCCATGATGTATTTCTGCATTACTGCTGTTCGTCTTGCAGAAATCCTCCTTGGTCCCAGCTGTTATTTTCAGGAATGACAAGTAGGTTTCTGTAAATGAATCAGATTTATTCTGAACATGGACGTAACCCTTCATCAAAAGACGATGAAAAGGCAAGAAATCCACAGCAGAGCATATCCCAGCCTGTGTGGAAGCCAGCCCTTGTCAGCATGGAGATACTTTAAGTGATGGAAAATAGCAAGAAAAAAGTTTCAGAAAATTCTTTTCAGGTTGGTCATCCTGTGCTCTGTGTGAGGGGATACCGTAGCTCCAGGATTTAGGAGGGAGTGATGGAGAAAGGGGTTAAACCGCTGGCTGCAACTGTAAACTTGTTGCCTTCACAGTGGTGCTCTGAAAGGCCACATTTTGGGTACTTGCTGCAGGGGAGTCTGTTGGCAGTATATAATTTGTTTACTAAACATGGAATGCAATTGAAATGTCCCTTTTGGGTTAATGAAAAGATAAAACGGCTTTCCAGAGTAGACCGAGACCTCTAATTTAATTATCTGTGAGCCTCATAGACTAGAAGTATTCTTTCATCCATTCCTGGCAGCCTGAAGTAGATGAATAACTGAAATTCAAAGAATTTTCCTTATGAAAAAGAAACCTGGCAGATGAAAGAGCAAAGGGCCAAACTATTTGTAAAAGGATTTATCTCCATCTATATGTCCATTGCCTTTACGGCAACTAATTATATGTGAAAACTATTGAAGATGTGGAAACTGTGATACCCGTTATGGGGTCAGGGGTCCCCATCACCTGCAGGAAAAACAAGCTGGCCCGTCAAAATACTGTTTGCTGTGTATCAAAGGGGTTTCTCTGTGAGGGCACGTTGCAAGCAGTGGCCTTAAGCACCTGAGCAGTTGCCAGAAAGCCATCAGGAGCTGTTGCTCCTGTAGCATTGAGCTAGCTGCGACTTATTTGTTATTTGCAGAGTCAGTCCTTCAGACTGCAGGTCCATCCCTGAAGCAAAGCCCTGGGCAGTGCTGTTCCACCACTGCAGAAGCAGCCAGAAGCAGCAGGAGCCCAGGTGCATCCTCGAGTGGTGGGGCCTGGTGTGTCCAAAAGCTGTGAGCCATCTGCTTTCCACAACAAAGCCCTTTTGTTCTTGTGTCAGCCAAAGGCTGATGGACATATCTCCACCTGGCTGCTGAAATACAGCTGCTGATCTTGGTGCTTCTTGTCCACCTTCACCTTTGCACACATACTGTGTGCTGCGTATGTTGCGGCAGCGCTTGTCACATCAGCAGAGACCACGGTGTCCCTACAGAAACACAGAGGAAGCCTGTGGCTGAGCAAGACATGAGCACAGGTCTCCTCTGGTGTGATCCCAGGCCCAGCCATCACGTTGCTGTACACAAGAAGCTTCTGTTTCATCCCTGCTCTACGTGGTAGATTTCCTGACTTCGGAGAGACAAAACGGAGAGGTGCAGATGGCAAAAACTGGGGTTTTCCCTTCATGGGGTGAGTGTATGAGGAGCAAACATGTTTGCGAGTAGCAGAAAGGATGCTTCACTGGTTAGATGTTCTCCCTTTTCAGGTTTGTACTTGAAGACTTTGATCTAGAGGTGCAGTTCATCTAGAAAAGAAACAATCACAAACATTTAGAGCTTCATTAACTTGAAGGGGAATTCCGCCCAGGAGCATAAGCTGCAACCTTAGCTGAGATGAGCAGATAATGGAGAGGGGTGCCTGTTGCTCAGAGTTACCCCAACAGTGGCCATAAGGCCAGGAAAACATTTGATGATTTATTTTATTGGTGGTGGGAGGTTTGAGGAGTACTGATTTTTTCCTTTGTCTTGTTCATATAGATTTGCTCTAACACTTTTGACTTTGAAAAAGGGTTGAGTTTGAAAAAAAAACTTATAGAGTGGGTGGTGATTTTATTTGTCTGCAACACAGATCAATGTACTTTGTACTTGTGCAGGTGGGAACTGGAGTTAGAAAAGTGTCATACAAGTGCCTGAATTCTGCAAAATTCTGTCTAAGAAGCTGGCCTGAGTCTTCATCTGAAGTGGTGCCTCCAAAATGTATCTCAAATGATATTTGAATTTACTCATCAGAAGTATTTCATGTTGTCTTTATGATACGTCAGATTTTAAAACCTTTAAAACTTGAACAACTCCTTCACGTAGCTGCCTGCTAGCAGCATGGTTTTTTGCCTTTTTTTTGTAATTTGCTATTATGCTCATGCTTGATATGACACTTGCTTCATCTGGATTCATTTCCCGTGCTGATCTGCTCTGAATGTGCCCCGCAGGCTAACGGTGTATTTGCAGCCTCTCTTCTTCCTTTGTGAAATTCGCTATTACCCTTTGCGGGACATGGTGTTCTCTTCCACACCTTCCAGAAGTACCAACTGCCTGTCGAACAGCACGGCATCAGCTGTTAAAGCCTAATCCAAACCCCAGCAGCATCAGGGAACAGCAATGCAATTCAGAGTTTTTAAGGAAAGGCAGTATCTTTTATTAGATCAGCTGTTACAGTTGGGAAAAAGCAGGCAAGCTTTCAGGCACACAAATCCTTCTTCAGGTCTGAAATAGCAGCAGTATTGCTTACACCAGCATTCCTTAGCAGTGAGACAGCTATGGTCCCAGCAAGGTTTAAAAAATGCAATTAAAAGTGTGCTCATTGCATGGCCCTTCTCACTGGGACGGGCTTCTGTTGGACACAGGCAGACACTGGTATCCTCCATTCCTTACAAACAGGGGATGCATCCCACAAGGAGAGGTAGTATAAGGTCACTGATACCTGAGAAAAAGTCTTCAATACCTTGTGACTGAGCCATGTCTTCCCCACAGTCACCAGCCTGTTAGGAAAGACTAAGACAAAGCCATGGGCTTCGCCATGCCAGTGGCAACCACAGGGTCCATGCTGGAAATTCGGGCTCCTGATGTATACAGATGTCTAACAAATAGTTGTGGAGCCAGCTGGAAAAGTGAATTGTATTCCTTTCTTGTAGTTGCTTTACAGGGAACCACGTTTCCCAAAATTTCTGAAGTCACAGTTGACTGTGACCAGCCACTTAATAACAGAGCTTGTGATTGACAATGCTATGCAGGCAGGATGGTTCTGCAGAAATGTGGTGAGCAGCTGCCCGTAGTCTTTGGATTGTCACAGAAAATTAAGAACAGCACAGTACGCCGCCTGTACTTCTCCAGATCTGAACATCCTGCTTTTCCATCCTATGAAAGACTTCATATTTATCTTCCTCTTTCTGTTCTGGAAATCGTCAAAAGTGTGCTAAAAACATTGCATTAAAGAACACAGGCAGGTGCTCAAAAATTAAATGCTATCTTTAACAATAATATTTATTAACTGTTAACATTAACTGGAACATATATTTCTATATTCCCACGCTAGGAACTGGGGTGTTAGCTGTAGTTAAGAACTGTGGCAGCAAGAAGCTAAAGATGCTTTTTGCTCCTGTGAACATTTCCGTGGTACATGGGCTGAGAGAACTCTGAGTTTGAGTTCTTTCTGGAGCATATCAATAGGTGTCTTAGTCCTGTGGCTTTTCTATTCAGCCCTGTTTGGAAATGAAAGGTTCGACTGCGAGGAGCTATCAACACCAGAAAACCGTAAATAAGTATTGATGCTTCTGAAGAAATTAAGAGGATGAATTGCTTATGGCTTTTGGTTGATTAACACGCATACATGAACAACCAATGAGCAAGTAATGTTGGAAATGGGAATATGATTATAGGGAAAGCTTGAATCAGATAGAAAAATAGCTCTTAAAAATTATGCAAGCCAAAAACTTTAGTTTAGGATCTGCATTGGGTTGTAGTGCAAAGCCATCTTAAAGCTGTCCGGTCCTTAAAAGTTTAAAATTTTGTGAGCCACTCTCTTCATATAAAACACAAGTGTTTCAGCTGGGGTTCTCAGTCTGAGAGCTTGAGCTCATCATACTTAAGGATCTGAATCACCATTCCTGTCCATGCCACTCCCAGCCTGAACAGTCTTTGATCGATCCCTTTGATGTTTCTCCACCCAGTGACATGCCCAATGCTACATGGCAAGTAGGCATCATTTAAAAACCCATAAGACAACAAAGAGAACTGTTTCTCTTTCCCAGAGAAGGTTTTAGCAGAGGAGTTGTGTAGACAACCAGGTTCCCTGGTCAGTCTCAGAATTTGCTTTATTCTCTTTAGTGCCCAGCCAGGATGTTTGGTTTTGAAGGCTCAGTTGTGTTTCTGTGTAACAGGGTTTCTTTGTCTTTATGTGCATCAAAAGGAAAGTGATGAATTTGCCTGTGAAAGACAAGAGTTTCATTCTTACTTGAAACCAAGACCCTTTCATATTCCCATCTATTTTAAGACACTTCTCTGCTGCTCAAGCAGAACAAGTAAAAACCAGGATCCATACATGGTCCCCATAACAGTAATCGTGTGGCCTGGTTGACTACCACGCGTCTAACCTGCCAAACAGAATTCCACATCTGGATTCTGGAGCCAGTAAAGGGGTTCTGATGCCCCGGCCTTTAGACATTTCCTACAGATGCTCTGAAATGCGGATGCAGAATCCATCACTGAGTCAGTGTCTGAGATCAATCCCACACTTACGTTGAGCTCCTACAAATTGGCACTTGTAAAACTAGAAGAACTGTATGAAGGCAGGAAAAGCAATGAAGACATGAACTGCTGGGGAAATAGCATCTGCTCACAAATCACTACTTTTTCTACTCGACTCTCTTCTTTAGCAGTTATGATTTTGCAGCTTTTTTCACTCACAAAAATAGAAACAGAAGGAACAGTGTCCAGCACTCAGGTTAGTGAGCCAGCTACACGAGTGGTGCACATTATAAATACACATTTATGGTCCTTCCAGGCATACCACAGCTCAACAGCAGTCAGCTCTGTCTCCCAGTTCCTCCACTGCTGCATTTATGGAGCAGCCTGTAGTAAGAGAAGGCTGAAAGGAGGGCTTGAAATGGGTAATGGGAGTTGCAGGTACCATTGTACTTTTCTGCTGCAGCTTGGTAAAGATTCTGTTAGGAGATATAAAAAAACATAACCAAAAGAAGCAATACTCTATTCTTTGCTTTTTTTCAGGTTCCAGGAGACAACGAGAAGCACTGGAAGCCAGTGTTAGTAGTCTTGACAGAGAAAGACCTCTTAATATATGAGAGCATGCCACGGATGAAGGAAGCTTGGTTCAGCCCTCTGCATACCTACCCCTTGCTAGCCACCAGGTATCTGTGCTTTTTTTGTTATGACCACTCAGGAGCAGTAAAAACTGCTGAGTCAGTCAGGAACAGGTATAGCTGGTGCACAGCTCTATATCACACCTGAAATGTTGTGGTTTGAGAAGCAAATTCTTCTTCAAGGGGCCAGTGTGCTCAGCTTAACTCCTCACTTCTCCTCGATTTATAGTTCTGGCGGAAGCTGATGGCCAGAAGCACACCAGAAGTATTATGGACGAAGCCATTTGGCCCATACCCAGAGGCAGGAGTGCTGAGAAGACTGAGGGCTTGATCTCTTAAGATCTGTATCTCAGTGTGCAGACCAGGTTTGGGGGCTTAGCAGGAGCACTCAGTTTTCCAGCTGCTCCTCCAGGCTTAAAAACATGAAGTTGTGGCCCTGAGTTGGATGTGCTGGTATGGCAGTTCTGCAATACCAGTTTGGGGCTTTGTGGACCTGCCCACTTAATTTCAGCACAGCTGCTATTCCTGGTCTGGGAAATGAAACCATGTTTTTTTTAGGTAAAAATGGTGAGCTTGGAAGACACATTCTTGAATCTAGGTTGGAAATAACCATCTGCACTAGTTCAAAGGTATCCATCAACAGTAATTCAGAGAGAGCTTTCCCATGGTTGTCTTTATGCAGTGGAAACTGTCTGTGCTTCTTGACATGAATCTTAATCACATTTCTCTGCCAGTATGGTCAAAGGGCTTGAGAAAGAGCTGCTGTTCCATTGTTTTGGCCTTGCTACAGGCCTTATTATACTGTTTTCAATGAGTTTGCTTTCAAAAGGGCTGGTAGCACATGGCAAAAAGCAGTGGGTCTCTTACTGCACTCTCATTAGTTAATTTTTGTTCTTGGTCTCTTAGTTCTCTCCCCAAATGAACTCTGAAGCTTTGCTGCTAATTCATTATATTAAAAAAAAATATTAAAAATGGAACTTGGTCAATTACGCTGATGGCTGTTTTGTCCCAGTCTATCTACCCATGATGGAGCTTTCAGACTTCTGGCAAGCTGGCTTCTGACTCTCCCTCTTCTATCAGAACATGAGGCCCACGCTTTGCAGCTCGCAGCCTGCTGCACCTCGTGGCAATTCCCAATGAAAACTGGGTAAAGTGTTGGAGCTGGACACTTCATCCAGGTGTGAGATTAAGGCTTTAGAGTTTGTGAAGCAAGAGAACCCCAGCAGAAGGTGCTGTGTGTCCTCTCCCATGCTTCAGGGTGTCATTCGTACATGGACCCAAGTTCTCCTTCAGTGACTGGCAATCCTGCAGCACACCCTGCCCCCTCCTTCCCACATGTCATGATGTGTAAAGACTGCCCTTTGCTGGTCATCACCAGTTGCTGTCATCAGTGACAACCAATCTCCTGGATCAAACAATCGAAGTCCTTGTCTTGGAGAGTGTGTTACTTTACATATGCCCAGGAGTTCAGATGTGGTAGCAGGTTGGCTTGGCTTGGTGGAGATAGTCATCTCCTTGTTGGATGGGATTCTGCATGAGTGGTGGAAGATTGGCCTTCAGGCTTGAAGGGAACGAGAAGTTGCTCAATACACGCATCAGACTGCTGAAAGGTCTTCATGGACTGGGAAAATATTAAGAAAGATGGGATGCTGTTCAGAAAGAACAAGGGCAAAGTTCAGTGCTGTGGAATAATCAGCTGCACTGGTTTGGGGTGTAGAAAAATTGGCAAAATAGTTACTCTGCCAGGAAGCACCTGGGTGAAATCACTTAAATGTACACTGTAACATTGAGAAAACAAAGACAAATCTCTTGGGTTATAGCTGAAAAGTTGCTTGTTGGGGAGATGTAGTAATCTAGGCTACAGAGCATGAGCAAAGCCTTGGGTGATACACCACCTTCACTGTGCTTCCAAAAAGATGCCGGACAACTCTGAAAGGTCTAGAAGAAAGCAATGCGAGTGTAAGACTCAGAGAACACTATCCATAGGGGAATATACTTAAGCAACTTTGGCTTTTTGATCTAGAGAGGTCCTTGGGAAACATGTCAATAGCTTTCAAGTACAAAGGTGAAGATGAGAAACCAAGAGGAGGACAAAGGAGTGTATTCTCCAGGTCTCTGATGGATACAACAGGACATAGCTGACTGCATTTGTGGCAGGGAAGGTTCAGGGTAGGTCCTGGGGAAAATTTGGTGTGAGGATGAGGTACTGCATTAGATTCTTTAGGAAAGGTGTACAGTCCTCATTGCCTGGGACTTTGAGGGATGAGTAACACTGTATTCTGCAGGAATATGTCAGCACACTGAGCCCTGCTTTGGGAAGGGAGACACATGGGCTAGGTGACCTCCTGAGAACCAGTCCAGCCCCGTCTCTGTAATTTCTTACCAGTAACTCTATGAATACAACACTTAGGTCAAAAGACAGCAGCTATACAGAACCTGACATTCAGAATAGAGTTAAAGCAGTCTGATAAATACATATAGGTACGTGAATCCCCAAGGTGAGCAGATTACATGAATTGACAGATTCTCTAAATCATTACACCTACTGTTCTGGATGATTCTGATTAAAACCCTGCAGGATTATGCTTTTATGATCTGTCACGCTGAGTACAATTATACCAAAGAACCACACAGGGTTTGCTGTCGGTATTGACTGCTGTGTTCGTGCTCAGCCAGTGATTGCCCTCCTCGTGATGGGGTTTTTAATCCCCTCTGCGCATTGATCAGTGCAATTTAGAACTTTTCACCTGGAAAGTTTGCAGACCACATGCAATCTTGGCTGCTCCCATCTTTCAGATTTTTATGAGTCCATGGGAAAACATTTTTGCTTAGCTCATGCTAATTTGGAAAGCTGCTGAAACTGGAAAACTTCAGTGCCAGATACTGTACAGAGTCATGCTTAATCTACCCGAGACATAATGAGCAGAGAAGATTGGAAAGTGGTAGATGGATTACAATCTTCTTACAGAATTTTAACAGCAAAAAATTCAACACACCCTTTCTGTTTGTTGATTAGTTTACCTTCATCCTATGGATGCTATTAAGTCTTCAAAATACTTTCCAGTCAGTCTTTCCCAGTTTTGTGCAGAATATAAGTAATAGCTTGAAATAAAACTGAGATGGAGAGATTTAAGTTGTTCCTTTAAATCTCTGCATTAGGAGGCACAGCAGCTGGCTCGCAGCACTGACTCCAAAGACCTTTTTGTCATAATCTCTGTTTCAGTGTTTCCTTATGTCCAAGTAACAGTTCCTCCCTCTAGCATGGGAATGGGGCTTAAATAATAACATGTTAAATGTTTGCAATCAAATTGCATTATCTACCATAGCCAAATCCCCAAGCACATGCAAGCTGCACAAGTTCATGCTCGTCTTCCTGGGGCAGTGAGGGTGGCTGTGGCTCCCATGGGACACAGCTTGGATGAATTAAGAGCATGTGTCTAGGCTTGCAAAGCATGCAGGCATTCCCATTCCGGAGCAAATTTACATGCTAAGCCAGGGAGAGGAGGGGTTTCTGTGTAAGCAAGGTCAGATGTTAGTGGCTTTCTACTGGGCAGAGCTGCATGACTGTCGATGTACTCAGATCATGGCCTCTTTGGAGCTAAAGCTCGGTTGGGCGGTGGAACCCTTGCTGTGGAGGTCAGTGCTGGGTTCGCTGTCCTTGTGAAGAAGCCGTTAGATCTTGCTGTTGCAGTAAATGGTTGAAACTCTTCACAGCATTAGGATGAGCTAATTAGGTCCCAGTGTGTCTCATCGGGCACCAGCACATCGCGTTGGATCATGCGCATCTGGTATCACGTTTGCAAAGAACAGTGACAAAAAGGGTCTCCAAAGCACAGAGAGACAAGGGCTAAAACACAGGAGACGGGAAGAGCGTCCCTGGCTCTCTGAAGCACGCCAAGAGTTGCACTTTGCAGCCGCTGCTGCGCCGTGCAGCCAGACGCGATCGTGACCGACCTTCTCCTGCCCTCTTGCGGCTCTGGCTGCTCCACGGAAGGGTGCTTGCGCTCCTGAGCGCTTGCAGACATCTCAGGAACCTCCATGGAGCCGAGCAGCCTGCAGGGACCAAGGGTGAATACTCCAGAGCTGGCCCCAGGGTGCCTTTTCGGTTCTGGGGTACAGGGTACACCATGGACACAACCTCTGCAGTCAGAGGGACAGGAGGAAACCCTCAGTGAAGTTTCTAAGACTATTCTTTTGCCTTTTAAGGCAAATTTGTGGTCCTTAGCATAAAACATCTTCTATGTAAATAGAATTGTTTGTGTGAACACAACTTTATGAGATCTTGGGCATCCTTTGACTTATACCCCAACACATCAGTGTGGACAGATGGTACATGAATATTATCAAATGTTCCCCTGCAAAGTTGTCTAGATCATGTTCAACTGCATGATTATTCAAAGCATGGTCTGGAGTTGTATCTTTAAACAGGATTTACACAGCATATAGTGAGACTGAATTTTGGGAAGACAGGTAAGAAACAAGGTTCAAGTTGGATGTGTACAGATAGTTTAATTTTTAAACTGCATTTTTGTGGTATTCATATGCTGAAAAGCCTAAAACACAGGTGCTATGGGTGAAGCATGAGGACATAGAGGGGAGTGGATTTGAAAGGAAATAAAGCAATTGGAATCATCTGTCTGTCCTGTATTTGATATAAGTATTTTAAGATAATTTTTAGCCCACCTGATCAACATTGTATAAAGGAGAAGCGATGACCCAAGGAGAAGATGGGATAGTTTTCAGGCAATGGTTTTCCAATGTGCTGTCCCACAGCCCCTGGAAGCAGAAGGTAGCGTGAGAGCAGTGACCCTGCCTGCACCTGGGCACCAGCTGAGGACAGGCAGCTAGAGAAGTCACCAGAGATTTCAGTTCCTGGTCACCTGCCTTAGTCGTCAGGAAGCAGCTTCCCCTCAGAGTTCACACCTCCTTGTGCCAAGTCAAAGTGAACAGAAGTTTTTGGGCTGTTTGTTTGGCGCTGGCTCCCCAACTCCAAAATCTGCCCAGGGTGCAGTTTGGAGGCCTCAAGTATCAAAGCTGAGCAGGGCATTAACACAGCTCTTCTGGGGGCCAAAAGGCATTTGGAGAGGGTGGTGGTGCTTCTGTAAAAGAGGCTTTTCTGCCCAGACACTGGGCAGGGCAGCTCTGCCAGCAACATTCCATCCCTCACCTCCCGGGACCTCCTGGGAACATCAAATCAAGCCAAAGGCTCGAAATCAGAAGAAAACTGCCACAAACCCAAGGATGAACAACTATTGCAAACCTTCTAGCGTGGTATGGAAGAGGAGGGTGCCTGTTTGGCACAAAGCCAGATGTCAGCAGGGACTGCCAGGGAACTGGGGAAAGCATCAGGTGCCATATGGTTAGCGTTCTGGTAACTGGGAAGCTGAAGTTGAGCTTTTCCTTTCCTCTTGCTTTTTTCCCCCTATGAAAACATCTCTGTCTGATGGCATACTTCTGTAGCATCAGCGAACGGGCAGCTGTTCTTCCAGATGCAAAACAGTAATTTGAGTGTGAATTAGCATTCAGTAGATAATTAGTGTAATCTAATATTTTATACTTCAACATGGCGGTATTCTACCATGTACACACTTACTTTATAGTCTCATCTGAAGTACATTGTTTGCCTATGGAAAGGGAAACAGGAGACACAAGACAGAATGTTTTTCAGAAGGTCCCTAGTTTCATCTTGTGACTTCCTCGGAAGGTTGGTGCCTGTGTCTCAAAGCAATGAGATCACAGAATCACAGAATGTCAGGAGTTGGAAGGGGCCTTGAAAGATCATCCAGTACAACCCCCCTGCCCGAGCAGGATCACCTAGATTAGATCACACAGGAACACATCCAGATTTGCCTTGAATGTCTCCAGAGAAGGAGACTCCACAACCTTTCTGGGCAGCCTGTTCCAGGGCTCTGTCACCCTCACAGTGAAAAAGTTTTTCCTTACATTCAGAGGGAACTTTCTATGCTCCATTTTGAAACCATTTCCCCTTGTTCTATCACTGGCCATCACTGAGAAGAGCCTGGATCCATCCTCTTGACACTCACCCTTTACATACTTACAAACATTAATGAGGTGACCCCTCAGTCTCCTCTTCTCCAAGCTGAAGAGACCCAGCTCCCTCAGCCTGTCCTCATAGGGAAGGTGTTCCACTCCCTTCATTATCTTGGTGTCCAGCTTGGTGGAGATCCTCTGGATGACTATTTTCATCCTAATTAGTTCCATGTCCCTGAGCAAATTCTGTATGCACTGTCCCCACTTCTGCAGGGAAAATAACCCAACAATCCAAACAAAGCAAAAGGAAAGTCCTAAAGAAGAATGAAATAGTATGAGGTACTGATTTTCTCACTCAAAAATATTCCCTACAATTAATGTTTGCCCAGACGAACAAATCTCTCCCAGTCATGTCAGAGATCAGCTGTTGATGTCAGGCAAAAAGTTAACTGCAGTAAAAATGTGAGAGAAATTTGGATTACATATAGCAGCAGCATTCTGTGGATTGCAGGTCCCTTATGGGCAAAGTATGCACAAGACAGTACTTTGGTGGTGAGCATTTTACAGAACTTCTCACTCTGAAGGCATTTACCATTGGGTTTGTCTGCAGGCATTTGTGTTTTGCGGCAGCCACAGCCTGGCACGGAAAGTCAGATGCAGCTGCCTCATCTGCACGAGCACACCCCAAACCCCATCACCATCAACCAGTCTGATTTCTCGCAATCCTTCACATAAAGGGATGTTTTCTACAGCTCGTGGGGAATTTAGAGCTCTCTGGGTCATCCCTACCATCACCTGCACGTCCGGCTGCCTCAGTGCTCATTGCTTTGGACTTTCACTCTTCTGTGTGTCACTAGGAGTGACTTTAGGCTCAAACACGGAGGAGATGCGAGTTCTTGTGCTCTCAGCATTTAGGAACATACAGAGAAGAGCTGTGATCAGGTGGGCATTTTGGCACAGGGAACATTGTCACCGTTATAATTCCTTGTCTGTTTGTGAATGCAATTGCAGGTTGGTCCACTCCGGCCCAGGAAAAGGCTCACCACAGTCTGGGGTGGATTTGTCTTTTGCAACCCGTACCGGTACAAGGCAAGGGATCGAAACCCATCTGTTCAGGACAGAGACCAGCCGAGACCTCTCACTGTGGACAAGGAGCATAGTGCAGGGCTGCCACAATTCTGCAGAGCTCATCACGGAAATCACCACATGTGAGTAACAACTGTGTCTTCTCATCTCAGTATCTCCTCATAATGCTCACAGGTAGCCCAAGCTCTGCTGTTGGAGGTTATTAATTTAAAACTAAAGTACTCATTTAGGGTTTGGGGTGTATAAAATATTGCCTCCCCCTTGCTGGTGTGGTGCCCATGGCCAGTACCATAAAACCAGGACACAGCCACCATCATTCTGACTTTTGGCCTTGTTTTCAGTGTGTTGTTTCTGGCACAGCTCTGTAGTCAGCCATATTCTGCTGTGTGCCACAGAGGAACGATCATCAGAGGTTTTCTAGAAACCCACAGAAACAGGCATTTTTCTGGGACCTGGGAGACCCCCAGAACCCGGCAGGAGTTTCTTCTGCAGAGGGAGGAGGCAGAGAAGGACCAACACATTCACAGGCTTGAATTGGTCATTTACTCACCCAACTCCACACACTTGAATAAACAAAAAAAAAACCAACCCCAAATCAGTCCAATAGTCCCACTTCGACAGCGAGTCATTTCATCCCCTGAACACCAGGGTGTCACTTCTCAGAGCTTCTCCACATCCAAAATCAAAAGAATTGAAAGCAATCTGCTGCAGACAGCCTGGATTGATGCCCTGCTCAGCCAGGTAGCTGCTGGCCTGGGATGGCTCTGGGGTGCACCTTTCTTTGAGTGCCCCAGGATCTGGGCATGTTTCCCACACTAGCTCTCCACTTGACAGGGCTGTTGAAGTTGAGCTTTACCTCCATTCCTTGCCTAAAAATAGGAGAGCAAGAGACAATGCACCAACCTGCTCCATGACACATGGCAGCTCCAATTTCACAAAGCCATCGGGTACAGCCCCGTGCTGCGAAGTATGGGGACCTTGCCTGGCTGCCAGCCTGTGCTTCCCTGGGAGCTCGGCTGCTTTGAAAGGGTTTCTGACGTGCAACCAGCCAGGGTGTTTGATGGAAACCACCTAGAGGGCACGTCCATCTCCTCAGCCCCATGATGCCAACCACTTTCCAAAAACAGGAGGAGGGCGTCAGCCCATACTTCTATCGCAGTGTTTTTATCCCAGTGCCAAGGTCCCTTCTTGGCAGCGCTGTTCACAGGCACGTGGGGAATAAGAGAACTTGAGTTGTGAACGCCTGAACATTTTTATCTGGACCATGGCCTGTGTTTCTGAGCTCAGGGGAAGATGCAGACCTGCTGCTGCTGTAGCTGTTATGTGCAATTATCTGGGCTCCTTTTCAATTACCACAATACTAATGGGACTCACTCAGGAGTGTCTCCAGCTTTGGCAAAATACTTCAGAATCACACAGAATCACAGAATGTTAGGAGTTGGAAGGGAACTTGAAAGGTCATCTAGTCCAACCTCCCTGCCTAAAAAGGATCATCTAGATTAGATCACACAGGAACGTGTCCATATTGGTCTTGAATGTCTGCAGAGAAGGAGACTCCACAACCTCTCTGGGCAGCCTGTTCCAGTGATCTGCCACCCTCACAGTGAAAAAGTTCCTCCTTACATTAAGATGGAACTTTCTATGTTCCAGTTTGGAACCATTTCCCCTTGTTCTATCACTGACCAACACTGAGAAGTGCCTGGATCCATCCTCCTGACACTCACCTTTAACATAATTATAAACATTAATGAGGTCACCCCTGTTTCACGGAAGCCCTTCACAGCTTCTGGTTTTGTCGTGCATTGTGCGTTGTGTTGATTGATTTTGGCTGTGTACATCAGACATGAGAAGAGTAGCTGTGACTTTGTCAAGGTTTGGAATGAGGAAATGCCAGTCCAAGCCTTCTGAAACTTCAGCAGACTGTTGTGTCAGCACATACATGTACGACCCAACATGAAGAACGTAGCTAATAACTGAAAGGACTGAGAGAAGTACTGCTACTGCCGAGCACGACTTCAGTCTGTGTGTTTGCCCCATAGCTAATGAACCTCCCTCACAGAATCACAGAGCGTTAGGAGTTGGAAGGGACCTCAAAGATCATCCAGTCCAACACCCCTGCCTGAGCAGGATCACCTAGATTAAAACCTCCCTTAGACCTTACACAACAAAAAGACTTCTGTTGTTTTTCCAAATGTGCAGGTTTCCAGTTAGAGCACGATGAGCCCAGCGTTAGGAAAGGTCACTTACCCCAGGGTAGCGTTGGGATTGAATGTAAAATGTGGATAGCTGCAGACAGATGGAATTGGTTGCTTTTGAGAATGTTGCAGACAACATTGTCTTTCCTGCTTCAGCTTGCACATACAAAAGCCAGGAGTGCCGTTTGACCATCCATTACGAACACGGATTCTCTCTTACGACGGAATCGCAAGATGGTGCCTTCTCTAAGACAATTGCACAATATCCCTATGACAAACTGAAAATGTCCTCAGATGATGGGATACGGATGC
The DNA here is from genome assembly GCA_013399135.1 of Heliornis fulica. Taxonomy (NCBI): domain Eukaryota; kingdom Metazoa; phylum Chordata; class Aves; order Gruiformes; family Heliornithidae; genus Heliornis; species Heliornis fulica. The sequence goes on from VXBZ01012437.1 coordinate 60,489, forward strand.
TTTATTTAGACTTTGGAGGAAAGGATGGAGAAATTGTAAGTCCTGTATTTTGCATGTTACTGTCTCTTTGTTGTTCTTCCAGGATGTGGGGGTGGAGCAGCACTGTGAACAGCTGGCCAGTCCACATTACAGTCCCACTACCAAGACACCGTGCTTTCTAGTACGGCATGACAAACTGCCTTTAGTATGAGGTCGGCTAAAAAGAGAGATAAAATGGTAAAACCACCTAAAGAGGCATGAAAGATTTCTCATAGCCAGATGAGAACAAATTAGAATTTGTATATGTAACCATTTCACTTTTTTAGTGATTGTGGGTGGAAGAACTTAGTGAGATGTTACTAATTCACATACACGGACTTCAGATAATAAGAAGCTACACCTTAGACATTTTTGAACATCTAGTTACTGATAAAAATTGCAGACTACAGATGTGGCACCAACTGTCTGCTTAGGCCTGTAAGTCAGCTGTCACTGTGCCTAAAAATAAGATGCTTGTTCCTTTGAGCAGTTTAGGTGCCATAAGTTGTGCATGTAAACACGGTCTTTCCTGCCACAGTTTTTCAGCAGTTCCTGAGCACATTGGGTGCTTGGTTCTTCACATCACCTCTGATAACATAGACTCTGCAAACTTACTGTCAGGCTTTCATAGTGAGATTCCTAAGTAGGTCTCAGTAGAGTTCATGAGTGGTGGAAAGGCAGATCGCTTTGTTTTGATGTGAACATAGAGTTGAATCCCCTGTCCGGACTGACAAGCCTGTCATGCTTAGCAAGCACATGGTGAGATCATCTCAACCATGACTATGGAAAAAGACCCAACCCGGTTCAGTCTCTGTCTGTGAGAACAGGGGAGCAACTGTGCAGCATCAGCTGAAGGTGCAGTATTCCAGCTTCAGCTCTACCCAACAGCAGATGTGTTGGGTGTTGGACACAGCTGTCCTGCCAGCAGCCTGGGTCAGAAACAGCCTGAAAAGAGAAAGGGGTTGAACCTCGTGGAAAACTGCTTACAGCATCTAACCAAGTTTTTGCTGCTTCTTACCCAGGTGGACACAAGCCCAGAGGCACTGGGGTCTCATCAGAGCTCAAGATGTTTATTACTTACTTTTAGTAACCTAAATATTTGTAGCTGTGTGCAAAGAAAATACAATATCTTGTAACAAAGGGTTGTTATTAATAGAAGTCTGTTGAAAGGACCATGCAGCAGTTAATCAAGTACTCCGTAAATGATTGCTTATTTGAGCTGTAATCTAATCATTCTCAACTTGATTTCTTTCTGTACTTGCAGCATCTGGACCTTCATTCCTGTCCAAAACCAATCGTGTTTATCATTCATTCCTTCCTGTCGGCAAAGATTACAAGACTTGGCTTGGTGGCCTAAGTGGTCAACATCTGTTTCTTCAAAGAAAGACGGTATGACCATGCTAACCTGAAGTACAGTCAACAGCAGCAACTCATACCAGCCAGCAGCATACACCAGCTTGGTACTGGGCCTTGGTCATTTCTGCAGTCTCCGAAGGCCAAGGACTCATTTCGATCAGCTAAAGAAGTGGCATGACAAGGAAAATGGTGGATTTTGGTGTAAATAATGGCATTGTAAAATCCTGTATGAGACAGTAAAAGTGTGTAGTACCATACATGTAAATGTTTCAGAATCATAAATTGTGCCTATTTCAATGTACTTGTTTCCACAGAATAAGCAAAGGGCTAAGTAGACATGGGTGGGTGTTGGTTGTGATGCAAGCTCAAGGTTGGTTGAGGAGAAGTTCTCCAGACAACTGTCCCACCACCCAAAAGTACAGTATTTTTTCAGTGCTAGACTGGGTGCCACTTGCAGAAGGTTTTTCTCACAGGACACTATCAGAACCTGTTGCTTTAACACCCATCAGAGCAAATATTCACCTTTGAGTAGGATGCTCCAAAGCGATACAGCTATGGTCAGTGAATGGCTGGAGCATCCCTGCCAAGGAGCATTTTCAAATTAAATGATAGGTATCTTGTGTACGTTCCTAGCAATGGCCCCAAAGGCAGAGTAGTCACAGGGAGGTGTTGAGAGCTGGCTGTTAGTGGGGCATGAGTAGGGACATCCTCACTTTACCCAAGGCCATGTGGAAACATGACCTAAGCTTCTGCCAGCACGTTTCAACAGCAGTTTTCCTACAGAAAGCCGTGCTGAGCTTCCTGTCCTACCTGAAGCGTGTCACCCCCTTAGCTCTGCTGAGGCTGGTTGTGTGGTCTCGATAAAAGAACAAATATGAGAAAAGAGGAAAACTTGTTTGTTATTTTTTTTAGTTTTCTATATTAGAACAGAAAAGTTATTCAAGCAGTTCCACAGCAGTGAGGAAGCGCATTGGGGCAGGAACGTTAGCTGCACTACCAGAAGAAGCTTGGAAATATAGAAAAGTGCTGCTCCTACGAGCATGACATACCCTCCACGTCTGTTCCTTGCTGGTGAAACATAAGACCTTCTCCTCCATACCCATATCTTACTAGTATGTGTTTTGCTGTTTTAAGTCAAAACATCTGAATCTTAGAGTTTTGACTTTGTTCATGGTTACGCTGGGCACCAGGCGGGTGGCAGGTGGGAACTCTGACCTTCTGTGTCAGGGATTGCACACACAGCTTGCAGCTGGAACTGCTAAACGGGTGGGAACAGAAAGAAGTAAAACAGGGATGGCACTTTTCTTGCCCTTGCCTTGTAAGCAGAACTGGTTCCTACCAGGGTGGGGTATTGTTTGCGTTTAGATTCTTGCCCTAAATTCACACTTCGAAGGACGGGAACTGTACAGGAAGTAATAAATCCAAAGTCCATAGAAGTTTACTTGTCATACTACAACACTTTTACTCTTGAGAAAGCACACAAGTTTTAACTTAGTGTGACAGCTGGCAAAGAGGAAAACTAATGCCACAGTGGGGTCCCATGTTGGTTTTAAGCCAAGTCTTAGTGTTAAGCGTAAGTCATGCTGTTTATTCACAGAATTACATTGTGGTAGTTTCTATAGATATCTTAATCATTGAAACTAATTAAAAAATTAAGGTGACGGGCTGAATTTGCAAATACTGAAAATGATTGTTGAAGAACAGCATTTGGAAGGGCGGCCCCACTCCCAGCACCTCCCACCAGTCAGAGCAAGCCTGGGAGGGCCTTTGCCTAACTGCGAACTTTGGTTTAGTGTCACAGTACTTGCACTTCAAAATTAATTCCTCATGTAAATTCACTAGGTAGGAGAGAGCAGGTTATGTAACTTACCCATAGTTTCCAATGGAGATTTCTCATTTAGCCGCACCACATAACCTTCTGCGGCAGTACCTTGGGTCTCCTTTGGCTTGGAAGCTTCTAGAATGCCTTTGTAGAAGCTGAGAGCAGTCGGTACGCTGGGGGACTAGGTCTTTGACTATGAACTCACATTGCATCATCACTTGAAACAGTGTGTGAGGTTTCAAAAGGTGCTTCAGGACACTTCTACTGCTGTTCCAAAGTGTAAGTTAAAAATCTGGACACAGGTGCCTGTAGAAGTTCCAGAGGTTCAAGTGAAAATTTGCGAACTGTGGGGTAGGTTAAATACATATGTAAACTATACTGCACTATTTCCTTATTCCTCTAACACATACAAATCACTGGAATGTCCTACTTACCATGTACATGCATTGTAAATATTACAAATTCCTATATTAGTACCAACAATTAAATGACACAATATGTTATCTAAGGTGCTCAGTACTATATGAAGTATAAGTGAATAACTAAACAGTTTGCAAAGAAAATTCATATTATATATATTTATAGAAAAAATAATAATACAGATGCTATTTCTTCATTTTCAGATTTTGAACTGATTCATATTTGGATGGGATAGGCAAATGAAATATGGACCTACTCCACATTTGTAAGAGTATAGTGAATATTTATATTTTAGAGGAAAAGAATATATTTAATAAAGTCATTTATTGGATTTATGTGAGGTGAGCTTACTTTGTACCCAAATAAGCTGTTTGGCAGGCTGTCCTTTGGTTTTGGGCTGGGGAAAAGCACATTTTAAACTTCAGTCATTCTGCTAAGAGTTCAGTTACTGGACAGAACTATTCATTGTATTGACAGAATGACTCAAAAATTTCAAATTAAAAGTATTGACGTGCTGTCAATGTTGGTGCTTTCTGTAGAGTAAGTTTGGTGTCCCGGTGATAGCGGTGCTGTTGGTGCGTAAGTATGCAGTGTTTTTTTTCTGCTGCTGGCATTTTCTGGAAGGCTGCAGGGAGTTACTCAGGCTCATCTATGGAAGTTACAGTGCTTTCTCAGCTGCTTATGTTTAACAGGGCAGTTACAGAAGTCGTTAAAAAAAAAACCCCAAACAACAGACCAGAAAATTCTGCTCAAGATTTCCACACTGAGGGGGTGAGGCCAGCATGTGCCTGGCCTCTTACCAACGGTTATGGAGAAAAGGTGGGTTTTCTTCCCCACTGCTGTAGCAGATCAGCCTCACAGAAGTCCCGAACAGGGCTGCTGTGGCTTTTACTCTTGTCACAAAATACTGACCGCAAGTTGAACACTCCGATCAGAAGGTCTGTGTAGCTGCTTCACCATGGGAGAGACTTGGAAACCTGTTGGAACGTTTATGTTACTGCAAAAATGTGCTATAAGGTGTTCGTTAAAAAAAATAAAATAAAGCCGATCTGTTTGTGTTCAGGGAAGCATGATGGTGTCTCCTAGGAGTCCTGCTTTCTGAGCCAAACCAGCATCTCTCTCAAGGCAGTTATAAATCAGGACACAGCTCTCTGCACTACCAAGTAAATCACTGCCAACACCATCATGAGAACTGGTCTTTGCCGAAGAACGAGGGGCTTTTCCTTTTGCCCCCACAGGACCTGGGAGCCCAAGTCACCCCACAGCTGGTCTGAAGTAGAGGTTGACCTGATTTCCATCCACAAAGAGACTTCTCAACATCCTCTTACTCGTGTTAGAAAGGGACCAGGCACATTCTTGATTTCAGTGGAAGCATCGGAGCCTACAGAAATGAGGCACTCCGGATTGTTGCACTCTCAGGGATTTGTAAGTTTATCTTGTTTTCATAAGAGAGTCACACTGTGACAGGTTTATAACTACCTGTTTACTGCTGTTATTTACTATACAGAGAGCAGGTACATTACTATTTATATACACACACTCTATATACTCTATATACTACTACTAGAGTATCTAAAATGGACACGGATTCAGTGCAAATTTTGATTTTAAATAATAATAATATACTGGAAAAATTTCAGGAAACTCTGCCTGCTTGATATAGGCAAACCTCTAGATTAACCCAGGCAAAACTTTAATTTAAAAGCATGATGGGAAAAACAAAATAAGTAACAAAGATTACCACCTCTTGTAATATTGGCCCCTTTTTCCACATGGGATTAGCTGTTCAGTTTGTTTCTTTCATCATAATTTCTGTGCTTGTGTTAACAGGCATTAGAAAATAAATCCCAAGGGAATACTGGAGGGGTTTGTGAGTTTGGAAGAGCATTTACACCCAATTTAAGTTCTGTTGTAACCCACTGATGTTCATCAGGTAATTGCTGTACTGCTAGAAGCAAGTACCTCACCAAGTAATCACAACCACATCAGTGTTGCTCTAGGCCAGTTTTACACGAGCACGTAATAAAGATTATGGTAAACCACAAATGTGTTTTGGTGGATATGACTTCTACTCCCACTTGAAAAAACATGAAGCAAGCCCCCACACCTTAAGCAGGAAAGCACGCATGGCCAGGCTGGAATTGGGGTTCACCAGCTACAAACAAGAAACCAATCTGAAGTTCAGAGCCAAAGAGTGATGCTACATAGGGGCGGCATAGGGGAAAGGGAGTTGGGGGTCCTGGTGAACAGCAAGATGATCATGAGCCAGAAATTGGCCCTTGTGGCCAAGGTCAGTGGCATCCTGGGGTGTATTAGGAGGGTTAGTAGGTCAAGAGACGTTCTCCTCCCCCTCTGCCCGGGTGAGACCACATCTGGAATATTGTGTCCAGTTCTGAGCCCCTCAGTTCCAGAAGGGCATAGAACTCCTTGAGAGAGTCCAGCGCAGGGCCAACAAGCTGGTGAAGGGAGTGAAACACCTTCCTTATGAGGACAGGCTGAGGGAGCTGGGTCTCTCCAGCTTGGAGGAGACTGAGGGATAACCTCATTAATGTCTATAAATATATAAAGGGTGAGTATCAAGAGGATGGAGCCAGGGTCCTCTCATTGACGGCCAGTGATAGGACAAGGTGCAGTGAGTCCAAGCTGGAACATCTGTTCTATGTGAACATAAGGAAAATCCTTTCACTGTGAGGGTGCTTGATTACTGGAACAGGCTGCCCAGAGATGTTGTGGAGTCTCCTTCTCTGGAGACATTCAAGATTATGTTCTTGTGTGATTTTTCTAGGTGATCCTGCTCAGGCAGGGGTTGGACTGGATGATTTTTTGAGGTCCCTTCCAAGGTCTGAGGTCCCCTGTGATTCTGTATCACACTAAGGAACACCACATTAGCTGAGCAGGGGTTTTGCTTGGCAATGGATGTCGGGTAATCTGGTTTGGCACTGTTGGAATAGACCAGGCCAAGTCATTTTTCAGGCCTTTCAGTAGGTTAAGAGCATGTCCGAGCCCAGTTATCACAGCTCCAAGAGGGCACAATGATAATAAACTGGTTATCACTTACCCTAAGTGTCCCTCCCCATCTCAAAATAACAAAGAGCACATGAGACCTGGGCGGCATTGCATCATTCATCACTGGGAATCAGCAAACAATCACCACCCCAATTCTTTGTAATTACAAGTATTTAAAACCTCCTACCCCAAGTTAAGTAGAAAATGAAATTTTCAGGGGCTTGCTTTAGTGTTTGGATAACAGTATCAGCATTCAGGCTGAAGATACCAGATAATAACCCAAATGCTTTTCTCGACTTGGAATTAGAAACTGTGTTTAGCATTGGATGTTAAGGTAGATTAGTATTGTCAATTTTTTGTTTTAAAGTCGAAATTTTAAATTTAACACATTAAATGTCATGTGAAATTCATGTATTTTAAAGTGTTTGGCTTTAAGGGCATTCATACAATTACATGAAGAAGCAATTTTCTTGTATTGAATGCAACGAAATCAGTCATTCACAGTGATAAGTGCACTTATTAAATAATTCTTTAATTATCTACCTTTGTTGGGTTTCTATTCATCAAATCAGCAAACCCTTTAAGTCATTAACCTGGATGCTATCCATGTGCAGCACTCCCACTCCAAAGCAGTCACGGTTGTCCCAGGCCAATTGGCACAGTTTGTCCCAGGCCAGTTGGCACACTGTGCTCACTAGAGCCCATCCCCCGAGCGACAGCGACGTAGGGTTCCTTTTGCCCCTCAGCGTGGGGTTAAAACAAGTACACACTTACCTATAAAAGGTCTTGTACAGGCCAGGAGAGCAGCACACATTAAAAAAAGAACAGAAGAGGTAATGCAGGATCCTGTTAGACATGAAGAACCCCCTTAGGGCCTGGCTTTACACAAAACAGAATTAGGCGAAGAATAATGCCACAAAATCAGGAAGGCTCTTCAGAAAATGAGATTTTACAGTATTAAGTCCAACCTATGCGTGGTTTAGTTCAATCACTTTTTCATAATATTGCATTTCATTCATATTAGTATTGCTTAATCCATTTTTCTTCCAGGAGAACACAACAAACAGTATCATTGCATCTCTATCAGTTTTAATCATATTGGTTTATAGTGTGAATAGGAAATCCTTACAGTGCCAGCTGTAACATATATTTGTTTTGGTAGGAACTCTTCAACTCAACATAATACTAATTTAAATAATTGCACTGATATAAGCCAGGTATGTGCCTGAGATGTGCTAGAAACTGAGGGTGAATATAGTATTTTACTGTGCTTTCAACTCCAGTAGAAATTCCTCTTTCCGGTACTTTCAATCATAGCATGCCAGCTCTCTCTCAGCTCTCACAACCATCATGACTGCTATCATTTTGATTTGCTTTTCTACCATAAAAAGAAATCTCAGAACTCTCTTAAGAACAATTCCCAAGGAGTGTTATATGATGAGTACACACAAAGTTATACCAGAAACACAGTTGTGAAACAACCATCTTTTCTTTACTGGGACCTCGCAGTTTCAAAAGATGGGTTTTGTTTTGCAGTTTTTTTCTCATACTACAAACACAGAGACAATTGTGACTCAAATTCTGATTTGCTTTCACCAGCAGAATAAGAATTGTTCTTATTCTTCACAATGCCAAGGGTTGATGCTGCAAACAGCTGTTTATACAACAGGTGTGTTAGTAAAAAAAAGAAAAAATAAAATTACAGAACGTTAGAAATTGGAAGGGACCTTGAAAGATCATCCAGTCCAAGCCCCCTGCCTGAGCAGGATCACCTAGATTAGATCCCACAGGAATGTGTCCAGATTGGTCTTGAATGTCTCCAGAGGAAACTCCACAACCTCTTTGGGCAACCTGTTCCAGTGATCTGTCACCCTCACAGTGAAAAAGTTTTTCCTTATGTTCGTTCACATGGAACCTCCTATGCACCAGCTTGCACACGTTGTCCGTTGTCCTATCACTGGCCAGAACTGTTCTGAAGAACAGAGGTCTTCACATAAAAAAAAGTTAAAGTAGTTTTCTTATTAAAATTGAATCTGATGGGGTTTTTATTATGTGAATAAAAACAAATATACTGGTTGAAAAATGTACAAAGCTTTATCAAACCAAGTCAAAACACATTCCTTTTAACAACGATACTTAATAAATATGCATATAAAATAAATCCTTTTTTCATTTGACATTTTAAAAAATTAAAACTTTCAGTATAATAACTTTAAAAACACTCTGCTGTGCTTGACAGTGTCCATAATCACACTGACCACAGTCCTTCTGGCATGTAGATATGTGTGTGCACTTTAGGTGGTACAATGCTTCTCTCTCAGTCAGAAGTGCTCTCTTTGTAGTTCCAGGGAAGCTGTGAGGGGCAACCATTCGGAGCCTCTACTTGCCAGTCTTCTCCAGAACCCACTCAATCACCTGGGAAAATAAATGAGAAAATAATTTATGTAACTCCAGTTCCTGAAAGCAACTTAAGGACATCTCAGACACGTTATCAATTCTTTCTTCATCACTACCTGCATGGTAAAGAGGATTTGAAAGTAATTGGTTCAAAAGCAGAAAGAACAGCTACTAAACAGAGAGGACAGTTACCCAGGGACTGCATTTAATTTCACAGAATGCTTCATCTCTACAAAAAGGCATTTTTAGTTCCCCTAATAGAGCTTTTTCACCCCAGTCTCTCCAAGTACTAGCAGCGAGGTGCACACACAGTACTAAACAGCTAGTGCTTCCAGCCCAGAAAGTCACTTCAGTGTTCTTCAGAGTTCAAAGCAGTTCTGTAATTTCTAGAGGACAGGAGCATTTATGCCTCTCATTTGCTCTTCTTTACTGTTCGCATAAGTTTCCCCTTACACACAAATACAATCCCTAGTGTTTATAGTTATTCTCATGCTTAAAATCACTAATTTTCATTGCTTCTTTCAGAAAATTATTTCTTCTCATAGATCCCTTTGTTGCTTCCTGTGAAACCCACAGACGAAGGAAAGCATCTGTTCATATCTTCAGGCTGTGGACCAAACCATCCTACAGCCAAGCTGCCACATCTCCATTTAGACTTGGCTACTTACAGGAGCAGTCTTACCTGTTTAGCATTGTTACTTGCTGTTTTATTCATTTCATCAAGGAGTCCTCTCGATGTTTTAAGATCCTAAATACAAAAGCCAGAGAAATTAGCAAACTCATATGTCACTCTAATCTGGATAATACTCCTAATAACCAGTGGGCTGTTGCCCTTTTATCACCTTGTTCAGAAACACAGATGATTTATGTTTTTTGCCTGTGTGATTTGTTTGGGGTTTTTTAATGATCCAAACATATTCCAACGGGTTTCAGCTTTCCCTACAGCAATCCAAACCTAGTACTCGGGTGATGACTTTCCCCAACCTTCTGCACAGTTCCAGAAACGTTTGCTGGTACTTTTTCTACAGAGATATTCAAAGTGTTTACAGTCTTGATTGAAATCTTATTTCTATAAAAACATGGAAATCAACTCTGTGTTTCAATTGCAATGCAGAGTTCTGGCAAACAACAGTGAAGAGGACATGGAGAAAGAAAAACAAGCAATAACTTTGGTTAAAGAGAAAGGAAAACTAAAAAAGATCATTTATTACTTGTCTCCAAAGGAAAATGATACCTATGACAGGCTTCTGAATCATGCAGAACACAGACCAACTCAAAGGGCTCCTACAGATTTGAGGCTGAAAAATAGCTCAGGAGAATAAAAAAACCTGGTACAACTTGTGCTGGATCAGCTTTCCACAGGGCAGGACCACCGCAGTACTCTTCCCTATGCTCTTCTAGGAATGGAACTGTGAAGGCATCTGACCTGCCCTATTCACTCATCCCCACACACAGCTCCTTCAGATTTTGGATCAGAACTTCTTTCAGGGCTTACAGAATGACTGAGCAATGTTGTTGTAATTATTTAAGAAGTTAGTGCGCAGCAGCAAGATGTTCTAATTGTGTAAGCACTCAGCCCTCTTCAACTGCAACTTCATTCAGTTTAAATCCCCTTTACTAACTAATCTGAGTTAGTTCACAAACACATGCAAATGAACAGAAACAGTAGCTCAGCTTGTGAGCCAAAGGTTTTAAACACCCTGTACCATAATTTAACTTGATTTTATGCTCAGGCTAAGTAACATGGGCTCAAGCATTGACTCACAAAGTGTTCTAGGTATTGTGGAAAGAACTCTCATCTCCTCCTAAAAATGAGATTGATGCAATTCTACATGGTGCTGCCAAGTCAGTACATGTTAGAGAGTTGTGCGCACTTTCAAAGCGCTTATAAGGTATTCCGTGAGCAGGGAACTAGATTCCTGATTCTGTCAGGGAACTAGAATTTCCAAGTCAGTTGTGTAAGCTGCCTGTTGAGCAAATAGCCTGAGAACAAGGGAGAAACTGAGCTGTCACAGCTACAGTAGGTAGACAACTACAATGGCTAAAGAATGGCGTAAGCACGGCTTCACCTAACAGACCACTGCTTTAACATGTCATCTCACAGAAGAGACTATGGCTTTATAAGGCTTAAAAAGCAACAAACAATCACAAAAATACACTGTACGACTAAGCATCTGTATCTCACGAGTCCAAAGTTTACCAAGAGACTCTACACACTGCTAACACCACTAGGAAAGGTTAGCCTAATCACGTCTGAATAGCCCACAGCCCATCCCAAGTTTTATTCAGGAATAGACTCACTTAAGGAAAAACAAACAACTGTAAGAGTGTGTGTCTTATGGTTACCTTTAAGTAGAACTTGGATATCTCAAACAGGCGCTGGCTGCATGATGCAAAGCACTTGTGATCCTCTGCAATTCCATGTTTTTTAAGACTCTTTGCAACCACCTCCTTCAGCATCTTGGAAACAACAGAAACACACTCAAAAACCCATCCCAATTCATGGCATGAAAAAATGTCAAAGGGTAAAAAAAAAAAACAAACCACCAAAAACACAACACTACATTTTTTTTTCTTTTCTCTCTCCACAACAAGTTGAAGCAACACATAACAGTCTTAATACATTGAGAAGACTGAAAGGAAAAAAACAAAACAAAACAAAAAAACAAAAAAACCCACATCAAAACAAACAAACAAACAAAAAAACCCCAAAAAACCCCCAAAAAACCCCAACGCCAAGTGCCAATCTTTTCGGATCTTGTCTCCATCATTAATTACAGAATCACAGAACATTAGGAGTTGGAAGAGACCTCGAAAGATCATCCAGTCCAAACCCCGTGCCCAAGCAGGATCACCTAGATTAGATCACACAGGAATGTGTCCAGATTGGTCTTGAATGTGTCCAGAGAAGGAGACTCCACAACTTCTCTGGGCAACCTGTTCCAGTGATCTGCCACCCTCACAGTAAAAAGTTCCTCCTTATATTAAGATGGAAATTTCTACATTTCATTCATCATACAAATGCTGTCAACCCACTGACTGAATTTGGACAGAGATCCTTAACAATCTGTTTTCATTTCTTTCATCTAAGAAATGAAAGAAACACATATCCAAGCAATGTAAAGAATCAGTGAATATTCATGGGAGCTTGTAAGACAGAAAAGAAAATTATAATGGCTTATTTTTTCTCTGAAATATTATATACTTACATATATTGTGTCTTATGTGTATATATATACTGCATATACATATATACACACACACTATTATGTATATATATATACATATATACACACCCACCCACCCTTTATCTTTATATTGTTTGACACATTAATTAAAGAAAATATTTCAGACACTACAGTCAGATTAGAAACTGTACTCTGACATTCTTTATGCCAGAGATCACATGGAATCACAGAACAGAGGTTTAAACTTTGCTGTAGGTCTGAATAAGTTACAACAATTTATGCTTACTTGGTCCTTGCCTTGGTCAGTACAACATCAACATTCATTCAGTACCCTCTCTAGCACCCTGGGATTAATATAAAATTAGCATCATAAAGCCAGAAACTTCTTTGTGTACTGCACTTTAAAAGTGACTTTCATAATTTATGCAGCTAATTAAATATTACATCAATGCATTTAAATACTATGTTAATTAATGGACTTGTACAACTCTTGGAGTACTTTTTTATTGTCACAGTAGTCTGTTCTTCCACAACAGCTTTGACCCTTCAAGCAAAGATATTTTGTTGGTATCTTCAGGTTCTATATTAATTTTCTACATCTCCTAACTCCTATTCAATGATTTTCATTCCCACCCTTATTTTATCTCTCTCAGCTTTAATTCCCTGGGCACGATAGAAGAGTCCCTGTAGATTTTTTCATTCTTCTCAGTGCCTTCAAGCTTCACTTACACAAGTGAACAGAATGAAATTTGATAACAAGAACTAGAGATGAAGACAGTTCACTTTGAGTTAAAAAAGCAAAGATAAATCACAGAATCACAGATTAATCAAGTGACTTGAATAAATAATATTAAATATCAATATTTTAATATACATATATAAAATTACATATTAGTATAAGATAGTAATATAAAATCTTAATTGATAAATCTAGTCCCATGGAAAGAAGTTTGGGGGATGTTTTTTCAGGAAGCAGACATAAACCATTACCCTTGTATGTTTCTGAGATCTCGATTCCTTAGCTGGCTTTGAAGCCTCAGGTTGGGTTGCGCTCGGGCGGCTTGTGGTGCCAGCCTTAGGGGTTACTCTGTGGGGCTGCCCGGGCTGTTTCAGTGGCATGGAAGTTAAAGAAACGGGTCTTTCAGAGCAATTCCTTGTTGCAGCGACTGTATAGTGACTCCCACTACTTCCGCTCGCTTGAGAGAGGAGAGAATCTGTACTCTCAGACTTGGTTAGCCTCGGGGGAAAGAGAAAAAAGGAAAAAAAAAAAGGTAAAAACCTTTAGAATTTTTACCAACTTTTGGTGCCTTTCTTTCTGGTACAAAGGCTGCTGCTAAAAGTATTGAGACAGCAGAGTCTTGAAAACAGCAGACAGGATTCTATTACCTATATACTGACTGATATGGTCTCTGACACATAGATCCATTGCACTTCTGATTAAAAAGTGTCTAGAAATGAACTGAAGAAGTGAGGTAACCAAGAAGAGGAACTCTTTGAAGGAAGGGGTTTTATATATGAACCATTCATGTAGATAGGAAGAGCAGACTGCTGGCCTCCAGTCTCAGGATAAGACAAAACTTCTTGTAACTATCTAATTTCCTTTGGCCATACAGAATTGTCACAACTCATCTTTAACTATGAGAAGTTGGGTGTTACAAGTCTACTGGACCTTTGTAATTCTTGATCTTTCAGCTGTAAGAGTGTTTGTGATTCTGAAACTCCAATTTATGAAGTGCTAAGTACAATCTTATCTTCTTTACTAGCTATTTAGCAAAAAGATACAGGTGTTCTTAAATCCATACCTCTGTTAAAGGCTGATCAGATTGCAAAGGGTATCAGACTGAAAAGAAGGAACAAGTGTTACAGTAAAAAGTTAATTCAGAAGGAGTGTTACATAGCAGTTCATTTTTTATTGATGCAAAGCGTTTGCATCTTTAGAGAGAGGACAAGGTACAAAGGGAAGTCTTAAAACTAGACTTTCAGAGGAGACTTTAATAAACAAGGCTGACAATAAGTTTGAATTTTGGTAGGTCATCTCATACCAGCAGCTCTTTGGATCAGGAATTCAATTATTCTGTTTGTACAGTGCTTGGCTTTCTAAACCTTTAATTGTGTATTTGTATTGCAACAGCACCGACAGTTTCAGACCCAGATGAGGCTACCTGTCATCTTTTCAAAGGCACTTGAGACTTAGCAAGACACAGCCCCAAATTTCTTAAATAAAAAAATGCCTGTGCTGCATGGCTTTGATTAATCTAACACTATCAATGAGAGGTCACACTTGGGAAAAAAAGTCCCAACTACAGAAGAGGATTAAACAACTAGAGCATTTGTCTAGATAGCTTCAGTAAAAACATTTGGAGATGAAAGAAAAGTTGCACTTCACATGAGACTACTGAACTATTTCATGCTAAAGATTTCTTTTATTTAGTGCGTTACCTTTTCTTGGGATAAAAACAATCCAAGTCTTTCGATCTCCGTTTTAGCCTTGCCGACTCTGCTCTGAGTTCACTTTGTAAAGATTCTCCATCGGGGACACTTCCAGGCTCTGACAAGACGGCAGGAGATGGGAGGGGGCTCAAGACACCCAGCACAGGGTAGCTCTCCTTGGTGCAAGTAGTCTGAGTTTCGTAGCGAATAAGACGAGTTTGAAGTTCAGCATAACCCACATCTCTCTCTAAGGCTCTTCTGTTATCTAGACAGTACCTAGAACCAAAATTTGTGAGAAATCCATGAGAGAAAGTCTCTGGTTTATGACAGTCAGAAAAAAAACAAACCACACAAAACAGAACTTAGTTGTGACTATCATATAATACCCAAAACTTATTTTTGTTTGGACTGGTGCACTGTTCTGAAAGATACCTTGAAACAGCCTATGGAATTAACACATGTCTGATGGATTTAAGCCTATATGTAAGTCTAACTACAATGAAGAAGCTGAATCATGTACTATTTGTGTTTACTCCAGTCTTAAAATAAGGCTTCCGTGGACATCAGAATTTTTTCCTTGAACAAAAAGTGATGGATTAGGATGCTGACACTGAATTTTTTGCTCCTTCCAGTCAGCTATGTGTTACCTTTGTATCACAGGTATTTTCATTTTAGATTTTAGTGTTTTTCAAATTCAGTCCATAGGCAGCAGATGTTTTCCCTGTTATCAGGCTAACTGCTGTGATGCTCCAATAAAACAGCAGTGAACTGAAATACATGATGAACCCAGCAGACCATAATGGATACAGTGATGCTTGCGACCTTGCAAGCATCTACCAAAAAGCTTTGAGACACAGAAAATACCAGGCCATATATATAAAACTATATAATCTAATATGATAATTTTATCATCTAATATGTCTCTGATTCTTCCTGAGAGAATGAAAGTTTTCTAGTCAAACAAAACAAACTAACCCAACCCACTATCCAGGGAATCACACAGGGAATGCCTGAAGAAAGCATTCCAAAACATGGTACATGTAATTTTCTAATTAGGAGTACTTCAGGAGTCCCAAAACTCAGTGACACCGATGCTTTAGGAGGAGTCAGGTTGTGCCAAAAACTAGGTTGGTGTGAGACAGTATTGAGCTAAATATGAGTAAGACAGGAAAACAGTAACTGTTTCAAGTGTGATTTAGTATAGATTCTTTGCTAACAGCAGTCTTTGGAAATGCAACAATCACAGAATCACAGAATCACAGAATCACAGAATGTCAGGAGTTGGAGGGGACCTCGAAGGATCATCTAGTCCAACACCCCTGCCTGAGCAGGATCGCCTAGATTAAATCACACAGGAACGTGTCCAGATTGGTCTTGAATGTGTCCAAAGAAGGAGACTCCACAACCTCTTTGGGCAGCCTGTTCCAGTGATCTGTCACCCTCACAGTGGTAAAAAAAAATTTCATACATTCACATGGAACTTCCTATGCTCCAGGTTGGCAGAACAATCTGGACACGTTCCTGTGTGATTTAATCTAGGTGATCCTGCTCAGGCAGGGGTGTTGGACTAGATGATCCTTCGAGGTCCCCTCCAACTCCTGACATTCTGTGATTCTGTGATTCTGTGAAAGTGTCACTGAACAAGCAGAAGTTTGCCATCTTCCTCGTGATTACAAAGATGAAACAGCTTAATCTGCCAAATCAAAAGAAGAACCTGGTGGAGCTGAAAGAGAACAAATGAACAGTGCTAACTCAGTGAAACATACTCAGGAGATAAGGACAACACAAAATGCAACTTAACTAACTTTTCTCTAGTGTGAATGATTGACAAGACTCCTTGCAAGAGACCGATGTTTACATCGCCCCTCTGGCAGGGAAAGACAACAGTACTGCTCAATGTTATTCCATGCTCTCCTCAACAAGCCCTCTGAACACCGTGAGCCATCTGTCTCTCAGTCCACCCTCCGAACTACCTGCCAATCTTTCCTACTGC
The DNA here is from genome assembly GCA_013399135.1 of Heliornis fulica. NCBI lineage: Eukaryota > Metazoa > Chordata > Aves > Gruiformes > Heliornithidae > Heliornis > Heliornis fulica. Next base: position 77,119 of record VXBZ01012437.1, read on the forward strand.
TAAGAACTCCAGACATATCCTCCCCTTTGATCTCTTAACACAATGTTACATTAAATCTCTACATCTGATTTTTCCCACTTCCTTCAGAGTATTTTCATATTCAGGGAGAAATTAACTTTTCTAATAACAGACCACTGGATCTGTTTCTACAGCTGAGTAAGACTTTACACTAGAAATAAATTCATTATCTGATAAGAGTAGGTTCTCTTAACTTACAAATTTCAAGGTATTTAATTTTCCTTATTTATATTCTCAGTCCCCTGAGTAATCACATCCCCTACAAAGATAAAAATGTTCTCTTCAGAAGTTAAATTGCCATTTTACTCACTCTGCTTTAATGGCAGTTACTTTCTCTTTGCAACACAGGATCCAAGTGTTTGGCACAAGTTCACTACACACAAAATTTGATTTAAGCATAACTGCTACTCCTGGTTTCCTGACAAGATTATATTTCCAAATATAAATACGGCAGCTATGCAGATGGAAACTGCAAACAAAGCTCCATAGTACAAGAGTAGCACACAGTAATAGTACACAGTACTATTATGTCACACTGTACTACTACTGTGCAACAGTACTCCCTGCTGGGGTCTGGCAGGTCGGCAAGCTGCCACATGCCAACAGACAACAGCCATGTGCCTTCTTTCCACACTTGGGAGGGCAAATCTGTATTTCTCCCACCTACCCAGTCACCTCTTTGTTGCCTTTTGCTACAAATGTTAGAAAGGCCAACAGAGTCATGAGTTACCACTTGGAATAAGAGAAGACACAGAGACTGGAACAGATAGAAAGGCTGCTTCTCTTCCCTAGGGAAGGTGTCAAACATAGGCTTAACAAGCCATGTGTGCAACTGATAAGAAAAAAATGCCACCAGTATCACTACTCATATTCTGATAACCTGAAAAGTCAATTTTAGGATGTGGCAGAAATTTGCATAAAGACCAAACTGCCTAAGCTTGCTACCCACTGCACCCCTAGATATATACTGTGTTCATTCTAAGTTATGCTGAATTATCTGTTCTCACATTTAAGTATGTCTTTTTCCTTTTCTTCTCAATGAAAATAATTCTAATTCTAATTTTTCTAAACAATTTTTATACACCTACATTATATGATGTATGCCCATCTGAGGCGTTGACAAATAGCTAACACTGCCCCATAACCATATCAATCCGTTGAAGATTTTTACCGCTAACCTTTGCCTGCTGGTGTTGGTTCAGGTTCCCTGAACACACAGGTAGCTTCACAGTAGGTCTTGTAAACCTCATGACTACTAGTCTGAAATACAGACTGATTACCTAAAATTTAAAAACAAATTAGAAACTAAAGATGTAGTCCCCTTACGTGCTGCTCCAATGATTTGATATGTACTAATGAACTCTCTTCCTCATGCCACTTCCAATTCTGAGTTAAAATTTTCAGAGACACCGAGAACAGCTGTAACAGTACAACTTGGGAAAAATTCCCTAAATATTTTTACATTACCATCAAGGCAGGTGTGTTGCCATTTAAACCAGCGAACAAAATAAAAGTAAGAAAGGTAGAGGTGGCATACACAAAGTTGTTCCAAAGGAAAGGGATATATAAAATTTTTCATAATTAAGGTTCATGTTGTTTGAAATTATTTTAATTAGATCTTGACCAGAACCTGAAAAATAAATTTAGGAAAAGAAGACAGGAAACTTACTCAAGTCCATGATAATGGCATCCAGCTGCCTTTTCAAAAGGCAAACCTCTGAGTTTCCGAGGAGTAAGCTCTGGTGTCAAAAGGAATGCATTTTCACTGAAAGGAAAAAAACAAAACCAAACCAGACCTATTAAATGAGTTACAGCCAGGACAAATGATACTTCCAGAAATCAGAAACAAAAGCCTTGACATTGGAAGACCAAAATAGCGTATCTTGTAGCTAAGCCCCTGGGGTACAGCATCAGAGGAAAACTAAATCTTCATTCAAGCAAGAAATTAGGTCCAACTAACTAATACCTACTGAGCTATTATTATTACAGAAGCTCTTAGCATTTCAACCAGTTTAGAGGTTGCTGCTCCAAATAATTTAGCAAGAAAACCAGGCAGCTATAACCCCATTTCACAAAGGGGCACCTGAGAAGTAGAATGAATTAAGAGAAACCAGCATCTGACCTCCTATGCCTCAACCCAGTGCTTTCATCAGCTAATTCCTTCCCTTCAGCTTCAAGCTGTTGTCTCACTTAATATCACCTTTTCGAGGCTGCAACTAAATCATATCAAGATATTTGAAAGATATTTCAGCAGAATAAGCCATAGCAAGAGAGACTGAGTGAGCTTGCTGCCAGATCATAGCATACCCTGAAAAGTCACATCCATAGAAGAGATGAAGACAAGATGGAGCAGTGCCTGAAACTTAGACACTGCTTCAAGTTTTATTCACATAGACTGTCTCTGCGCCATTACAACTGGAAACATCGGGGAAAAATATCCAGAAAAGATGTGAAACTAGCAAGATGGCCTTTTAGAAAGACTATCAGCCAAAACTCTGATGTACCAAACCTCTATTTAAGCTCAAATATGGAACACAAATGAAAACTCCTTTAATTCACCACTCTCACAAAATATCTTCCTTCTGTTGGTCAGAGAAACCTCTGGGTCTGTAGTCACTGTACTTTAACATCTACTGTGCAAAGCTGCTAATTACTCCAGAGAATCTATTCAGAGCAGCTGCTAGGGGTGAGTAGCAAGGAGTACAGTGTGCTGCTGGACACAACAGTTAACAGCAACTTGGTATGTCAGAGAGGGAATGGTTTGCCAGTTCCCAGTAAGCAATCTAGCTATGGATTCTCACAGGTTTTCTGGTTTCTTTTCGGACAAAGCGGAAAAAGTATGTGCAGCATAAGTCATTGGCAGACCTTGTAGCCTTAAAACAAAATTCTGCTTTATTATATATCTTGATTTTCACTTTATACTTTCATTAGATATGTAAGATCTCTAAGTACTATAAGAGAGACTCACACTTCAGTAATGTATTACAAAGCAAAGGTTTCAGCATCAGACTCTCATAGCAACTGGCAGAAATCCAAGCAAACTGAGGCAAACCCCCTCAAATTCAGACCTCACTCAGCTACAGCTCAAAGTAAATTATTCAAGAGAATTTTATGCCATAAAGCTTCTCTGGAGTCTTTTGAAAAATCAGGCATTTAACAATTTTTTTTTAGTGAACAAATTATTCACCCTTTTCCCACACAACTAATTGGAATTAAAATATTTTAAAGTATAGCCAAAATTCTAAATCATCTGCACTCATTAACTAACAACTCTGTAGGAGACTCTCAACCTTTACAACATACTTTCTAACTTGCTTCAATTCTCTATTCAGAACACTTTTGAGTGACTTAAAAAACTCTGGTAACTATTTTACAGAAGTCTCCAAAATCCTACAGGACCACTCCCTCTCACAAGCACTCTTAATTTATTACAGATAATGAAGTTTAAGAAAGGATTGAGGGATATATCCAATAATTCCATTATACATTCTATCACTCAACATTTAAAAAGGTCAGTGAATACAGATCTGGTGATCTGCAAAGACTATCTTACTTACCAAGCAGTCTCCAGCACACTGCTCTGCCTCTACAAACTCTGACTCACATAGGTTGGCTTTAACTCTAACAAATATTTAGATTCTGGAAACTATGACATTAACCTCTTGTATCAACCTTCTTGCCAAAAAAGCAGCGGTTAATTCACTAATCCTTGCCAGCAGCCACACTAATGATGAATGCTTGCAGTCAGAGAAGACAAGCTTCCTTTACGACATAGGAATATATAGGAATGCTGGTCCAACACAACACGGGACACACATAGTTAGATAAGCTTAGATAGATATTGCCCTCTTTACACTTTGTCTTCCTCCCCAGTCTCCCCTCCACTGAACGTAATAACTCACACAATAAAGTTAAGGATCTGTCACAGTAACTTCTGCTCTGCGAGAAATAGACTTTTGGAAATGGAACAGCCCTGGCACACTTTTGTGCACTAGGTAATTATTTTCTTACTCAAAAGCACAGGACCAACACCAGCATCTCTGGCTATTGCAGATTCTGAAAGATCTACACAGCAAGGTCAGCTGGAGAACCTTAACAGAGTATTTTGCTATCAGGCATGTGATGCAAGGATGTTGCAATTTACAAAACTCAAATCCAGTTAGGCCATTCTGATGCTCTCATTCGGTTGCTGCTGGCATTCCCCTACACCAGTTCTGAGTATGGGCTTCAGTGGTTTGAATATGCTGGATTCATACCGTTTGGGAATCTGTAGTGGCTGAAGATTGCCAACTGGTAGCCCTTCTGGTGTGAAGTATTTCAGTAATTCTTTAGCATCAAGCAATGTCAATGGTTCTCGCTGGCTATCTTTATGCCCCAGCAACTGCTCAGATGAATGTGCAAACATAGAAACTCTGAAAAAAAAAAGACCACTGTAAGATTACTACATGGAAAATAAAAAGAATTATTTCATTGTATTAAAAGAAAACAAATATCATCCCTAGCCTGGAGCAATTAAGCAGGTCTCCAAAGTAATACAAACAATGTTGCCCCTTCAGAACATTTACATGAAATTTCATGATAAAGTACATTTAATGCAAATCCTCTACCACCCTGCTGAAGTAATTTCTTCAAGACTTTATAGCTCAGCTATTAAAACAAAACATGGGAAGAACATTATTCATCCTTTTTTTTATTATTTATGGACCTGTAGGATCAAAAATTAATTCCTATACAAACAAAAACACAAAAAAAACCCAAACCCTAACAACCCCCTCAAAAAAAAAAAAGGGGGGGGGGGAAGGGGGAAGAAAAAAGAGCAGGACACCTACAAAAAGAAGTAAAAGAAACATGAAGTCTTCAAGTACAGTGTGAAGTTCTCTTTTCTATTGCTAAGCAGCCTGCTGTACACTGACTCAAGCAGAAGACAGCAAGTTCTGAATACAATGAGATAAACATTAACTGACTGTGAAACAGAAGGATCCTTCAGGAAGCTTTTCAAAAGCTAACCAGAAGGAAAAACTTTACCTGTTTGAGAAAGAGAAGGCTAATGACAGTATTAGTAGTACAAGAAAGCAGAGATCTATTGTGAGAATTTCTGAAATGCAGAACTCTAACTGAAAGTCAGATGGATATCTGGTTCTAAAGGTCTGTCAGCAAAAATCATTAAGTCTTATATAAAAGAGAGCTAAACTGCAATCAACAGGCTGTGTTGGGTGGCACAAAGGGCTACAGGTTTCGCAGAAAGAGCATTAAGGAAAAACAAAAAGCAAATATAAATTTCAAAAATAAAACCAACAGAATATTCTACTTTAAAATTTCTTGGGACCTGATGCCGATTCCTGACTGTTTAGGATATATGAGATTAGAAACATGTTCAGGCTCATAAAAACTGCTGTACTATCCTATTATTTATGTTCCAGGGCACATTGGTAGAAAAAAGTGCTTTTGTATGACTATGGCTACTCTTTTCCAGTAGAGCCATTTAGTAACTTAGTTTTGCAACTATGTTACTTTTAACCTACTTTCAGCTACATTTTAGCAATAAAAATCAAAACAATACTACTTTGTAGTAATATTGTAACAAGTAGTATTTTACAAGTAAGCACACCTTTGGACACTGACAGAAACATAGTTCTAGCCTTCAACAAAGTTTCCTCTAGGAGATTAACAACATATACAGTTCCTCTACAGCGTTATTCAATAGCCACTACAAAGAAAGTCTTCAGTATTTAACAATTACCTCATTTTTTGTTTATTTTTTTCAAAGTTTTCCAAATTTTGAAGAACATCTCTTTCTGGCCACTCCAAAGGGCTNCATTTTTTTTTTCAGAGAAGAAAGGGAATAGTTAATGCAAGGGTAATTTCAGTTTGCAAAGAAGCCTAGAAAGTTACTTCACTTTTCCTTCTATTTTTTTCCTCTTTTGGTGAAAGACTCTCCTTATTTTAGTAAAAGTATTGGCAACATCAGAATAAATCAAGAGAACCAGCTATGTATTTTCACACAGAACAATACTTACCAGAAGTCACAGAGCATGACCTAGTTTCGCTGGCAACCTTCTGGAGAAGAGGTTTAGGAAGACTAGTGTGGCAAAGGTCCAAAAAACATTCTCTTGTATGTTCCAACAAATTTTTTAACTCATTGGTAGAAATAACTGGAGGCTGCTCAGTCAATTCTTTTCTCTCTAAAAAGTGAAAGAGAAAGAAAGAAAGAAAAGCTACTGCACCTGCTCAGTAACAGAATATCTGGAGCTTGCTAAAATCCAAACAAAAAAAAATCCCACCCCAAAAAAAACCCTCACAAGTTATCTTGACACCTACTATTATACCTCAAAACAAGGCATGGGTGGTTTACTCCACAGGCAAGTGAAAAAAGCTAGTGGTGAGAATGGCTGAGATCACATGTGCATCATCCTTTTGCAATCTTTTCATCTCTGTCTATGACCATTTCTGAGAATATCCTGGTTGGACTCCCCCCTAGATAAACATCTGGATTTGCCGAGCCTAGACGTGAAAAGCTCTGATGTAAAAAGTCTCTTACCTACATATTTTTAGCACTGTTTCACAAGTGTGGCTCCAACACAAGTGACAGCCTGTTCCAGTCTGTTTGGTCACAACATCAAGGGCCAGGTAATTCTGATACGATTTAGGATGAATAGCAAATCCTAACTGCTCTTGTTCATTCTTTATCCCAATGGAAATGGGTGATGCACTCAAAACAAACTAAAACACAAGCTCTAAGGCAGCTCCAAGTCCAGGGTCAGAGCAGACAGACTCAGAGACTGGCTGCAAGCTGACATGGGTGGAAGACAAGACTATTAGCAGAAATCTTATTTTTCTGAGGCTGGTATTCTCTCAGCGATAATACACTTAAATTATCTTCACAGTACGCCATTTTCAATAATCTAGCCAATCTCTCAGAAGTCTTTTCTGGTTTAATTGAGTCTCTTTGAGCAATGGACTTAGATGGAAAAAAAATTAGGACAGTCAAACATACTTCTCTGCAAAGTCATTAACATCTATGGAGGATGACATTTCAGTTATTATTACGAATGATGTGTCATGATAAATGTAATGAGTCTCCAATGCATGCTGCTCCTCTCTGCTGTTTAAGTCTTTTGAAAGAATAAGTAGAACAAAACCCTCTGCATACTCCAATACTCCAAATCAGAATTTTTCTTTTTCTAGAAGTCACATCCAGCAGCAAGTGAGGTATTTTTTGAGGAAAAAAGCATAAAAAAATAACAGCAGAGAAAAAGTTAATAACTACAGGGTGGTCACACTTTCAGAGTGTTAGTGTAACAAACATCCACCAGCTTTAAGGAAACTTCAGTGTTCTCTTACCCTCACTATTTAAAAATCATTGTGTGACACACAATCATGGATACACCACAAAACGTTTCTTTCTACAACTCCACTTTTTTTTTTTTTTTTTTTTTCACAAAGCAATCAACCAACTTGCCTGGGTTTGCAGGCGAGCCATCACATGCAGCTTGAAATCAAGACCTTTTCAGTACTAATTTGAGAACTACCAGTGCTCTCCCCATTACTTACTGAGGTATTCCTTCAAAGAAAACACTTGAAGACGAGACAGTTTCTTTTCTCTCTGTACAATCTCCTCTCCACAAAAATGTGGCAGAGATTTGATAAAGTCAGCAATACGAAAGCCTGTACAGATTAGGAGAAATCTATTAGCAAGATTCTCTCACAGGACTTTGAAGTCACCAAGTCAGTACTTCTTAAAGGAAGACATAAACAAAGCAGACATACAAATTTCACATTCAAAGGAAACAGACAGATTTTCAAATATGGCTAATCATAAAAATAGTAAAAGAAGGAAATTAACTGCAATTTAATTGAGACATCGGGGGATAACTTGGAATGGAATTTTTAGATTTCAGTACAAAACCAATATAATGACAAATAATTAACATAACTAACATTTAAAGAAGGGAAAAAGATCCTACATTTAACATCAGGAAAGTTTTCTCCCAACATATGGTCAAGGACTTTCACTCTTCTGACACTACAGTAATGGGATTTTAATTAGGACAAATGGTAAGCAGTCAGTCATAGCGCACATGGATTTATTTCAATAATTAAGAAATAAGAGCATAAGATGCAGGTCACTGTGCTCTTTTTTTTTTTTCAGTGTTATTGAGAGCAAAGACACAAATTATCCAAGTTATCTGGTATGTGCAGTTGGAATAGGACAGCTGCTCTAAGACAAATCTGTACATACATGCCCTTACCTAGTAGAGCAGCTGATCATCTGCCAGCTCATACCCTAACACATCTACCAAGTCACTGAAGACAGGATCATGAAATCGAATGCGCCTGACAGCCTTGCCGCTTTTATTTTAAATCATCAATGAAATTGGCTTATCAACAGAGGATTGTTTAGATTCCAGTGTTGGCTGGCTAGTCTTTACACTAAGAATACAGACTTTTTAAACTTCAAGGTTTTACTTGCGTTAATATTACCTGTCTGTCCCTGCACATTAAAACATTTACAACTAATCACAGTTACAATAAATCAACACTGTCGTTGATTTAGAAAATATGGTAGTATTAAATTGTGTGAATAAACTTCTTATTTTTTTTTATCAATTTGGAAAAATACTGCTGAAAGAATAAAGATATTTGGAAATGTAATATTCCTTCTTGTTTTCTCCCTCTAACAGGGACTGAAATGAATAATAGGAACATATATCTTTAGTATGCATTCACATAGACTTAAACAATTCAGTAATAATATTTACTTGACACTGTTTCTTCTGCTTTTGTCTTCAGCTTTCCATTTATTGCAGCAAGAGCAGCTATACCATTGATCTGGCTTGCTGAATGAACCAAGGTTGCTTTGCATCCTCCAGAGCCATTGCCTTGTATCAAGAAATAGTATCGGCAAGATTCTCCTTTCAGTTCAATTTCTGGAACTTAGAAAAACATTAGAACATAACTGTGAAATGGCCCCAGGAAAACATTTAAAACAAGTTATAATCCACCACCAAAATGCTTTCACTTGCTCTTGTGTTCTGTGAGACATCTTACTAGCACCCTTTTAGGAGGCCCACTAATTTCACATGATAAAAAAAAAGCTACCCTTAAAAAGATACAAAGTGGAGAGCATGGAAAATAAATAAGCTAAAGCAACAAAGACGAGTTGGATTATGCTACAGGCTTAAAGCCAGCATGTTACCAGCACCAAACTCCTGTGACTGCAGTGAGAGCCAGCTTTCACACACAGGCTACAAAGTTCATCTGGAAACTCTAACCCTCAACCAAGGGAAATTCTTTAACTGGTTTTACTAAAAGGCAAGCTTTTAACTGTCAAAGTTACTGTCCTACCAAGAAATTACAAAGAGTTATGTGAATAATGTGCTACATATCACTAGAGAAGGGTATGTTCTACAAGGTACTACCAGGCATTTTTGGATATGTGGATTGAAATAATGCTAGGTGTTCAGTGGAAGGAGAGAAGGAAATACTGTACACACTTCTCCCAAGGAAGCTGCATTACTAATTGTAAGACTTTCACTCACTGATTCACAATTGTGCATAGCCTGGGTAAAAGATAAACATTCTATTTTTAAACACTGGCATATAGTATGCCATTTGCAAAACAAATTCATGTAAGATTTGATAGTAACAGCAAAAGGATAGCTTTGCTATATTTTTTACAAAGAAGATATTTTACAGTACCTTGGTAGATGTAAAAATTATGACAATGAATACAACCTGATATACTAAGTTTTAAAAGTCAAATACTTTAAGATATTTGCAATACTGTCTCGATCACTAAATCAAGAACAGTTTGACAGTTATTAGAGTTAAAAAATTTTGTTAGCAACAAACATAAAAAACTCCAGTGTTTCTCGAAAAGTTTAAGTGGAAGTGGAAAGAGAAAAGAGGAGTGTGGTGGGGTTTGACCCCCGCTCTACAAGTGTGCATAGCTGAACTCATATTCACCACAACCTTTTGTGTTTGTGTCAAGGAAGGTTATAGTCACTGACCTGATTTCATTGGAGATAAAAAAAAGGCATTCCAAACGTATAGGGAAAAACCCAACATACATATTTATATGCACATTCAGATAGAACCACAATAACATATATCTGTTGTCATCTTTTTTTTTACCTACCAGTAATGATCTTGGGTTTCCTAGCCATATATTCCTTCCATTTCTTGGCACTCAGCTGGGCAGGGGATGGGATCACTACACTGCTTACATTACAGGGCAATGTAAACAAAGCTCCCACCTAGAGTAATGAAAGCAAATACAATACATGCAATATTACTGAAACCTGTTTCATATGTCACTCCTGAGATACCAATTTGGCATTATTTCAAATGTACTTCAATTGAAGAAAAAGTTTTACTTCACACTTCCATCATTCTTATCACTTGAGATGGAACAGCATTTGAGACAGAAGCCGTAAAAACTATGCTGATGGTTTTCTCCAGTTGCTAAATTTCTATTTTATAGATAGAAGGTATTTGTTACCTATTACAAGTCTTTCAATAATCTGGCTAAAACCACTTCTGCAGAATACTATCCAGAATGAATAAATTTCAAACATATAGTTGGCATCAGGGACACTCTATTCCTTCGAAAACATGGAACTTTCTTCCCTCCCTAAGTATTATTCTTTTCAATTAATCAGATACTGGATTATATTTATGTCTGTATGTACATTTCATGCCAATAAGCACTAATAAAAAATAATGCATATGTATTTTAATACTCAAGCAATACAACAATGCTTTCACAGCTATTAGAAAAGCTTGCAAAATGTGTAATATTTCCTGTGATAGACTGGAAAAAAAAAACAAACCCTAAGAAAAATTGTTACACTGAAAACATATTTATTATGTGCAGACTCTAAAAAAAGCAGCCTGAGAATTTGCTTTAACTGGTTTTGCTATTTTTATTTTTTTAACAGAACTATTAAAAGGGCAAGTTCTTAAGACTGTAAAAGATACTTGACCGAATGTTCAGTATCCTTGTGTAAAATTAGAATTACCGGGGATATTTACCAATACAAAACTATTCCAAAAGATATTTTTGATACAGCATTATAAAAAGGACATCTTTACAGAAGATGAAACATACAGCCTGAGGACAGGATACCATCTCCACGGTAAATAAAGAACATAAGTTATAATTTAAGACCATATCAGCATTTTACCCACTGGCTCTGTTTTGATTGACATTTGTTTTATAAACACTAAAAAACCCTCAACTTTCCTAAATGAGCATACATCACGTTGAACATTCAAGAAAAACTGTTTCCAACTATTACTGTGGCTATGCATACTATCATTCCAAGGGGAACAAAAGTAAAAAGTAGGCTTCACAAATGTTTCACAAACACTTTTTGTCCAAAATCAGAATGGAAAAGCAGAATATGCACGTGCAAAATAAAAAAGCTTACCATTTCAGACTAGCTAGCTACACTTTGCAGGCTGCACACATACCATACCTGCCTTTTGCTCAAAAAAAAAATTATCATAGCATAGAAATTATCTGTTAGGAAAGGCTTAAAAGTTACAAAATGTTACAGGAGATTGAAATTTAGCTGAAGTGGAAAATGTTTATTAGGCTTACAAATAGTCAAGACCTGCTTATCATACACTTTTAAAAGCCAAATTTGCTTTAGAACTGAATATTGAAGGAGCTTAGACAGAGACTAGGTTTAACAATACTAATCTTGTATAAACAATATAAATATCATCGTTTTTCTGCTATGCCTAAGTTAGAATAATTTTTTACCTTCCCAGAGAAAGAAGAAATTTGCTCCAAAAGCAGTGAGGATGTCTCCTTGATGCTCTTCCTTGTCAGGCTCCTGAACAGAACTTTTTAAGAAAACTCTTCACAAAGATCTGCATACATCTCTTTTACAAACCAGACTGCCATCATATTTTAAAGAAAGACTGCAAGTGTCTAATATTTGATACTCCAGTACCACAAAATATATTAAACACCTTTTCAGTCAAAGAGGTAATACACTCGGTAATGTTACATGATGAAATATACCACTGACATCTTTATTATAGGCTGACAAACAAATAATTACGTATTCAAAATCCTGGCAGGGTTATACACCCTAAGCTATAATTCTTACTCCAAGACTAGTACCAAAAGTACATAAATGTAAAACTAGTAGGAATATACCTTGAGATCTCTGCAGCACACAGAACTCAAGAGAAAACTCCTCTGCTATACCTTGACACAGATTTTGCGTCTACACAATAAAAACATGATTTGTGAAAAAATGTTAGTATATTGTGAAGCCCACTTATATACACTGATGAGTAAGGTTTGGGTTTTCTAAGCTCACACAGCAGTAAATAATTCTCTATTCTTTCCCCACAAATAGCATATACATTGACAGCATATGTGCAACATTACAAAAGATAAATGATTATTGTTTGTGTAATTTAAATTTCAACATGAAAAAAATCCAGTTGTGAAGAATCCCTGTGACTATTTTTGCAGGCTGGAATGGAATGAGTCCCTGCCAATCCTCATGATGCTTGCATAGGTAGACCCTGGTTGTTTTTCTTCTGCTAGAGGCCATCAGCTGTAGTAGTTTAAATCCTTAAAAAAGGATACAGATCAAATTCCAGATCAGATATAAAAAAGGAAGGTAGATCAGATAGCACCACCATCTGTAAAAATTCTAGTGCAGGACCATAGTAATGAAAAACCTGAGAACAGATCAAATAAAAAAATCTGTAACATAATATATGATGTTACCTCAGTGGAACTTCCCCAGGTTTTCCTGGAGGTATTTCCCTTACACGTATATCTGAAGAGGTATAAAGGAATATAAGGAGAAAAACATTTCACAATACCATTTTAAACACAACTCTAAGAAAAACAAGGAAGGTGTTTAACTTTGCTTAATAAACTTTCTAGAATGCCAGCCACATGCATCAAATAGGTTGTAATCTTTACCCAATTTTAAAGAGCAAATTTACTAGCAACAGAAAAATGTACAAATTTTAACAACGAAAATAATAACAGCTTCACTGATATCAGTTTGCATAAACAATCATTTTTGTTTTCATCAAAAAACGTGGTTCTGGAGTTCCGATCATGTATTTACCTCCTTAGGAAATCAAGAAATAGCAAGAGTAAAAAGGCAATAAACTTTTACAAGAAGAAGAAAATGTTAGATAAATAAAGAATTCGTAAATAAGTTACATATTTTTAGTATTAACATTGAAAAAAATATCAATTTTATCCTAAAAAAAATATGTTGGTATTACATCGCTAAGAACACACAGATGAAATTTTAAGGACTTTTCCTGAGAATACACACGAACAAAAGAAGCATTCCTCAATTTTACCCAATTGTTATTTTTAATTTTAAACTCTGACTAAGGTTTCCCTGATTGCTATTTTTTTCAGGAAAGTAATACTGATACATTTTGGGGGCTCCAAGAAAGATCAATGATAATACTTACCTCTGGCAAAGCATCAGTATTCCTCAACTGTTGCTCTTTTTTAATAGCAAAGCGAGAACTTAAATGTGAAGTGCTGAATGTCTTTGCTGAAGTGGTCTTCATACAAAATTCTGGAAACCTAACTTCTGATCCAAACTGGGAGGAGAGAGGGGAGGAATAAAAGAGGCAATAAACGTTCAAAAGAGAGAGAAAAAATATTTCTCTTCAGTTACAGGTATTATTATTTTAAACACTTAATGTTACATTGGTTTCCAGCAGTTCTGTAAAACTAGGTAAAAATAGTCAACTTAGTAAACGGACTACTAAATCCAAAACCTTAATACTGAAAATGTAAACAAATTCTTTCACAATCACAAATGCACAGGTCTCTGTGGAAACATTAGGCATGTGCTTGCCACAATGACTTACAGTGTTGTTACATGATAACAATTTGTGGAAGGTAGAAAAAAAAATCTAATTTTAAACAAGAAGTTCTAAGGCAAATATTTCAGAGGAGAGCACCTGGACTTTTGAAATTCAAAGCCTGATGCCTTGATCTCATTTATCCTTTCATCATGCTAAAAAGCAAGTTGTTCCCCCACCCACCCAGAAACATTGCACATTATCTCTTTTAATTATATTGTCAAAACCAAATTTGCCTAACAGCACAAAAGGCAATATACAGTACATGCTTTAAATGAACCACACAAATAATTTAAAAATAAACATGGAAAACAGTTATTTTACCTTTCTTTCCCATATCTGAATCCTTCCTCTCCAAAGTTCTTTTACATCAATAATATCAATTACATTATCAGAAGATACAAAGTCTGCTGATAGATAGTCTGCGATCTTTTGCCAGCTACTGTAAAAAAGAGTAAAACTTACCAAATTTAGTCTTTCAAATTAACATGCAGTGCAAATTTGACTGAATTTACCTATTACTTCTTAGCACTGAATAGTCTTGTGGATGTTAAGAAAGACATATATAGGTTTATATTCCACAAAGTAAAAAAGAAATCATAGAATTGCAGGTTTGGGCTCTGTAAAGGACGTTTTTCATATGTTCCATGAACGTGACAGCAAAGAACTGCCAGACACCAAATAAGAGTGGAAATGGCAAGCTGCAGGGATACCATGGTAAGGTCTGGTCATAGAAGCTGGAGCAAAGCCAGGTAGCCATCACCGGGGCTATCACTGGCCCATCTGTGGGTCCTACTGGCAGTCTGTCTTCTAAAAGAAATCAGCACCATACATAGAAAAGGAAGAATAAGCAAGAGCTTTCATCAGAAAACTTATGTCCAAATGGCTGCATTTTACATAACAAGCAGCAGAAAAAAAAATTCAGTCAAAAGATAATAATAAGCAGACATCAAGGGTTCATGGAAGCCACTGCAGTATGTTCATCTTCCTCCGTATACCTTAGGAATGTTCTATATAGTAGGTATACTGCTTATTCTGTACAAGAGCCAAGTATTCAACTTTTTAAACAGTTCTATTAACTAAGGTTTAAGATTAACATATATTCTATAGAAGGATAAATCAGACATTACTTTTTTCCCTCCCTTAAATGTAATACCACAGATAATATAAAATTTAAAGGAAAACCAGCAGAGTTATATATTCTTTATACAAAACCTGAAAAACTGCAATCAATACAAGTTTTGTAGCACAGTATGTCTTCAAAAATTAGTATGCCCACTGAAGCCTCTAATGATGGGAAGGACAAAGAAAATCTTTTATCTTCTGCTCTCACAGAAACAGGAACTTCAGAGGACTTGGATTTTTGCCTGCCACTCTGGATAGGGCTTGTATTTATAATAAATTAGCATGCGTCATTCCTCTCTTCAAACAATAATAGAAGATAAATGCATGTTCAAAGTCTACATGTAAAGTACTCAAAATGATGCTTTTACTTTAAAACACAGACATATAGTAACACAAGAGGAGAGTGCCCTTGTTTATAGGTCCAAACTAAATGGCATACCCTTTAAAGTCATCTGCCACAACAGTGACCTGCGCAGAGTGCCATTCTCTCAGGTGTTTCAGGGCACCGATAAGAGGTAAGGAGTCTTTTAACTTGGGTCCATCTTGTTCAACAGCCTTAAGGATTACATCAACCATTGCTCTGCCTGTAAAAACAGTTCTGTGTCACCCTAAAGCACCATTATTCAGCAAATGATCTGGTCATTTGAACAGAAAACTACTAATTATCATCCACTGCACAGAAATAGGCTTAAAGATCAAATAATTTGTGCAAGATTTAAAGCAATTTTCACACATACAGCTCACCTATCGCTGCTCCTCTTAGATTAACACAAAATACTTTGCCATTCAGTCAGTTACTGTGGTTCTATACCTTTCTCCTCTCTCACTCAGCACTGTATTCGACAGATGAGAGTTGTCTCCAGAATAACTACCTTATGTCATTTTCCTCCTTTTCACACCTCTAAGTCACTATTTCCTATTCTTTCCAGGTTTGGTTCCCTTGTACCCCAAATCATCTACTTCAGCATTACACAACCATAACATGAAGGGCGATATGCATCTCCAGTTTATAAAATCTGAATCTAATAGTTCTGGTGTATGCTGCTTCACAAGTTTTTGGCTCCCACTCAAGCGAGATGCAAGTCTCATGTCAACATCTTTCATTTTTTTTCATTAAAACTTGCTATGGTTGTATGTTCAGTTTTGTATTGATTACTGTCTATTATTACTTTAGTGTCATTTCAGCCAATGGCAAAATTAACTACATAAGTAATTACATAAATAGCTACCTTAATCTCTATTGAAATACACCCTTCAAATAAATCAGCACCAAACAACTTCACAAACTGATCTTCGAGGCCAATCATGCTCAAATTCCCTGAACTATGAAAGATATACATACAAGTTAATTCAACTAACAAACCAACATCCTCTCGTTTTCAGTTTGCCTAGACTTTACCAGCTGAGGTTTTAGCGTAATAACTAACAAGATAAAAAGAGATTGCTCTTTTAAGAGAAAATACCTGGGGCAGGCAGTTTATCAGCTAACTGATTCAGACTTTCTGCAGCTCCATCATAGATACTGAAAATCAAGAGAACAAGGTTGGAAGTGAACAAGGTTGGAAACAAAAAATTAATTTAGAAACAAAAAAATACATCTAATGAATACTAGTATCATACTAATGAATGATACTGATATAAGTATCTTAGATCTTTAAAATACTGCAAAACCATATCTAGACAATTAGATATATGTACCTATCTCCCCTTTTACTGAGGCAAAAGTAAATGACTTCAAAACAATCAGTAAACTAGGAGTAGGATTCAAGACTCTGAGCTTTCCTCAGTAGAAACTTCTTTTTGTATATATAGCTGTCAGCTGTTAAGAAACTGTTTAGCTACTCTATAAAATAATCTGTAGTTAAAAGAAAAAATTACTTTAAATGAAATAGAATTATTTTCAGTAGTAGGGGATTGTTTATAGTTAACTGTTCCTCTGCTAATAACTTGTTAAATTTCCTCGATTCCCTTGGTTTATTACTGTTAAACATCAGATCGTTGTAGTTTCAATACAAATACTATTAATAATGATAACAAAAAAACATACTCAGTCATAGACAGCGATTCTCTACTGTTATTGTCTTCTTCCTCAAAATTCTGTATGGCTCTCAGGCATTCATGAATGCTTGTTTGGAGAGAATCTTCATTTTTATGAGTGTCAAAATGTATTTCCTCCCACTCAGAACTGCAGAACTAATCAAGCAAAAAGAATTTTGAATATCAGAGTTTTAACTTACACTAGAGACAGACAGAGAGTTGAGGAACTTATATTCCCTCTTACCTGATAATAACCACATATAACATGACTTGCAAAATACCATTTCTTGACACCTGGCATACCAGCCACTGAACATGCTGAAAAGAGATTAAAAAAATTATCCTAAATAATCAATACACTATATTTGAGTGGTCCTATCATAATGAACATCTCTGTTGAAAAACTATGCGCATCTTTTAATGTGCCACAATGACTTACGTACTACTTTGGCAGTAAAAAAAATTAAGATCTAAATGTAACTGTCTATTAATGATTCTCTGACTGTATATAAGAAAGAAAATTTTTTACCTGCTCTCCATTTGCATGTCATGTCATATCTAAACTAAATAACAACTAAAATATCAGAGTAATGAAAATATCAGAATGCCCACTGACATGACAAAGAAGCCCTTTTCTACTTGCTGTTAAGCTGGATTTGAATTTATCTGCCTTTCAAAGCACTTTTCTAAACCTATTAAATCATTTCCTAACACCTCAGCTGCTGGGGTGGCATCAGTTCTCTGCAGGAAGACCAGGAGCACACCCACCTGCAGAAGCTGGGTCTCCTCAGCCTTCTGACCTGCTCCACCTAGACCACACAATTTACCCAGGCCAATTCCTTGGCAACATTTCTTTATGTTACTGTCCATTGCTATATTTACCTGGAAATGTGCTCGCTTCTGTGCTTACAGATGAATGACAGCTTTCTTTCAGGAACTGATAAATACTTGCAGGAGTCCAAGCTGGAAAAAAAACCAAACCCAACACCACCACCCCCCGCCCCGGATTTTCTTAAAACAAATGAATTACATAACTATGAATTAGTCTTGCTTTCTTGGAAATACAATATCAAGCTTGTGAGTTTAAAGACAAATTTCCTAGTTCCCACTGAAGCACTGTACCTCTCAGGAGGACTCCACCAAGCCATGCAGAAATGACACAATGAAACACACACATGCCAATTATTTTAAGGTTCAAGTCACAGAATCACAGAATTGTAGGGGTTGAAAGGGACTTTAAGAGATCATTGAATCCAACCCCCCTGCCAAAGCAGGTTCTCTAGAGCAGGTCGCACAGGTAGGTGTCCAGACGGGTCTGAAATATCTCCAGAGGAGACTCCACAATTCCCCTGGGCAGCCCGTTCCAGTGCTCTGTTACCCTCACCATGAAGAAGTTCTTTCTCACATCAGTTCAGAACCTCCTGTGGTCCAACTTGTGGCCATCGCGCCTTGTCCTGTCCCCACTGAGAAGAGGTTGGCCATCTCCCTTTGTCTCCTCTTAATACAGCCCAGGATCCCATTGGCCGTCTTGGCCACCAGGGCACGCTGCTGGCTCATGGCCAACCTGTCATCCACCAGGACCACCAGGTCCTTCTCTGCAGACCTTCTCTCCAGCAGGTCATCCCCCAGCCTGTACTTATACCCGTGGTTGTTCCTTCCCAGGTGCCAGACCCTACACTTGCTTTACTGAACCTCCTCTGGTTCCTCAGGGCCCAGCACTCCAGCCTGTCCAGGTCTCGCTGAATGGCAGTGCAGCATTCCTGCGTGTCCGCCACTCCTCCCAGCTTTGGATCATCGGCTTTGTATCACCAAGTCGTTAAAGAATGAAGGAAATATAAAGGGGGAGGCGGACGGGACACGGCTTTAGCGTGGCAGGAGTCCAGAAAAGCCTGGATGGGCGCAGGTCACAGACCATAAAGAAGAGCCACCCCCTCCCCACAACGAGGAAGGTCGGACAGCCGCGGTAGGCGGCCCCCGGCCCAGCCCAGTCCCCGTGGTGGTACCTGCTGCGGGGTCGCCCGCTGCCTCTCCCTCGGCCCTGTGCTCTCCCCAGCTCAATAACAGAACGTAGCGATCCATAACCAAACAGGACGGAAACGAAGCCGCCTCCGCTGCGAACTGCCCGCGCTGCCAGCCTTGCACCGCCCCTCGCAGCACAGCGCTTCCGCTTCCCGCCGGTGCTACGGCCAAAGGGCTCCGCTCTCCTTCGCGCTGGGAGGGCGGCCATGTCCAGTTACACCAAAGCGGCCCAGGTGAGTGTGGTCCTCTCCTGCGGTAGGGCAGCCTCTGTTCCCGAGGCTGTGTGTCCCGGGAGCCGCCGGGAGGGAGGAGGGAGCGGGCAGGCGGGCGCCGGACGGAGGAGTAGTGGGTCCCCGGGGAGGACCGGGGCGGCTTCCGCGTCGCCGTGCGCTCCGGCGTTCGCCCTGAGAGGCCCTCTGGCAGGAACGGTCGGTGGGTGTGTGGCAGCCTGGGAAGGACAAGGCCGCCAACTGCAGGCGGCTCAGGCGCTCCGTGCTCCTGTGGGGAGCTCACAGTGCCCCTTCACTGACCGAGAAGTCGGGCATTAAGTGGCCGGGATTCACAGCTCCGTTATCGGCAACGTACTGGTGACCTCCATCTATTTAAAGGTTATTTGGTGGGGGTGTTGTTCTTTGTAGTACTTTGGAGTGTAAAAAATGATTAAGGGCCTGGAGCATCTCCCCTGTGAGGAAGGACTGAGTGAGCTGGGGCTGTCCAGCCTTGAGAAGACTGAGAGGGGATCTCATCAATGTTTATAAATACCTGAAGTGTGGGAGACAAAGGGAGATGGCCAACCTCTTCTCAGTGGCCTGTGGGGACAGGACAAGGAGTAATGGCCACAAGTTGGACCACAGGAGAGGAGGGTGATGGAGCAATGGAACAGGCTTCCCGGTGGGGTGGTGGAGTCACTTTCTCTGGAGATATTCCAGACTCATCTGGATGGCTACTTGTGTGACCTGCTCTAGGGAACCTGCTTTGGTAGGGGGGTTGGACTTGATGGTCTCTTGAGGTCCCTTACAACCCGATTCTTCTACAATAAGTACTAGCTCTCTTTCTCTTTAGCAATGGGCTACTTTTGCCAGAGCCTGGTATCTCCTCGATGCAAAGATGCAGCCACCAGGCAAAATAGCTGCTGCAACTGTAATCAGACTTGAAGGCAGGCATAAGCCTATATATCATGCACTAAGTGAGTATTGCAGTTGATAAGTTTTATTTGTATTTTTCTTCTGATTTAAGTTTTAAAATCAAGCTTGATATTTAAGGTTATACATATCAGTTGTTTGTAAACTATAAATGTCTTTATTTTCCTTCTGACCTTTTTCCTTCACTCCTATAATCCTGTGTCATTGTCTTTACGAGTCTATATAAAGCTGACTATGAGTTCGTATTCATTCTTAGTAGCCGAATTAGAGTGAATTATGCTTCCTTTTATTTTTTTTTTTTAGACCTTGAAACTTGTTTTCTTGAAATGATTTTAAAGATTTAATTTGCAGGGTACATAATGATGTGATTCTTGGTAGATTTCCTGAACACCCAAGTCTTGGAGAGGGTTCTCATTCTAAATAAGGTGCAGAAAAATTCTGTCTTCATGAGGCAATGGGCACAAACTGTGGAGATACTCAAAAGCTGGTCCTGCTTGAACTGGGGTTGGACAACATGACCCCCAGAGGTCCCTTTCAGTCTGAAATACTCTGTGATGATGAGTCTGGAAAATGACTCATTCTTAAATGGGAGAGATAATTGTTGAAGATTCAGCAGTGAAGATGTACCAGCGATCTTGTTATTTGTAAGACCATAGTGCCTCAGTGACACACAATTCCTCGTATTGATGGTACAGTGTTTCCTGTAATACTCATGCAAAATGTTCAGGTGACATTACTAGAGCATAACAGAAGCATTAAACTTTGCTCATACACGTAGAGGGTGTATACAAAAATTACTCTTGATCTGTTTTCCATAGTAGAAGGTAATATAGTGTTCTAAAGGTGGTTTAGATGCCAGAGTTCTACTGTTGCAAATTATGTCTTATCCACAAGATGTCGCTGGAGGCTAAGGCTTCCTCAAAAATAAAGTAGACACAAGATGTTCTTGCTTGTCTTGTTGGAAAGATCTGTGATACTTTTATGCGCATGAAATTATAAAATCTTGGAAAATGATTTAAAAAATACCTTTATTTGGTCTAAAGTATTCTGTAAATCACTACCAAATGTATTACATCTGAGATAAACATTGATAGGTTACTACTTCTGAGACATTTGATACCCACTAAAGAGCATCACTTTGTGGTTGGTGTATTTTAACAATTTTTTAAATTTTTTTTTTCCCTTAACAAACAAGAAAAATTTTAGTGTCTCAAATAATTCCTTAGAGAGAATAACATTCATTAGACAGAATAACCTCTGGGGGTGTTGACTCAATCTCTTCCCTGGGAAGTCTGTTCCAGTGCTTCATTCCTTAAGTAAATAAATTTTTCCTAGTATCCAATCTAAGCCTTCCCCTAGCACAACTTGAAGCCATTTCCTCTTCTCTTATCACTTGTTACTTGAGAAAAGAGACTGACCCCCAGCTGGCTACAACCTCCTTTCAGGTAGGTGTAGAGAGATCAGGTCTCCCTTCAGCCTCCTCTTTGACAGACTAAACAACCCCAGTTCCCTCAGCTGCTCTTTGTAAGACTTGTGCTCGAGTCTTTTCACCTTTTTCATTGTCACATGGGCACACTGCTGGCTCGTATTCAGCTGACTGTTGTTAACAGTCCCAGGTCCTTTTCCCCAGGCAGCTTTCCAGCACTAGTCCCAAGCTCATAGCATTTCCTGGGGTTGTTGTGAACCAAGTTGTAGGACTCTGGCACTCAGCCTTGTTGAACCTCATACAATTGGTCTCAGCCCATCCTTGCAGCCTGTTCAGATCCCTCTACAGACCCATCCTAATATCAAGCAGATCAACACTTCCACCCAACTTGCTGTCACCTGCAAAATACAGAGAGTGTGCTCGATCCCCTCATCCAGTGAGCTCCCTCAGTACCCATGGGTGTATCCTATCTGGCTCTGGAGACTTGTGTGTTTAAGTCCTGTAGCAAGTCACTAAACATTTACCCTTGGGTTATGGGGCTTTACTGTGCTCTTTATCCCTGTCTTCCAGCTCAGAGGGATGGGTACCTAGTGACATGTACCCAGGATTCTTGCCACTAAGACTGAGGAAAGAAGTAAAGTACCTTTTCCTTAGCCTTTGCCACTATGTGCCATCCACCAGAGGATGGAGTCTTATTTCAGAGTAGCTGCTTTGTTATCTACTCAGAAATGTTTTAATCTCCTGAGGCTCTTAATACTTATTTACAGTTGTTCTAGCATGGCAGTGCTTATGAGAGTAAATGTTGGACAAATCATCATCCAGTTGATTAAATGGGTGATTCTGGCTTACATAGCAAATCATGGTGATTACTTGAAATGAAAACTACATATTTTTCATATTTTCATATTTTTTTTGAGATACTATGGGTTTTATTAATGCTTTATTAGTAATTAGGACCTATTAAAGTAACTGTTTCTGGCAAGGTATCTGGTGATAGGTTATAGACTTTGCAGTTAAATTTGATGTGAAAGTTGTTGTTACACAGAGCATATTTGTATGTGCTGTAACATTCACTTCTGCTTGATTGACAAAAACAGGTATTTTTCCCAACAGAGCTGTTTTTTGTGGGGCTTTCTGCACCCCTGCCCCAGGCAATCTTTTTGTTTCTTTTATATATTTAAGTTATAGGCTGTAATTACATAATGGAATTATTCTACTTATCCAAAATATTCCATCCTCCAGTAAACATTGGTGCTATTCATATGAGAAAACTAAAACAAATATTAGGATTATTAGTACTAATCTTTTTTGAAATATGGGTGCATGTGTGTTCCTGACCATAGTGTCCCTGCCCATGGCAGGGGATTTGGAACTAGATCCTCTTTCAGGTCTCTTCCAGCCCAAACCATTCTATGTTTCTATGATACTGTGTTGAATAAAATAGTATACTTGCCTGTAAGCCAAGTTTCCAGATCTTAGTTTAATTATTGCAATGAATTAATTATTTAATCTGATGGTATTTCATCTGTTCACCTGCTTTCTAACCTGACAGCACTAATAAAATAGTAATTAAGGTTGTTATCTAAGTGCAGATTTAAACGGTGTGACTCAAAGTTCAAATCTTTAAATCTGAGCTTTATGAAATTGTGTGTGTGTACTATTACATATGTATTGCACACTTCATAGTTGTTATTTTGGTTGATTACTCCTATGGTTCTTGTAATATTTTCCACTAATTTCTGCCTTTCAGGTGACTGTGGAGATCATGTTGTCATAATAAATACAAGGCATATTGCCTTCTCAGGTAATAAATGGGAACAGAAAGTATACTCTTCACATACTGGGTAAGTTTGGTCAAATAACAGTTGCTCCTATTTTTTGCAGTGACAACAGTAGATAATATCTAAATGTTAAAATGTATCCAGTTGGGAAGTGAATAAATCACATTGTGAATGCTAATTTTACTTGTACTGATGTTTCTACCCCAAAATTCCTTTGCTGAATTGCTGAGAAGTTCTTGTTCAGGATTGATGGAAATTAATGTTTTTTTTTTCTCTCCTACATCCCTATGACTTCTTAAAAATTTTCACTAAAACTTTCTTGTTAAAGCACTTGCATAAGTAGCAAAGTTGGGTTTGAGTCAGTGAAAAGAACTATACAATTAGAACAAAAATGTAGATCTGTGCAGCTCCCTTAATGAGCATATTTAATGATCTGGGATTTATTTTCATTTCACTTAGGCTGATACCTAGTAGTCTAATTAAATCAACATGAAAACCAGCTTTACCTGATGCCTATGTAATTTCTTAGGCTACTGTATTTCCTGCATCACTGTATTAATTTAAAATTTATGCTTAAATATGAATTAACACAACTCCACTATATTAGATACTTTAGGAAGACAGATGCATTGCAGCACACTTATTCACAGGAAGTCATATTTTCTTACTGTAGATATGCCAAATCATGCTAAGGTTTAGCTAAACCAGTAAGAAAATAGTTCAAAATGTTCAAAATGGTTGTCATGTATGTCAGCCACAGACTGTTTCTGAGTCTTCATCGTCTTAAAGTATTTCCAAGTTTTGTGCATCTTTGTCCTGTGGTATTCTGTAGCTCTGATGGTGTGTTTAATAAGCAGTTTTAAAAACATATTCATCTGTTTGTGAAACGCAAACTTTAATACTCAAGAGAACAAATAAGAATGTAGAAATGGTGTTAAAATAACATACTTGACAGAATTGAATACAGACATAGAATCATTTCTGTTGGAGAAGACCTTTCAAGATCATCAGTATAGTTCTTGGCCTTGTTTTGAATGGCTTATGATACCATTACAGTGCTGTTCAGGATGTAGTGACGTTTGTGTAAACATCATGCCTGAGCAGATGGTGTTAAGCTTGTACGTTTTTTCTGGTTTTCTAGCTATCCTGGTGGTTTCAGACAAGTGACAGCAACTCAGCTCCATTTGAAGGATCCAGTTGCTGTAAGTGTTTCCCTTTCTCTGCTTTTATTTGTAAAGCTGTTTGAGTTTCTTTCATTTAACTAGTTCCCCTAAACAAAATGGATTAGTTACCTGTGTGCCCAAAGCTAAATTACAGGTCTTAGAAGCTTGGCTTGTGATAGTGCTTTTGCCAACAGCATATCTTGAGGGTTAGATTGTAGGTTGTGCGTTTTCAGGATTCTTCTGTGCTGTCCGAATGAGCAAATAAAGTCTGATTCACTCATTTTTGTCTGATTGACTTATGTTTACTTTCAGGGGGCTGACCTTTCTCAGAAATGAACTCAAGGCCTCAAGTTGGCCTTGGCTAAGCTATACTTCAGCTTAATGACCTTTTACTTTTGTGGTTTTGTACTTAACTTTTGTACTTTTGTCATTACTTTTGTATGAGCCAGAAAGAATAATGCTCATCTTAAAAATGCTAGAAAGAGCACACGCTTCCTTCTTCAAGGTTTTGTTAAATCATTTTCTTAAAATCTCTTCTGCAGTGACATGAGTTTATAGTGTGTGAAAGAATTGGAAATGGAGATTTCATTGAACTTAAGTCTCTTTGCTAAATGTCTGTGTTAGACTATTATTAATTCTGCTGAGCATCAATGTTAATGTGTTTGTTGCTGGTAAAAAAAATAGGGTAGTAGTTACATACATCTTGGAATGTTGGCTTACACAGTTATGAAATTACTTTTACTGTGGTTTTGAGCAATGATCACTGAATTGGAGGACTGAATTCTCTTAACTAGTAGTGTTTGTCTCAGAATATGAGGCCAACAGATTAATGGATACCTGTGGTTTTTTTACTTTGAAATGCTTTGGCTTTGATTTATTTTATATATGAAATATAAAAATGCTTCTTTTTCTAGAGAAATTTTATCCGTGGTAAAATCCCTTGGTTTTGTCAGTAATTTTTAATCTATGACTTAGAAATCCTAGACTGTCCCTAGACTGTTTTATACAAGATGCTGTGCAAGAATATCTAAAAAAGTGGTCGGCTACATGAATTTACCTGGGTTTTGTTTTCACTTTTCCAGTTCCTATATTTAAAGTGAACTTAAATCCCATAGGTCAGTACTATTTTCTGTATAGAATTTTTAAAAACTACATAAGTGCTTTTGTGAGCAGGCTGTAAAGTAGTTGCGACTGCAGTAGAAGTTACTGGTAGTTCCATACCTGAAATGGATTCTTCGACCTTTTCATTTGAGTGTCAGGCAGACACTGTGCACTGGGAGGCAGTGTAACACAGCTCATTTCTTAAGGCCTGCGGTTGAGATGGTCTGTAAATTACCTTCTGGCATTCATTCTGACTTAGCTTTTCTCTTGCCAGACTCTTAGATGAATTTCTGTGCAAGCAGAGGAGGATTAAATGCACTGCCAATAACTAAAGTATGTTGGACAGAGGCTCAGCAAATGGTGATGTGGCTTAAGGCTTGGTCTAATTTAGCAAGAAAATGTTTTACAAACCAGATTTGTTTTGAAATTAACTCATTCTATTGAAAATGTGTTTCCATATTGATCTCATAAAGATGTATCATGTATTTTTATCATAATTAATAGTAGTGGATGGTAATTTGGCATGATGTATTCTGTACACGTAGCTGTTACAGGTCTTGACCTGCAAGTGGGTTTTATGACTAGAAACATTTATTTATTAGTTGATTTGATTTGTTGTGGAATATATTGCGATATGGTGAAGATGGAATTTATGATGGTGTTTTATGAACATGTTTTAGAACTAGCCATTAAAACCTGAAAAAGGATTACCGTAAAGAGAACCATGCCTCACCTGAGTAGCAACTTGGATCTTCAAAATGTGGTCTAAACAATCGTTTTTGTGGAGATTTCTGTAAATCACTCTGTTTGTTTGATTTCTTTCAGTTAAAGTCATGTTATAGTCATGTTAAATTTTAATTCCTGTGAAGCCAGTGGAAATAGTTAGGTTATAGGAAGCAAACCATATCTTTCTTTGGAATCAAAGACTTCATTCTGTAGAGTGGTTTCATCCTAGAGGCTACTGCTTTTTCTCTGCCCTTCGTTCTGTTGTTTTCTGCTAACTCACCCGGGCAGTGTTTCATTAGATGAATCAACATTACTTTTGGAAAATGTGCTGCACCAGAAATTAAGGCGTTAGATTAATGAAAGAGACTATTTCCAAAAAAAAGGATGTTGATGCAACACCTTGTAAACTTGTGTGGTGCTGCATAGGGATTTTGCAATGGATATGACTATTTTCATTTTATGTAAGAAATAGATTAAAGCTTTTAAGTTTCCATATGTGTATACTGTAGGACTCCAAAACTGCTTAACACTGTCTTTACTTATGTATGGCTAAATTAAAACATACAAATCCCTAAGATAAATATTTTTCCATTACAATTTTGTTGAAACATAGTTTCTGGTATACAGAGAGATTGTTTCTAGGAAAAGCTGGTATACTGCTAATTAAAGAGTTTATAATGAATAATCGATGCAAAATGATGCAGTTTTTATTGACACAAGGGCTTGAAAGTTGTAAGTAGTTACATTTTAGACATGGTTACTGCAGTATGGTTAGGTAATCATCTTGATTGTTTCCATTTTCTTTATAAAGTACCAAGATAGGGTTGGATGATGGTCGTCTGATATTCTGACATAGTAGAGGTTGACATGATCATTTATCTCTTACTAACTGTGGACCTTATGTTCCTTGCAGGTTAGTACTTCAGAATAATTTGTGCCAAATTTTGAACATGTGCATTTTTTCATAGGATGATTCAGGTTGGAGAGAACCTCAGGAGACCTCTAGTCCAACCTCCTACTCAAAGTAGTGTCAAAGCTCAAAAGTAGCACTCAAACCTGCTGATGGGGGCTTATCCACACTGGTCTTGAAACCTCCCATGACAACTATTTCCAGTCCTTGAATTTTCTTCTTGTTGAAAAGAATAAAAAAACTTCTCTGCCTGTTACAGTTGTTTCAGATACATTATTTTGTGCCTTCGAATGACAAAATATTATCGTTTGTTCCAATTCTTAATATCTTTTATGTTAATATGGAGCAGAGAACACAAAAGGAGGTCTGCATAGTTGATGTTTTACATAGAGCTTAAAATTCTGCCGAGTTTCTCAGCACTTTGGAAAAAAATTGTCTTTATGGAAGGGTAAAAATTAGAGTATGTTGCCAAAAAGATACCAGAAGTAATTAATCTAGCACAATTTTTTACCTTTAGCGGTGAGTTCCTTTGGGAGAGCATGAGCAAGGGAGTATCTGTGAAACCATGTAAAATTTATTAGAAATGCTATATACTATATAATACATATAAGTATGTATAATAATATTGTTATTAAAAATAATAACTATATGGTTATAAAACCATATAATGTTTTCAGTTGTCTTCTGGAGAATAGCGGAGAATAGCATTCATTATTAGGACTTGGCCAGACTACTTTAGGAAGTGCTTATTGAAGAAAAAAATAGTTTCTTCACGTTTCAACCATTTCTTTCTCTAACTTGGTGTAACTTCTTGGACCACCCATAGACAAGAAGAGTTTCACATGTGTTCTCTAGGTGCTGCACAATATCTTGTTGACGTAGTTTGAAACAACCTCTCTGTTCTTCAGGTTAATGTAATACTAATATTTTATATGGTATTACTACTCCCTTAGGATATATAGTAGCAGACAGCATTCATTTCCATTGTAGGTTATTAAGAAAGATCTTTTTAAAAAGTTTTGTATGGGGATTTTTTTTGCCAAGAGTCTTTTGAAAATAAAGATTTTTATCTGAGGTGCAGGTGTCTGAATACATGGAAGTCTGGAGTTTTAGGATATTTTATTAAGAAAATGAAGAAGTTTGGTTCAGCTGGAAAATTGCTGATAGGCAAGAGACCAACACTTCCAAATTGGACTTCCAAAAGTCTGATTTGGGAAGACTAACAGATGTACTTATCTGTCTCACAGATTTAAGAGGGAGCAAAGATTACTTGAAAAAGAGGAAAAGAGCAAACAACTTCCTGGAAAAATCTTACTGCTGTTAATTAAAATGCCTGCAAAATATGTTGACAGATGTAATCTGTAGAACCAGGTAGAAATCCTGTCAGGACAAAGTTTTCAATAAAATTTTATTCTAATTTTGAACGTATGCAAAACTTGGCTCATTTTCTTAATCAGAAATTCTCCCCCAAAAATCGAACAAAGAAGAAATGATGTTTGGCTAATACCAAGTGCTCTGTGAGAGGATTGACCTTTGCAGTGTTCAGAGACTCTATTGCTTCTGACAAAGAAATAATGGGCAGTAATTGTTCAGAATGATTGTTACCTGCTAGGGAAGATTATTGAGCTCTGTGGAAGTCTGCTGTGAGGAAGCCTTCAGGGCGTGGGGGTTCTGATTTGTTCAGCTGCTGGTATTGGTAGGAAGGGGCTTAAAATGGTCAAATCCTCCTTTTGATTTCTCTTTAGCAACTGCTTGCACGTAGAGACTTGCCCTTATATCTGCATTATAATGATGTTCTGAAGAAAACCTGGACATGTTGGTATTTGAAAGCATATTTTCTTTGCATTTGTAACAGATAGGTGATGTAATAATATGTACGTAGTAAAAGTCACTTACTGGAACACCATGTAATGGAGTTTCTTTTATAACTATGGAGCAGTGCTTTTATATGAGCAGAGAAAAACTTCACAGTCTGGATTCTTAGGCACACAGTGTGACATAGGGAAGAGAATGCTGTTATGGAGCCTGGTACCTTAAAACCTCTAGGTACTTAAGTCTTAAGAGCTCTTAAGTCTTAAGAGCTGGCTTAGTCTTGTGCTTCATAGCAGACAAAAATGAATGCTTGTTTAAAGAAATCAATCCATTTCTTATTTCAATTCACAAATTATTCATTTAAAGGACACATTAAATTTCCAAGTTTTTTAAACGCCGAACAGGAGTGGAAAGAAAAATGGTATGCAATGGAAGTTGAATTTTTCTGTGACTAAACAATCTTTATGGATGTATTAACTACATCCACTGCAGTAGCACTGTTGCAGTGCTACTCATACAACTCTCACAAGTAGTAAGGTGAAGTTCTTAGGCTCTTGTAATAAATTTGCTGAAAAGAACAGTGTCATAGACAGAAACACAGTTTGATACATCTTCCTTCTGCCAGGTCTCGTATTTCTGAGTAACTGGTGTATCTCCTGAATTTCTTCAAGGGTTTGGGGTTTTTTGTATGCCCTGTAATTAATCACTTTGTTTTCTCTGGCGCTCAGCATCCTTCCCATGTTCTAGAGTTGCTTCCTGGTGCGTATTGGACTTAATTCAGATGTTAGGATAGACTTTTTCCTGGAAATTTAGCCAATTATTATGTGCTTCTCAGGACCAGGAGTGGTATTGCTCTGTTGGTTTCCTTTTTTAGAGTATGTTTTATCTGGCAAAGAATCTTTCTCAAGAGTTTGTCCTCTGTCAAGCATAGTCTGCAGTTTGCACATAAGCCAAAGCCTATCACAAAGATTAAAATATTCAACCTTCACAGTGTTTCAAATATTTTTTTTAATTTATTTGTACTCATAAAATGTTAGACCTTGCAGTAAAAGTGTAAGAGTTCCACCAGAGCTGCCTTTTAGATTCCTTTCCTGCTAACTAGCCCTTTAAATTTGAATCTAATTCATCGTATAACTGATTTTTAAGAGCACGACTATACTGTGAGTATTTAAATTACCCAACTTGGTATTGCAGTAGTAAAGATGACAGTTGTAACTACAGCAAATAGGAATTTGTGCTTCAAAACGAGTTGGGGCAAACACCATTACAGTACTTCAGAATTCCCCAAATATTAGCAGTGATGGCTGTTATCTATATCTGATGGAGACAGCGTCACGGCCTTAAAGAGTGAGTATTTATGAAGGTGTGGAGTTGTACAGGTTGCTAGTACTAGCAATAAAGAACTGGGGAGAGGAGGCAGTGGGAACCTAGCAATAACTGAATAAATACTAAATTTTTTTAAACTGAGTTGCAGCGAGACTTTCTTTTTCCAAACTCCCTGTATGGCCTTGTGTACTGTACTTGCATAGACTGCCTTGCAGTAAATCAATAGTAAACATACAGAATAGCATCAACCTTTAAAGTTGTGTTCCAGTTTTCTTAATAATGCACTCATTTGGCTTCTTACAAATCTCAAATAATAGAAATAATAGTTTATCACCACCACTCCCTGCCTTTTTTTTTTCCATCCTTGACCAAGATGAATGAACTTGAGGAGTGGGCGGTATAATTCTGTCTTTGATGTGTTCCAACAAGGAAATTATGTTCTGCAGTAGAAGCCAAGGCTCTGTTCCCTCTTTGCCCTTACCATGAGTTGCTGGAGCAGGGATCATGTGTGCCAAACTCAAGGCTATCATTCTCTCTGTTGTTCTCCTCGTAGGTGTAATATTCAGACAGCAATACTTTCTAGTGGCTCTGACATTGTTACTATCCAATACATGGCAAAATGAAAACAATACTGGGGCAAAACTATCTCCGTTGTCCACTAACTTAAGAATCCAGGTCAAAATGGCTGCAAGTTTAAGAATCTGCATTTCTCTTTTAATTTTACTTGCAACACTTGATCATTTGATGGTTCCAGCTGGGAACTACTTATTAGTCATAATCTCTAAAATTTTTATTTAATTCCTTTAATTTTATAAAAAGAAGCAACTTTGCTCAGTACACTTTTCAGAATATCCAGAGGCTTGGAAGATGTGTTTGTGTTTAGTGCGCTGTATTTCAGCGTGGGTAACTGACTCTTGTTGCACTCAGCATGCCGGCCGGGGTGTTTTCTCATTTGGAGGTAGTTTGTGTCTGGGTGGCTTGGATCACAGACAGAGTGGGTTTCCTTCTACTTACAGAATTGCACATAGGTCTTCCCCTAAATGCTTTGATGTCCTTTTGTCTCCTACAATTGCATTCCTTGTTTTAAGTTGCCTTTCTGGGGAAGGTCCATAACAATGCAGTTTGTATTTGCATTATTAGAACCCAAGAGGAGTTCTGTTGAGTTTTGTTACTTTTCAGTTACCAGCATCTAGTGTACAAATTCATGATGAGTAGAAGGGAGATGTTCATCTGGAACTAATAGCAAGGGAGTAAATTATTACGTATGTATAGTATGTTCATGATGCAGTGGCTGGGTATGTCAGCTTTGCTTAAGATACGATGTATTAATTATGTAGAAGTTTCAAACACAGCAAATTACAGTACTAAATTAGATACAGAAAACATGTCATACATTTCACAGAATCACAGAATATTAGGAGCAGGAAGAGACCTTGAAAGATAATCCAGTCCAACCCCCCTGCCCGAGCAGCATCATTTAGAGTAGATCACATAGGAACGTGTCCAGATTGGTCTTGAATGTCTCCAGAGAAGTAGACTCCACAACCTCTCTGGGCAGCCTTTTCCAGTGATACATCACTCTCACAGTAAAACAGTTTTTCCTTATATTCACATGGAACTTTCTATGTTCCAGCTTGGACCCATTGCCCCTTGTCCTTTCACTAGCCCACAGCCAGAAGAGCCTGGATCCGTCCTCCTGACACTCACCCTTTACATATTTGTGAACATTAATGAAGTCACCCCTCAGTCTCCTCTTCTCCAAGCTAAAGAGACCCATCTCCCTCAGCCTGTCCTTATAGGGAAGATATTCCACTCCATCATCTTGGTGGCCCTGCACTGGACTCTGTCAAGGAGTTGTATGTCCTTCTGGAACTGAGGGGCTCAGAACTGGACACAATATTCTAGGTGTGGTCGCACCAGGGCAGAGTAGAGGGGGAGAAGGACCTCTCTTGACCTACTAGCCACCGCCCTTCTAATACACCCTAGGATGCCATTGGCCGCCTTGGCCACAAGGGCACACTGCTGGCTCATGTCATTCTCCTGTCCACCTGGACCACCAGGTCCCTCTCCCCTGCACTACTCTCTAACAGGCCAGTCCCCAACCTATACTGGTACCTGGGGTTGCTCTTTTCCAAGTTGAATGATTGTCTACAGTCATCCAGAAAGCTCAATGCAGCTCTTAACTTTCTAATCCAAAGTTTTCTACATGACTGACTGTTAAGGTGTCAGTAAGTCTAGACCACCTTGTAAATGTGTTGATAGAGGTCTTCAGTATGGAAGAATTTAACTGAAAAGAGGTTCAGTGAGTAGTAGAATGGACAGAGGTCAACACAACTTACGTTTTCATATTATTTTATATTATTTGTACCGTCTCTGATTATTTGTTGCCATTTTATCTTTTCTCAGATTGTTAAACTGACTATTTATAGAATGCTTCCAAAAAACCTTCAGAGAAGAACTATGATGCAGAGGCTTCACCTGTTCCCAGAAGATGTGAGTATTCATGAAGTCACATTTTCATTCCTGTATGCTTTGGAGGTGAAGAGGGAGTGTTAGGAGTAGCAAAATTTTTGTCATAAAAAAGATAAGATAAAACAAGCTGCTTTTTATTTATATATCTTAATAAAGTTGAAATTCAGGTGTTTTTTTTCTGTATTATTTCATAGAATTGGTGAGATTATTTTCTGTATTTAGATCAAACATTTGCCATGAAGAATGCAGTACTGTTGAAAGATATTGGGCTGGATTTGTAGGGGAGTGGTTGGTGTTCTTTAAATAATAAGATAGCTGAGACTTCTTCTCACCTGCCCCAGGTTATTCCAGAAGATATACAGAAGAATCTTTTACAAGAGATTCCTCAGCCACGTGTGGTCCCCAAGAGGTTAGATGAATATACACCAGAAGAAATTGCTGCCTTTCCACAGGTTTGGACTCCGTAAGTATCTTAGATTTATTTTATTTTAGTTTTTAAAAAAGCGCACTTGGACTGAATATGTACTCTGAATATGTACCATATAGTACATACTGTATCTCACATCAGTAAGAAAAAGAATTTTTTCTTTGTTGCCTTTTTTCTTTTTTTTTTTTTTTTGGAGAAAGGACATCATTAAAGCAGAGGACCTTCACATTAGAAGGAAGTGGTTACTACTATTTTTTTGTATTCTAGCCTTTCTTTTAATTAGAAAAGCTTCGAGTCATATTTTCAACTCTCCATCAAAAGGAGATTAGTAGAAGTTGAATAAAAAACTTTATTACCTGATTTTAGTAGTATGTGCTCTATAATACATAACTGCTAGCTGTAGCCAAAGGAAACACCACGTTGCTCTGTGAGTCAATGATTCATTGTGGGGGGGAACCCTTTAGATTTTCTCCAGAGGAAGAGAAAGAATTCTGCTAAATTGGACCTTGGAGAGTAGATCTTTGGCAGGAAGCATAACATATGTTTACTTTGATAAATAGTTTCTTTTCCCTGAGCAAAGTCAGTTCCACGGTAGTTGTGTGGCATATGGATGGGTGTTTGTGGTTTGCTTCATACCACCACATGCAGCACGGAATCAACCTGCTCGTGAGAATAATGTGCTACGCTGGGGACGTTCTCTCATCAGTACCAGAATGATTTTTCTTGTGGTTGGTTTGAGAGGCCTGTTTAGGCTCAGGATCCCCTTGCAGTGGTTAATGGAGAAATGAGTTTTTCAAATGGCCATTTTCCTGAGTAGTCTTTTGAAATTCAGAAGTGTAACAAGTAGGGAGGTGGGGGAAAGTGTATGTAAACTAGCACAAGGACCAGTTTGATGGTCTGTTTCCAGTTAGATTACTGTATTTCTATTATGGTAGTTGTTTTTAAAAGATTGTTCCTGTGTATTTATTTACACACCAACCCTAGAAACTACACCTGGTATGAGTCTTGCACAGTGTGTAACCACATGACATAAGTTCCACTGAACCAGACGTTAGTGGCGTGTGGACAGAGGTCAGCTGTTGAAATGATGGTAGCTTATTGCTTATGGTTCTGCTTATATATGATCTTTAAGGTGTCTTGACAGCTGAATGATCACAAATGGTTGATCTTGGAAGGGACTTCTGGATGGTATCTGACCCAACATTCCCGCTCAATTAGGCACCACCCAGAGCTGTTTGCCCAGGACTGTATCCAGACAGCTTTTGAGTATCTCCAACAGTGGACACTCCACAACCTTACTGGGCAACCTGCTCCAGTGCTTGTCACCCTCACAGTGAAGTGTTCACTGCTATTCACATGGAACATCCTGTGTTTCACTTAGTCTTGTTCAAATCAGTTGCACTGAACACTTCGTATTTTACAGGAGCATTTTGTAGGTTTGTTGGAGATTTTCATGTCCAGCAGATTGCAGAACACTATTACAGAATCATCTGCAGCATCTATGTAGTTTAGATTTGTAGCTATCAGTAACTAGATAGAAGCAAGCTTTGTACAGTTAAGGAAATCACTCTAAGTATTGAAACTCATAACCTTTCAAACAAAGGAAGCCTTTAAATAAAAAGAGAGAGGGGGTGTTTTAAGTAGGAATATAAATTTAATCTGGAGGAACAAAATAGAATTTAAATTAATGAAGATAAGGGAAAATTCGGATAAAACTAATAGTCTTAAATGGTATATTTAAATGATAAGAGAGTGCAAATAGCTTATAGTGCATAATCAAAACTGTTGGTATACCTTAAAAGGCGCCTGATGCTTTTTGCATGCTAAAACTAAATGCTGTTTTTCTCAGTGTTTGTGGTGGGGTTTTTTAAGTAAATTAAACACTTTAAATTACAGCATGCATTTTCTTTGCATTGTAAGGCACATGAAAATATGGGCATTTACCATTCACAAGCAGCAGAGATAAGACAGCAGAGGTATGTGGACAATAGATGTAACTTTTCTAGAAGAAAAGTGGTAATAAGGTAATGTAAATGAACACTTGAGTAGGACCTTCTGGCAATTCAAAAGCAAAGTATACTCACAATTCCTTTTACAGTCTAGCAGCTCTTCCTGCTTAAGCCAGACAAATACAATTAAGACATCCCAGGTGTTGATGCAGGACAAATGTCTGTATACATTTCACGTGTATTTATAGGATTTCTATTCCTTTAACAGAAAGCTGAGAATTGTTCATTGTTCTGTCACACGTTCAACAGAAACCAAAATACTTTTTAGTGGAACTTGTTAACTTTAGTGGGCTTTTCATTGCAAGTCCTATTAATAACAGGAGATGGTTAGTCTGTGATATTTATCTGGTCTTAAGTGTAAAAGCCAGCATAGAACTCTGTACTTATGTATAATGTGGATTTGTGCTTGCACGTTAACACACTTAGTACTCCTACAGAGTTGCGCCAATTTTTTTATTTTTTATGTTGGAGACTGGATAAAACCTGTCATCAGTGGAACATTATCCTCTGCTTTTAGTGGTTGAACTAGGTGAAGCATGGGATGTTACGAAGGTTGACTGTATCCCATGACCACTAAAGATGCAAACCATTTTGCTTTTGTCTTTTTGGATGTTTTCCCTGTTCTGCAGCTAACATGTATGTTCTGAGTAAAAGTTTTAAGTGGCGTGAGAAAAGTGAGGTGTCTGACCATCAGTGGCTATAAAATACAGTTCTGCAGATGTGACTCACGGCTCAGGAAGTTGTAAATAGTGCTGTATATTTATCTTGTTTCTTCAGCTTTTTCTCTCTGCATCTACCAGTGAGATGATGGAAATTTGATGTGACCTAGAAGGGCAGATATTAATTATGTGTAGAGTAAATAAATGAGCAGTTACTGAACAGCCTGTCCCATGATAACATTTGAAATGTATTGAATTCCTAATGCTGGGCTTCTTTCTAAGTGCCAAAGGCTGTGAGAATGAAGCAAGTAGAGCACAGTGCGATCTGGAAGACTGAGTACTGACTTGTGCTCTTCTGCTCATTTTCAGTATGTAGAATTTCATGTGTGTTTTAGTAGGAAATATTTGTCAGAGAACATCTGAAAGAAGGGTGTTCTGCACACAAAAAAGGCATCGTTGTTTAGGTATCAGTATCTAAGCACTCCTTTGTGCTAGTGCTTGTTTAATGTGGGTTAACTTGGGTCTTTGCACTAAAATAGGGGAAAGGGCATTGGCAGCATAAAAAGAAGAACATTTTGGGAATTACTGGGGTTTTGCCATATTTATCCCGTGTTTTCATGAATGTGACTAATACTTTCAAAAGTTTATTTGAAAAAAATCAGTTGTATGTAGGCTCCTGATCCCAGATGATACTAAATTAAAAGTCTGTGTGTCAGTTCTGCACAGACTCCAGTATTCAGGGTGGAAGGAGGCAAACTGATTTTTTTACTTTTCTGTAAAGAGGACAAGTGAACTCGATGCCACCTGATTCAGTCGGCAAAAATATGTCTCCTTTTAGTTGGAGGCTTTCAGCTGAGGGGATCATAGCGCCTCTTCTATAGGATGGGTGGGTAACACAAGTGGGGATTCTGGTGAGGAGACCCAGGGCAACATGTGGACCGGAAAGGAATGGAACAGAAGGTCTGAAATGAGTGTGAGAGAGTGCTAGGAGTGAGTGGAGTTAGTGGGCTCTGGGTGGGGTAGGGAGAAGCAAAGAGGAGTTTCGGAGAACTTTAATGGTTTCTGTGGAAGGTCTGAACTGGAAGGTTCCCTTCAGTCAGCCACGCAAGCTAGAGCCACTTTTAAAGGCGGGAGGGCCTGTCCAATGCAGCAAAGGTGAAGTAGCAGTCTTGGGTATCAGCCCTACTTTCCTTTGGGCTCTCAGGATCTGGTAAGTGCTAGAAGAGGGATCAGGAATGAAGGTGGTTATCTGCCATCTGCCCGCTAGCTGCAGGGCTTGTTGCTGTAGTTATTTCAGTTTCCTGTCCTGGCCTGCAATAGACCATTGTGGATGTCAAGATATTAATGTCAAATAGATGAGTTTTAATTTAGCCTTCATCACACTTCACTGGCAGGCTCTGTGTTGGGCAGAGTTTCCAATTTGAAGTAAGGAGAAAAATAATGATGCTTTTCTTCCTGACTGACAGTTGTATTGTGGTGATTCTGTAGCACTCAGAATGCTGGGGGGAGGAGGGAGTGTAGTTGTGAAATAAAAGATACAAAATTGAGCAGATTGGGTAAAATTACTTTCTGAAGTGATAAGTAAAACACAGAAGTCTGTAAAAGGGGACTCAGAGTGACTTGTAGTGGTCACTGTTCTGATTAAAATGCCAGATGGGGTGTCTGACAGTAGCTTTGCACCAAGGGAGGTGAAAGAAAGGCTGTATGACTGCCCAGCTGTAGTAGTTCTGAACTGTGTGAGCCCATGGAAGAAGTACCATTTGGGCTACTCCTTTCAAAGGCTGTAGAAGCATCAGAGAATTAAATATTTACATATTCTTTAATGATGTCATAATTTTAGAGGTGCTCAGCAAAAAGCTGCTTTTAAAAATGAGTAAAAAAATTACAAAAAAATAATACTACCCTCCGTTTAGAATGTATAAGACCTGTGTGTATACTGTGGAGTACTTCAGTGGATGAGCTTCTTCAGAACCTGTAGGTAGCTTCCAAGCTGTAAGAGTAGGCACTGCAATAAATCAATGAGTGAAGGATGCAGAAAAAGATGCATACTTTTTCCTCAGATGGTTTTAATAAGTGTTCCTGCCTTATGTGAGTTATGTTTTTAATTATTATTTATCTTCTGTCAGTTTCTGAGCCTGGTGACTGCTCTGCTTAACAAAGGACTAGAGGTTCAAAAGGGGATCCAGTTCCTCTGTGAGCAATTAAAAACAAAAAAACAAAAAAAAAAGGGAGAGTTAGTGAAACACACTTTGTGGAACATCTTAGCCCTTTAAAAATGATTGTATCCTTTCATGGAAAAGATCGAATGAAAACCATAGCTTGTGTATGTAAGGCTGTAAAATAGGGGTAAACAAAATTACAACTGTGAATGAATATTAAAGTTTTCTTATTAGAACTTACACACAAGAAATGTACCTCACTCTATATGAGTATATAAAATACAGTCATAATACAATATAATATGGGGGTTGGACTAGATGACCTCAAGGGGTCCCTTCCAACCCAAAGCATTCTATGATT
This sequence comes from Heliornis fulica, assembly GCA_013399135.1. NCBI lineage: Eukaryota > Metazoa > Chordata > Aves > Gruiformes > Heliornithidae > Heliornis > Heliornis fulica. The sequence continues at coordinate 115,664 of VXBZ01012437.1, forward strand.
CTGTGATTTAATATGTAAGACAGGAAACAAGAAATGCATATAAATTACTGAATTTATATAAGAGATTATAAGTATTAGGAGGAAAAGAGTTTAATCTTTAATCAGAAATAATATGTAAATAATTTTCATTCGTGATGTGACGAGAACATGCTCAGTGCTGCTAATGACGTCATGGACTTTTAAACTATTTTGTATCAAAACATCTTGCTGTAGATGTTTTTTTAAAGGTTTCTTTGCTGGTAATTGGAGATGGACACACCATGGACAAATACATGATATCCAAGTGGAACACTAAACCAGAGAAACAGTTTTTAAGCAAAGCACAGGTCTGGTGTGGAAACCTAGCTAATAGTTTGTTTTTCGGAGTGGAGAGCCTTCCTGCCACCCCTCCTTCCACCACAGCAGAGTTCGTGATCAGACATCAAGGGGGATTCTGCTCCATGAAAGCAGGGAATTAAATGTCAGCATCTTTCCAGTGAGAGAGATTTTCTTTGAGCATTCTTTCCTTTTATCCCTGAACCGTTATATAGCCTGAACCGTTTGACTTCCCAAATCCTACAGTGCTTCTCTCTTAGATCCTCGATGGAGAGGTCTGACGTAAGTGTGCTGGAAAACCATGTAGATACAGGAAAGTCAAATTATGTCTTTTCCAGACACATTTAGAGGGGAGAAAGATCAAAAACTAGTTCCTTTGACAGAATTTGATTTTTTTTTGTAGCTTTTTACCATGAATGAAGCTATTATTGCAGGTGTGTTTGAAGTTTCAGGTTGTATGTCTTTTAAATGAGTTTCAAACAGAAATCATCAGAGAAGTCACCAGTCGCGGATGACTGAGCAAACAATTCTGTTCCGGGAAAGCAAGAATACATCACATTCATGTGTAATTTATCCTCTTATATACTATTTTAAAGTTGTTTAACTGTACATACATATATCCAGATATATGTATGTTTTTAGACAGTTTTAGAGGCAGGAAATTTTGAAGAGGTATTTAAATAATGTTACCAAACACTCAGAACAGCAGCTCTGTGTTGTTGCAGCTAGATGGATTCATTCCTGAGCGTTTCCCTTCAGAAAGAAAGCGGAGTGGTCTGATCTCCAGGAGTACGCTCAGGCTGGTGCTTGTGTGCTTACTGAGTCCCTGTTCCACTGCCAGCCTTAATGGGAACTGTCCTCGGGCCAGACAGCCTCTCGCTTGTCTTCCTGGAGAAGAAAGTCCTTCAACACTTTTGACATTTTTAATGCTTGATGTATTGTAAACTCTGAAATCTGGTTTAAGAAAACCAAACACCTTCTAAATGTTTATTTTTCTGAGTAACTTGCCTGATTTCTGGCACACATCAGTACATCTTTGAGGCAGGGGGCTGCAGAGCCTTGTCTGAAGCTGTAATCTTGTTTCAGCTGAACAGGTTGGGCTGGGCAGGGTCCTGGTATTGACAGTGTGTGTCACCCCCCATGGTGTAGTACACAGATACTTGGTACTTCACCAGCAGCGCTCCATGGCTTTGAAACCAGAGAATCACACTGTTCTCAGAAGGAAAAGTTTGTAGGTGATGAAACACAAACTTGTTGGACACCAAGGAACTGCAGATGGCTTTGATAATCTGCTTGTACATTCCGTGCAAACGCTAACTTCCACTTCTAGTTCCTAGCTTCGTGTTCCTTAAAGCAAGGCAACCTGAAGCCTACTGCTCATGTTCCTTCAAACAAATTTATAGGCACTAGTAAACAGAAAGGCTCTGAATTACGTGATCCTCTCAGCCACAGTTGCTCTTTCTCTTTCTTCTCTCACAAGGTAACTGCAATACGGGTTGTCTTGCACAGTTCTACAGTTTCTAATATAAGCTGCTGTTTTCATTTCCCCTCTCTTATTGTTACATTCTTATTACGTTCCAGAAATAATTTGGGTAAAAAGAAGCCAGAGATATCCTGGATATGTGGCTGAAGTAATGTTATAAACAGAACTTTTATAAATGCAAGATACTGGTAGGTTTTTCTGTGAAATTTTTGTCTCTTATTTCTTCAGATAACTTTACAAGGAAGCAACACCAAAAGACACCTCACAGTGTTAGATACAGAGATAATATTTGGAGTATATTCAGTGATGTGCTGTGTTAAAAGCATGATAACTTGGCAGCTAACGAGTTTGTACAAAGCTTTTTCTACAATGAGATATAAAGTATAGGTTCTAGGGGCTTGTCAGTCTGACCTCAGTGCCAGTGAAGGTCATGGAGCAGATCAGCTTGAGTGTCATCACACAGCATGTACAGGACAACCAGGGTCTCAGACCCATGAGCTTTCATGATCCTGCTTGACTGACCAGATCATCTTCTGTGACAAGGTAGGCTGCTTAGTAGATGAGGGAAAGGCTGTAGACTGGGACCTGGACTTTAGTAAAGACTTTGACACTGTTTCCCACAGATTTGCGTGGTGAAAATGGCTGCTTATGGCTTGGATGTACATACGCTTTGTCCACTGGCTGTCCAGGCCCAAAGAATTGTGGTGAATGGAGTTAAATCCAGCTGGCAGTGTTCCCCAGGGCTCAGGGCTGGAGCTAGTTCTTATTGACATTACTGATGATCTGGATGAGGGGATCGAGTGCACCCTCAGTAAGTTGGAAGACGACACCAAGTTGGGTGGAAGTGCTGATCTGCTTAATGGTAGCAAGGCTTAACAGAGGAATTTGGACAGGTTAACTGGATGACCGGCGGCCAACTGTATGAGTCTGAACCACGCTCAGTGCTGGGTCCTGCACTTGGGTCACAACAACCCCAGGCAATGCTGTAGGCTTGGAGAAGAGTGTCCAGAAGAAAAGGGAGTGTTATCAGCAACCAACTGAACATGAGCCAGCAGTGTCCCAAGTGTCCAAGCAGGCCAACAGCATCCTGGTTTTTACTTGAACTAATGTGACCAGCAAGACTAGGGAAGTGATTGTGCCCCTGTACCTGGCACTGGGGAGGCTGCACCTGGAGTGCTGTGTTGAGTTTTGGGCCCTTCACTACAAGGATGGAATATGTCCAGAGAAGGGTGACAAAGCTGGTGAAGGATCTAGAGCATAAATCTGAGGAGCAGCTGAGAGAACTGGGGTTGTTTAGTCTGGGGAAGAGGATGTTGAGGGGAGGCCCAGACTTCCCAGGGAAGTGGTTGAGTAACCACCCTGGAGGTATTTAAAAGACTTGTAGATATGTTGCTTATGGACATGGTTTAGTGGTGGTCTTGGTAGTGGTATATTAACGGTTAGACGTGATGACCTCAAAGGTCTTTTCCAACTTTTATGTTCCTGGCTGTGGCAGAGGGGTTGGAACTTAATGATCTTTAGGGTCCTTCCCAGCCCTAGCCATTCTGTGTATGTTCCTGTGTAATATGAATTTCATGTAAATGAAAAGCAGGGAGGTACTTACTCTTGGTATATGGCGAAGCTTAGAAAGAAAACCATAAAATCTCCAAAATTCCATCTCGAGTTTATTCATGAGACTTTAAAAACTCTTCACTGAAATAAGTATCTTCCACCAGCCTTTTTCTTAGTTCCTGCTTAGTTGTAGAGTGTGTCAGTAGGCTTTTTGGGGTTTGAATTCTGTTTGTAGGAGGCCTCACGTGGTAGTGTTTGATTCCTCCTACCTTGGGCTATGGAGTGTTTCTGTAGCAAGAGTAAGTGCTGCTTCTCCAGCCTGAGTGCTCATCTTCTCTGTCAAAGCACAGCCAGCATGTGTGGGTGTTGAGAGGAGAGGCCAAGACAAACTTCTGTGAAAGACTGGAACTGGGTTTACTTTTTTCTAAAATCAAACTGTATAAACCAGGAAAAAGCTATCCTGCCAGCACAACCCAGTCCTGTTCCAATGTTCTCCTTGAGGAATCCCTATGGAAGTTCATTTTCTGTGGCTTTTTTGGTTTTCAGTAGGAATTCCAGTAACCAACTGGAATTAACCAGTTGGTTACTGGAATTCCCATTAACCCCCATTAAAATCTGGGAACTATCACTGGTAACTTTTTTTTAGAGCAAGGGAATAAAAATATCTCAGGATTTTGTGTAGCATTTCACTTTACAGGAGACTTGGAGGTAACCAAGTCTCACATTTCAGACTACCAGAGCTGGGTCTAAATTCCTCTTGACAAAAAGCCACTCAGATATTTGAGAAGAAAATTGCTCTCCTCGACATTAGCTTTTAACCGCAGGCAGCAACTGGACACTAATCAAGAAGGGTCAGTAGTTTAGTCATCCTAAAAATCCAGTAAATTCATGTTTAGATTGCTTAGTCTCTTAAAATTAATTACTGGCTTTTCTCTAGCAGGCATGAAACACACCAGTGCTACTGATTCTCATACCCTTTACCTGGGGGCAGCTTATGTTTATCTAAAACTAAATCCAAAGGGTTTTTTTAAAAAAACAGGTAACTGAGCGCTTTTAATTGAGCTGTCTGAAGAGGCCTTCAAGAGAAGGTTCCAAGGCTGCTTTCCCCTTCCCCTAAAATCTGTTGATCTCATATGTGAGAATAGAAACTAAATTAATGGGAATCTGAGAAGCAGTATGCGAATGGTGGTGTATGATATTGTTGAACTACCTCCCCAAATTAAATTAGAATGAGATTATCTTTTAATTTCTTCTATAAATGTCTAGATGCATTTTTTTTTCACTTTTGGTGTTGACAGTAAGTCTGGAAATCATTTCGCCATTCCTTTACCCACTTCTCTGAAGAATAACGTAATTCTTTGGATGAAGCCAAGTGTGCAGTGCTGTTCTTTCTACAGTCTTACAGCTTTTAGCTGAATATATCACTTAAAGAAAACACTTTCATTTGCAGAAAGCATCATCTAAACATAAAAGTTTACAGGTATGTTGCGTTGATTATATTTAAGTTGAACTTAAATAATTTTCCAGAGAGAATCCATATAATACAGGTCAAAATCTGGAGATGGTAGTCTGCACGAGAACTATGCCAATATGGAAAGGTTCTTTTGCCCCCAAGCAGAGCAAGAAGTATATGGTTAGAATAGGCCAAGGTGGTTATTGGAACTTAGTGATAGTTTATATCATTAGGTGTTTCACTGATTGTTTTACCAGAGGCCTAGAGTTACCCTGGGGTAGTAGGTGCATCTTGAATAGAAAAATTATTTTATTTCCCCCAGCTCTAAACTCTGTGGATATTTGAGTGTAACCACATAATTCGGTTTGGGGATTTTTTCTTTTTTTTCAGAGAATGATAGTCGTGTTAAATCCTTGAGTTTTGATTTACTAGTGTGATTAGTCAAACAGATGAAATGTGTTCAGAAATCCCTTGTAGCTATAGTGCACTTAGCTAATAGCTATTGACTTTGGCACAGTTTGCAAAGTGTAACTGAAAAATACATATATTCCTCTTGCTTCAGAGTGTGCAGTAAATTCTGGCTTTGTGGTGAAGTTCATCTTTTAAGTTTGTCTGTAAAAATGTACCTTAAAATACTCAAAATTTTACAGTTGTATTCATTAATTAACCTTTGAGAAAGTATGTCAGACCACAAATTTCATGCTTTGTGTGTTGTGCAACAGTTTTATACAAAAACAAATTATTTGGAACCCTTCATTACAAGAAAAGACTAAAACCCACCTATTTCGTTAATAAGCGGACCTGAAAGATGCACCATAGAATTACCTCGTGTAAGCAGCCAACTGTCACCAGTTTGCAATAATCCCACATTCCTGGGATTGCCATTTCCACAGATACGAAGAGGAGCATTGCAGTAGTACAGATCTAGCGTGCTGCTCCCTCGGAGTGGCTGGATCGGGACAGGCTGAGGGATGGGTTCAGGGGCGTGATCGGTCCACGTGATCTTTGCGCTAATTAGTCTTCCCCTACCTGTCATCTTCTGTTAGAAACTGTTATGTTTATAAACTCTCCTGAAAGACACATTTATGAGCCAGTGGATATAACTGCTTAACTACTTTACCCACAGATTTGTTATTTAACACTAATTAACTACTCTTCTTTGCATGCTTTAGTTTTTTCAGCTGAATTTTGGAGATATTTTATACATGTTGTGACTTAGAATTCTTGCAGCCTATGTAGGAAAACCACACAGATCTCCTGTAGAACCACAGAGTCATCCTGAAAACTCATTCAGCTGTTTGGGGAACTCTCCACTGTTCTGCAGGGAAACGGAGGCGGGGGGGAAGCCACTGGAAAAAAAGCCTTTCATGACAGACCTAATCTGCTCTTGCTTGTGTTGCTCTTAAACATTGTGATAACTCTGAGTTATGATTGATGGATCTTTTTGATGGATTACCTATGCAAATGAGAATCCTACCAGACATGACATTTTTGAAGTAAAAGGGAGTATTGGAATGAATGGAAGAGATGGATGTGCCTTTCATACAGGGTGGCTGTTAATTTTTTATGGGGTTTTTAATGCTCCCAGAGTGGTGGTGTCACTTATGGAAGCTGTGAAATCTCCACAGAATTCTAAACCAAGACCAGAGTCAAGGTTTGCTTGTGTACCACTGCTTTTATCCCGGGGTCAGGGTTTGAGCGTGCAGCATTAACCAGCCTTCAGGCACTGACCTCTCACCATGCTCACGCGAGGCTAAATCCTTTCGAGCACACGTTGTCAGAGCGGGTGGGATGGCAGAAGGACAGGGAGCTCTGGGACTCCGGGTCACATTCTCCAGCAGTGAGATAATTGCCTGCAGGCGAAGGGAAAAATGCCATTTCAGATCTTAAAAGCTTCCAGACCAGGTGTGTGTCAGGAGCACGTATTGACAGGTCACTTGTGCAGCATTGGCAGTCTTAGGCCTCAGCAGAGGCAGCTCTGAAGCCATTGGCGAGCAGTGGTGGATACCTCCGTGCAGCTGCACAGATGCCTGTAAGGAACTCGTGGAACTTGGCTTTGTGGAACTTCTTTTGAAGTGCCTCGGACAACGCAACGTGGCAGCAAAACCACCCTGGGCAGAAATTGCTTGTGGAGGGATGAGGCCATGTTATCAAATGGTATTTTGTCGGCAACAAGTGATTGAAAAAGAAAAGCTAGGCAGGTGTGTAACTTCTTTTAGAGGAAGAATCATCTATTATAGATTATATTGTTATAGCTAATCCTGTTGCATTTGGAAGTTCTAAACAACAGAATAATTTGGGTTAAAATACTACTTGGAAGTAGTTTTGTGAGTTATTAAAAATGAAAATACTTTTTAAAGGATTGTCTGAAAATCAGAGTGCTGTAAAGGACTGTAAAGTATTCACCTATGAAATATTGCCTGCATTAGTCTAGAGCATTATCCTTCTTATTTCTTTGAGGTAACTAATGCTATTTTTCATGTCTGCCATGAAGACTGTGTTACAAGGTGTTCTCTTGCTAAGTGAGAAGAATAAGGCAGTGAAGGTGATCTAAATTATGGTAGTCTGTATGTTTTTGAAATCAAGATAGTTGCAGTGTAACACAGACTGGTGATTACTTTGATCTTGCGTTCACAGACTTAACACGCAACCCCTTTATTTTATTTTATTTTATTTTATTTTATTTTATTTTATTTTATTTTATTTTATTTTATTTTATTTTATTTTATTTTATTTTATTTTATTTTGTTTTCCGAGGCTGTTCTACCTCCACAAAACATTGCTAGGCAAAGGGAAACATCTTTGCTGGAATGTGCTGACAAGACTTTAATAAAGATGGAACTGTGTAGCAAGTCTGTTCAAACTTGATGGAAATAAATACTCGCTCCAGGAGTTGAAAGCTGAACGCATTTAACTTTTGGAAAGGGTCTCTGTTCTGTCCACTTTGGCAGGAAAAATCCATAGGAAGAGCACATTTCACATCACACTGAAAAGGAAAATTGAGTATTATGGGGAGGGACGAGTCCCATCGTAGTTGCAAGTAGGTCTTTTTGTACTCTGAGTTTCTGTTCGCCATCTGAGATATTCAGAGGCTGAGGTCATAGCTTTGTGAACTTTTCTTTTGGCAAAAGGGCTGCTTTTAAGTATCATCCATCACTTTTCCTGCCTTTCCATCCTGCTTGTGTAGCAGCAGAATAAAGAGAATCAGGGAACTGACCTAGATTGAAGATAACTTTGGTTTATGCAGCTGCACAAAGCAGTGTATGTTAAGAGCTGGGGGGGTTGTCAGGGAAGTTGCTTTTATGTTTTTCTTCTTCTAACATGTATGATCAAGAAAATTGAGTATTAATTGAATACAGTTACTTATTTGGAATAAATAGAATGGCTCTTAAAGCTCTGCCTTTCTTCACTGACTTTAAAATGTCTTGAGGCTTAACTCTGCTGTCATGCAGAGCTTCTCTGCCATGGGAGTTCTGGTAGAGACTAAAGACATGAACCCTGGGTACATATAGCTGTGATTTTGGTGTTTTGGGAGGCATTTGGCTTATTTTGTTACATAATAGGACCTAATTTTTTAATTCTTTTTTTTAGATGCATGCACTCTCAGCTCTGATTTTGTGCCGGTTCTCAGTATTGTAGACTGGATTCACACTTGCTGAAATTATTACTGGTGAAGAGATAGGTATAGCAGTCCTTCTCGAAAGGAAGGAAAATTCAAGACTGTTTAGAAATTGGGCATATCTGAGTAGAAAGGCTTTGTAGAGTATTGGTTAAACAGAAAGGTTTGCTCAGATAGACGTGTGAGAGAAGTCAGATTATAAAGCAAACTGAACCAGACCTACTGTGGCTCTAGAGAAAACCTTAGTCCATCACCTGGGGTTTAGTGTGACCTCAGTCTTGTTTCTTGGACTGGGATACAGAGAGAAAAGTTAGGTTCTTCAGTTACAGTGAATGGGGAAACTCTTTGTCCGTTTGATTTCTTCATTGTTGAAGAGTGTAGGGCTGGCATCCATTTTAAAAGGCAACCTTTACTTGAATACCTTAATTCTACTGAGTTTTGGGAAGAAGGTGGCACTAACACGTACAGCAGGGACTGCTAAGAACCTTTTCCATACCAAGAACTGATCCTGCGAGCTGCAGATCTGTGCAGGCTTGCTGCTTTGTCAGGCTCAGTGACTGAATTCTCAGAATCATACCTCCCTGTATTCCTCTTCTGAGGGCTGTGAGTCTGGGAAAAAGTTGGCAGAATTGAAGAGATTTAAAATCTGTAATCAGAGCTTAGAACCAACTCTTCAGTTTCATTTGCTCAGTGGTAAAATACTTGTTACAAGAGAGAAAAGCATGCTGTAATTGGATGTTAATTTAATTTGTTCTTTTGCCTAGGACTCACTGGACTGTGTCTTAATGCTTTTTATGTGCAGTATAAAATGTTAGTGGGACAAATTTTTTTTTAGTGTGTTGGTGGCAGCTGCTGCACAGACTAATGTTGCATATTTCCAATGAACCCAGAGTAGTTTGTCTATCAGCATAGATTTTGGAGATGCTGGTTCCCACATTCTGCCTCTTATTTCCCCTTGTCTTGGAGCCTGCTATCAATATACAACTTTTTTTTTTTTCTTTTTCCCCTAAGAATGTTACCTTTAAAAAAAAATCCAAAAGAAAAGCACGAAGTAGCTATGTGAAGTCTTGCCTCTGGGTGAATTTCTGAACTATCTCTTTGAGGAGACACCATTTCCTTTGTTCCAGATGAATAATCTTCAGTGCTTTGGTGAGGAAAGGCAAAAGCTCTGTCATCAAAGAAGAGCACTCTGCATGGATTTATGTCATTTATCAATGAGAAGTTATCCATTGGTGTTCACAAGTAGTTCATAATTCTCTCTGAGTAGACAAGGTTTATGTGGGTTTATATTCTTCGCCTGACAAACTATTTATAACACTTTTGCCGAAGGCAGTGTTTTTCAAGGCTTGACTTCTCTAGTGCCAAGGAGTCTCTAAAAGCAGAGATTGTGGCCTTGAAAAGCCAAGCACCAGTAGGCATAAAAGCCTACTGTGGCAATAGAAAAGGCTTTAAAACCTTTGTATTTGTTCACACGAGTGTTTTAGTGTAGAAAATCCTGTGTTTAAGCTTCATTAATTTCATCAGAGTGCACACTAAGAGTCCAGCGTTTAATGTATTTAACTTGTAAGACAATGAGCATGAAGGTTGAAATGCAGATAACAAGCAAGAAAAAAAAAAATGCACTGGATTTTTGTGCCAGAACAAAGTACTGGGAGAGCCCTACTCTGCCACCCTCCACCGCAACCCTGGAGGGAAGTTTTAAATGTGTGATTCCAAGAAGAATGGGAAATCCTTTTGCGCAAGAGGATGAATTATCACAGAGTCACTTGGGTTGGAAGAGACCTTTAAGATCATCGAGTCCAACCACAGCCTAACCCTGCCTAGTCCACGTCTAGATCATGTCCTTCACAGCTGGCTTATAGAAGGCAATGATGTCCCCACTGTGCTGCATCTCTAAAGTCCTTCAGCACTGGCCTACTTGCCTTAGGTAGGTGTGGTGACAAAACAGGTACGTCATTAATCCCGCTCTCTTCATACACCACAGGAACTGTGTGCTGCAATGCAACAAATACTCTGGTGTGCAGGGGTGAGATCTGGGTATCAAAACGTGGGATACTTCTGAAATCCAGGATTCTAGGAAATGGGAGTTGACTTCCCAGTGTGCACTTGCCATCAGCTGTTGGGTATGTCCAAGTCTGGCATTAATTAGTGTGTAGAGAATGGGTAAGGTGCTTTCAGCAACTCTTTCATGCATGAAAGATACAAATCCAAATGTTAGCACAGAATATGCATATAAATGGAAAACAAAGAAGCTTTATGACTGATTACCGTATGAGCACTAGTTCTTCATAGCTGCTCTGTAAAATCCATACAGTCATCAGATGTTGTATGATACATGTGAAATAGCATGGACCGAATGCCAGAGAGCCTACAGGCTCGTACGAGAGTCGTATGGACAACTTCACCCTGCTGTGCTGGTGCTTGGGCAATGCCGGCTCTGTGATATGCGGGCTGAGTGGCTCAGTAACGTTAGATTGTTGTGTGGCATCTCTGCAGTCATCTAAACCCTCCCTCTCCTCCTGCTATCTGCCTTTCACTTGCGTCGACAAACAAAATTAATGATAAAACTTGCCAACACTGTACATTTAACTTGGATTCCTGTTGTGGGTCGCAGCTTTTCTTACCCCAGGCTGTTTTCATTCAGCTTCAGAGCAAACCCAGTGTCCCAGTGCCCCGTTACAAGTTCACACCACCTTCGTTGCTGCAGCTCCTGCTCCACTCTAGGGAGACGCAGCTGGGGTTGCGCGGTTGGGTTCAGGTTGGAGAGGAGCAGTCGGGAGAGGCACAGCTGAAGGGCTGCTGTCTTTGTACCAGCCCACGTGTTTGCCTGGGGCACAGCACATTGGTGCTGCACACATGCATCTCCAGCGCTATCGCCATGCACTGTTCTTGTCAAGGTGACTGGGCAGAGCCCTGACTTCTCTCCAGGACCTCATAGGGATGTGGACTTGCACCTAGCCTTCAAACTGACCTTCCTCTGAGAACCATGGCCTAGTCTGGACCTTCTCAGTTCATGGAACGTGGTTTCTGCATCAAGCAGAGCCGGTGACACGTGCTTGAGTAGGAAATGGCAGAGGATTGTACTCTGAGCATTTTCCACATTTGCCATCCAAGCAGATGGGATTTGCAGGACATTGAGGATTCAAAGTAGGTTTATCTTTAAATCATAGGGTTTAGTTTTTCTAGTAGTGTTGTGGTAGACTGTGCTGTTAACTTCAAGCTTGTCATTTTATGCATACATGATTCATTTTTTAGAAGTGGAGATAAATGCCAGTGTTAAAGGTCATAGAGGCTGCATTGAGTTAAAGATGCATTTTGTTCTGCTTAGTGAAGTAGGAGTGGCTCATAAGAAGCACCTTGACCAATAGCTCTGATGTTTGTAAATTCTTACAGCTCTTAGGAAACATCTTTGATTTGTTCTATCTTTTTTATGCAATACAGAAACTATTCTTTTCCGGCACAAAACCTTCAAGCACCACCAGAATAAGGAAATTAAAATAGATATGGCTGGCACTGCATCTTCAGAGCAAAACCACTGTAGTTCCTGTGCTTTCCTTAAAGCATTTCTTTTCCTTCTTTTTTTTCCAGACCTAAGGATTTCCGGAGGAAGTGATGATAAAGGAAGCGGTGCCATCAGGAATGTCTCTCCTCCTTGAAAAAAATAATCTTCTAGCATGGAAGCACATGTGCATCTCGGTCAACCCTTCTGCACAGGGTGATTTCGATGGGTGTTAGTGAACTTGATTTGGAAAGGTTGTAAAAATTACTGTGTTTGAAACATCTAAGAATAGAAATGGTCTTGTTAATATCACCCGTACTCTGTGTTGTATGATCTGGTATGAATTACATTTATTTTAATACTATTATAAAAGAATTTATAAATTTTAAATGAATATTTGTATCTCGTGGAAACAGTATGTTGGTTATGGCTAACGGTTGGTAACGGTGTGGGAGGAGCAGTGAGTGGTGACGGTTGGAGCTCTCCCACGAGCGGCACGCTGTCAGTAATTGATCTGATTTGCTTCTCTGGTAGAGCAGGTGACCCACTCTCACACAGCTTGATGGATGAGAGAAGGCCAGGAAAAGGCAGTTGTTTGTGCAGAACCTCTGGTTTTGTGGGCTGTATTAAAAAAAGACAATGGCCTGAGCCACTTGTGTTACCTCTGTAATGGACCGTGCGGTTCTCCTGGGTGCCTTTTCTAGGCTGGGAAGTGTGTGTGATGCCATGTGAAATGGTGATGCCTGTGCAGGCCTGCAGTGGCCTTGCCTTTTCAGGGGGTTATACCCACTGCCGTTACTGTCGTGGTGGTCAGCACAATCAGACTCATCCCAGAGCCAAAGTACGTGAGACAACCACCACACTTCAGAGTCATAAACCTACTCTAGCCCTGTTAGAGGTGAGAAACACATTATTAAGTGTTGTGTCTGGGAGGAATGAGGAGGTGGTGAGGTTTGTGATGGCTGTGGTTTGTGTTCCGTGGGAAATGACCTCACAGGCTTCAGCAACCTTCTCAAAAGAGTTGTTCTGCACAATGTGCCTTGCCTGCAGCTGAACCTGCTTGTTACAAACAAAGAAGTGTTTGGTCACCAACCAGAATGTCTCATCCTGAAGCTGCCAAGGGTGGCACACCTCACTGGACTCACCGTGCTCTTCACCAACTACAACACCTGCAACTACTCCACCTGGGGCTGCAGTGTCTTCTGAAGTGGCTCTTCCTCTCTGGGAGTCAGGCTGCTGGCAGCCCAGCATGGGATGGGTTTTATTAAAGAGCTTCTTCATCATCTGGGGTCATTTAGCCTGGGGAAGAGGAGGCTGAGGGGAGATCTTATTGTCTCTACTGCTACCTGAAATGAAATTGTGGCCAGGTGGGGCTTGGTCCCTTTTCCCAAGTAACAAGCGATAGAACAAGAGGAAATGGACTCAGGTTCTGCCAGGGGAGGTTTAAACTGGATACTTGGACCAGTTTCTTCATCGAAAGGGATGTTAATCATTGGAACAGGCTGCCCAGAGAGGTGGTGGAGTCACCATCCCTGGAGGTGTTCAGAAAGTATGTAGACAGGGCACTTTGGGACATGGTTTAGTTCACATGGTGGTGTTGTACAGACAGAAGACTTGATGTCCTTGGACATCTTTTCCAACATTAAAGATTTCTGTGATTCCTACTGAGCTACCAGAAGCAAGGGCAGAGCAAGGGGAGATGGTCTTCTCCTTTTCATGTTTTTCCCCTCTTAAGCCCAAATCTGATTTTGATTCAAGTCACAGGAACACAGCTTCCTTACTGAGAGAGCATATTAAAGAATGAAGCAGCAACATTTTTATTCTGAAAACCAAGGGAGGAAACTCAAGAGCTGAGTCACAGAATCACAGAATATTACGNTTTATAGATATTAATGAAGTCACCCCTCAGTCTCCTCTTCTCCAAGCTGAAGAGACCCAGCTCCCTCAGCCTGTCCTCATAAGGAAAATGTTCCACTCCATCATCTTGGTGGCCCTGCGCTGGACTCTCTCAAGGAGTTGTATGTCCTTCTGGAACTGAGGGGCCCAGAACTGGACACAATACTCCAGGTGAGGTCTCACCATGCAGAATAGAGGGGGAGAGGGACCTCTTTTGAACTACTGGCCACCCCCCTTCTAATACACCCCAGGATGCCATTGGCCGCCTTGGCCACAAGGACGCATTTCTGGCTCATGGTCATTCTGCTGTCCACCTGGACCACCAGGTCCCTCTCACCTGCACTGCTCACTAACAGGCCAGTTCCCAACCTATACTGGTACCTGGGGTTGTTCCTCCCCAGATGCAAGACCCTACACTTGTTTGGGTCAGTGCATGTCCAGCTGGCTTGGTGCGAGAGCAGGTGGCTGCTGGCAGCCAGTCGAGCGTGTCCCATCAGCGGAGGGATCCCCTGGCAGGAGGCTGCAGCCCTGCTCCCAGCTGCTGGCCCCGCAGAGGGGTACGGTGAGGTGGCACCAGCCTTGCAGAGCGGGAGCACTCAGGTGAGCACGTCTCAAATGTGGGGCAAATGGCACCAACTGCTTCATTTCGAGGCACTTAATGAGGCCTCTGCTGTGTTCCCTCCAGGCTGGGCTTTGCCCTAGCCCCTCCCTGGTCCCACAGGAACATCACCATGTTCCTTGACAACCAGTCTGAGGTCCACATTAATGAACACTGATTTCTCTATCAGGGACTTCAGAGTCACTTCCTCCAGACCCACAATTTGGCACATTGTGAGGATGACCAGGGGGTGTGAGGACAACCCTGAGTGGGAGAGTCTCAGCTGGGAGGACCCAGGACAGGGAGGTCACTTGGTGCTTCAGAATTCCCTAACCTGGGATTGAGCTGCTTAAAGCGTGTTTGTTACATGATGTCTTTAAATGGGGGGGAAATGACAGCTCACATGTGCATTGACTTTTCTCACCTTTCTCCAGGGAAGGGGTGGGAGAAGCAATGGGAGAAGAGCTGCAGAGCACAGGGAGTTGCACAGCACCTTGCCAGGACCTGCTGTAGCCAGCAGCAGGTGTTGGTCACAGGCATAAATTGTTTGGTCAGTGGTGAGGCCAAATTCTTGGCCAGAGAACCTGTGATCACACAGTAAGGACACCAGCTTGTCACCCCCCGCCCTGGTGAGCTAAGAGCCTCTGCCCAAAGCTGAGGGGTCTTTCATTCCTGAGCAGGAGCAGATGGCACCCCAGGGAGTGATCAGGGACTACAAGGACCCAAAGTTCTAAGCTAAATCTACTACTTCAAATCCTGCTGTGACACTTTGTCTCCCTAGTGCTGCTCTAAGCTGGTTATTGAGTCACTTTTGTCATTTACTGGGTTTAACATAGCAAGTTGCTTTGTGCTCCTCACCTGGCTGGGTTTGGGTGTCTCCTTCCTCTCCTCATCAGCTGACCCAAGCTGCCTTTGCAAGTCCATGTCAGGTATCACGTGTGGCATGTCAGTACACAGAACCTCATATCTGCAGGTGGTAGCGTCATCTCATCTCCATCTCATCTCCATCTCATCTCATCTCATCTCATCTCATCTCATCTCATCTCATCGTTTCTCTCTACACTGTTCGTATTGTTTTCAAACGATGAAGTACATCAAAGTACTGTTCATACCAAGTGCCCGTGGCCTTTAAAATAAAACCCTTGCTGAGAAGTGTTGAAAAAGGACAATGTTTTCTCTTGGTTTTATTCTGTTCCCCAATGATCTATGCAATTGTTCCAAGCTCAAATCAATGGAATACAGCATTAACATAAAGGCTTGCCACTTTTATTTGCATACAAAACAGAAATGAAAGAGGTTCACAATAAATTATCAGTGTGCTCCCACGGAACATTCTTTTGTAGTTATATCATGTGAGTTAAAAAACAAATATTCCATTAACACAAAATTTCTTTGCAAATGTAATAGCTGGGCTTGAGGAAACCTGATTGATTACACATCGTTCTCTGGTGAATTTAGCAGGGTTACTCTGCTAGTAAAGCAACGCATCCAAAACTAACAGACCACAATCAACTGGAGGAACAGGGATTAAAAGAGAACATAAACTCCTGGGAATGGTTCTACGAACCCCGACTAGCCAGGCACAGTGGTTTAGATACAGTTTGAGTAGCACAAGAAACAGAACTCCAGAGAAGGATCTACACGTGACCTCAGCTTCAGCTAGCACCAACCCACTAACATACTACGGTTCTGGCATGCAAGGTAAGTACCATTATCTGTCGTGTCAACTGAGCTCGTCCTTTCGTTTTTCCCTCCGTTAACGTAAGAGCCTGGGAACATCTTCCATGCCAGGTCAGGCACCAGGACAAAAGGCCACGCACAGATGAACAGAAAACGTTTCCCTTTTTAAGGTGTTTGTTGAGAGGGTGTTTTTCCATTTGCCCGTTTGCGTGCTGGGGCCTGGACACTCCTTTTGGCTATCTTCCTGGTGAAGCGACTAATGCCCGGGGACCTCAGTTCAACGGCTTCCATCTCTTCTCGAACGGGAGTAAACTCTGGTTGAGCAAGATGAGGTGATGGATAGGAGGACTGGGAGTATGGGGGTGGTATGGGGTAGGACCCGTGAACTACGTACGGCTGTTGCTCACCATCGTAAAGGTCCTCGGGGTCATAGATTTGGTAGGAGTTATGTGGCAACTGCACTACTGGGATGTCTTGATCAGTTGGCTCACCGTATCCACCTTAACCCACCACCACCAAGAGTATTCATATGTTTAACACGGGAGGAGGAGAGCAGAAAATTAAAGCACTCATTAGGAAATCGACATTTTATATAGAGGTATATTTATATATAATGTGTGCGAGCATATATAGAATCTTTAAATACACATCTTTTATTCACAGAGAGGAACAGTGAAAACATTTGACAAAATTAATGAGCTGGAGCAATTGGAAACCCACCAACAGACAGCCAAGTTAGTTGGAAACCACCACCAGGATCTGTCAAATGCCCAATTGCAATACTGAGCTCATTATACACTGCACGACCTGCCTGCTTTAGCTGCTCCTGATTACGGGCTAGAATACACAAGTACCGGGCAGAGCTGGGTCAGGCAATACTTTTTAGCAGTGCAAAGAAGCAGAGTGTATGTACAGCAGCTAGTGAGTTCAATTAGTGGTAGTCAATATCCTTGATGGGAAGCACAGAGCAGTTCAGCATCCACCTCTGACCTGAACCAGAGTGAGCCTTTCACCTTCGGGATCGGTAGCCATTGTAAGGGATTGGGCCTTAAAACAGGAATGGAACAACAGGGAGGGGAGGTGAGGGTGAAAGGACAGGAAGAGACGACAACAAAAACATTCAGGTGAGTAAAACGTACGAAATCAGCTCACGGGCAGCTTAACCCATCACCGTTAAACATCTGCCTTGCGCACGACAACCGTGGTAACTAACAAAGGTTCACCTGAGGTTGGACAACACTGTTTGGTAACTGTGTTAACTTCCTCCCATGGCCTCTCCGTGCTAGGAAGAAATGGGAAAGTAGGACACAGAGAAGATGGAGAAAGAATCACTGTCTCCAGGTCGCCTCGGCGGTTAATGACGGACCTGCGCATGCCCGTGCCAGGTTACACTCCGGGGGGTTTAGTAAGGGTCATGCTCTCATGCCATTTGGAGGCACACAGAAGGGGAAGTGAGCAACACGTTTGAAGAACTACGGACAGAAAACTCTGCCATTGCAACAGGAGGTGGGAGTTCAACACACAGACCACTGGGACAGAGCAGGCTCTACAGAGAGACATACAGGACCAAAACCCACTAGGTGGGATCCGTTTTACAGGCCGGGGACAGCTGATGGACTGGTCACTATACTGGGGCCACCTGCTCT
Source organism: Heliornis fulica (assembly GCA_013399135.1). Classification (NCBI taxonomy): domain Eukaryota; kingdom Metazoa; phylum Chordata; class Aves; order Gruiformes; family Heliornithidae; genus Heliornis; species Heliornis fulica. The sequence continues at coordinate 133,404 of VXBZ01012437.1, forward strand.
ACTGCAGCAGTCCCACCACATATGGCAGCACTGGACACGCACGTTTTCAGGGAGCAGCCGTTGGCCCAAGGCTCACCAGTAGCCTCCATCTTACTTTGGCTGTTAGAAAATGCCCCTCCCCCCCACCTCTGCAAATGGCAGCCTCCCCAACTCAACGGATACTCACCTCCCATGCCATACCCAGCGCAGGAGGAGGGATCGCAGTACCCTGGAGGGCCAGAAGGACCCTGCGAGCCCGGGGGCCCCATATGGCCAGCGGGACCTCGTGGGCCTGGAGAACCTGGTGGTCCTGGGCTGCCAGTTCGACTTTCTCCTGGTGGTCCTGAGCAGAAAGGGGAAATGAAACATCTGAGCAGTGCCTTTCATTCAGCAGCGAGTTGAGGTCCCCTTGGCAGATCTGGTGCTTTGCAAATGTGGCACTGAGCATGCTGCAAACACTTTCAGGAGACAACTTGAGTGGGGGAGCATCTCAGCAAGCCGAGGGAAAGGCTTCAGCCTTCTGCTGGCAAGGAAGATGGAGCAGAGTCCAGAGAGAAGGTTCGTTGGGATTGGGCTCCCTGCTCCTGACAAGCCTCCTCTCTGGCCGCTGCTCCGTGGTCCTTGCCAGAGACAGCTTTTAGCCAAAAATTCATACTACAGCAAATGTTCTAAGCATCCAACATTTGGAAAGGCAGTTCCATGGGGGAGGGCATCCTGTGCAGCTCCTGCTTCACCCAGTTGCTTTCAATACAGCTTCTGGTGCTCTAAAGGCCAGAACATCCTAATGGAGCCAAGGCAATTTCACACCTCCTTCAAGAGCACACAGATATCACCTTCTCTGCTTTTTCAGGAGCTAAATATAAATCCCTGTGATTAATGTGCTTATTAATATACATTTCTCTGACAAGTTAGTTAGGTATGACTTTGAGTCAATGGGAAAGCAAGTCCAATTAAACCAGATAAATATTTTTTTCAGAGATGGAGTCTGGAAAGGGAAAAAAAATTAAAAACATTTAAAAAGAAGGTTTTGGAGAAGCATTTTATCACATGGAGAAGGAAAACACTTGTGTGACTGATGGTGCCATCACATGATGCACCACAACATCATGTTACCTATTAAGCAAATTATCAGAATTAATTACTGACTCTGTTGCTGCTTAAGCCTTGGAAGTGGAGGCCAGAGCCATGCAGGTCTTCACAGCTTTGCCTATGGGCTGCAGTGGTCTAACCCAGGTGTCCCAAATGCAACAGCTTTACCTGTGGATCCTGGTGGGCCTCGGGGTCCTTGTGTCCCAACCCCTGGATTGCCTTTGTCTCCTTTCTCGCCGGGTAAACCTAAGGGAACAGTCCCCATCAGAGGATCTTGAACACAGCGCGGTGCAGGGTTGATTATCTAACAAGGGTTATAGGTCTGTGTGTTGTGTTTCACTTTAGAACAGATGGCAGAGAAGGAAGGAAGGCAGAGTAAAGAATGATTTGGTTCTCTTCCCGTCCCTTTCCTGACAGCCTCTCAAGGGAAGCATGGCATTCCCGGGGCCTTAAACATTCCCACAGCGGTTTCATTGAGGTGCTATGAAGAGTTTGCAGGCTGCACTTCCTGCTGGAAAGCAGCCTCTGGACTATACCAAGGTACAACTACTGTAGGTCAGAAGAATCCTCTAAGCCTCACAAAACCCTCTACAGATTACTGTGTTGTCCTGAAGTGTCAAATTTTTGATGCTACAGACATTTTTCCTTCAGTCACCAACAAATAGTGGTTCAGCCTCAGATGGTTCTACACATGAATGGAGATGGTTACTGCCAGTCTTGCTAAAATGCAAGAAAGGTATTTCAGTACAGTCAAAATCTTTCTTCCCAAACGAATCCCAATCTCAGTTTCCCAGTCATGAAACTCAGATGTTCCAACATATGCACAGCCATTGAGCTGTGTTCCTGCACTTGCTTATGGCCCTAAACTTCTGTCATTGGAACCGATCCGAGGAGATCACAGATCTAGAAATCCAGGGAAGACACAGCCTTCTTCCAGCTTTCCATCCCCTTCTGCACTACCACTGTTGCATCCCATAAAAAGACTTTCTGTATGCAGTGATCACAATGAGGGTGTCAAACTAAAGTAGGTGTCAAAACTACAAATTCCAGACCCTGAGTTTCCACCGGCAACTTGGAAACTCCCCCAAAGTCTGTGTTTGATTTGGATGGTTCAAAGACACCAAATCCTGGCTGGTTTGTGGGACTTTCCCCCCCATTTTCCAAAACTCCCAACACTTGTATTTGCTCCGACTGCTTCACATCTTCCACACTTTCAGACTCAAAGCCAATTTAGGAAAACCTTCATAAAAACAATGCAGAAAGAAAACAGCTGCTGCCCTTGGAGGGGCAGTATCTACAGTTTCAACTGACAGGCCTACTTCCTTCCCTCCTGCTTGGGTAACTGTTACCTCCTAAGGAAAAACATTTGAAAGATACCTAATTTTTATTCTAAAATGTGGGAAAAATTGTAATTACAACCCATCACTGACAAAGAATTGCTCACATCAAGTTTACAAAATAAGCGTTTGCTGGATTACAGGGGGTTTAATATCTCCGGAGGAGTTCCACATCTTCTACATAGCAGGTGGATTCCAGGGCAATACATCAGGTAGCCCAACCACTGGGAAAATGTAGGTCCCACCACTGCCACCAGGAACCCTACACTGAGCACACCGTTTGTAACCAGAGCTCTTTGTCCTACCTTTACAAAGTACAAGACACTGCTCTGGCATGTTTAGGCATTTCCTGATTCCTTTTGAACCTTTTATTTCCTTCAAGTGTACACTTCTAGGGCTTTTTTGGTTAGTTTTTTTTTTTTTGGGGGGTGGAGGGGGGAGGGTTAATGTCTTTTGGCGACCATACAGAGTAATTATACAGTCATAACTGCTTTTCAGAACATTTTCCATCAGAGGGTCTCCCACTTTTACATGATGGCATGTAGCTGAAATCCAGAAATCGTGTATATTCAAGGGTAGACAATCCTGATGATGTGGTGTGGATACAAGAACGTGGTATGTTCTCCCTTACTCAGTGGTTCTGACAACCACAGCAGGATGCATTAGCACAAAAAAGATCAAGAATGGTTCTCTAGACTAACTCCTCAAAAACTCATCAGGTATGGAGAAGCCTTGTTTCAGCCCTTATTCTGAGATCTAATATCCAAGCCAGAGAGGAATATATTCATCAAGCTGAACCGTAAGACCTTCTCCCCATGATGGTAGTAGGTAGGACAGGAATGCAGCTTCAAAGTTCCTGAAATCATGCTCTAACCATCCAGCCACTGGAGAAAAGCTGGAGAGGGGCCAGCACTGCTACCTCTTCTATCACACCTCCTTTACCATCCAATCTTCCCGTTTTCTACCTTGCTTGTACACCACAGCTTTCTCTTACAACTAAATTAGTTCCTGTCAGCCTTCTGCAGGTAAATGAACAACCTCTGGCCAATCTACCAGATCATTAAAAGCAATGTGACCAAGTTGATGACAGCTTCAGCCTTGAGCTAACATGGACTTGCTGCTAAGGAAAGGCTCAGCACCATTAATGCAACCCCTTTGGTGGCATCAGAATAACAGCAGAGCAAGTTTGTGTCTGCTGTGACAAACTTCTGGGCTTCTTGGAAAAGACAGACATGGGATTCCTTCTCTCAGAGACTGTCTTCCAAGCCCAGTGTGAACCTCCTGTTTGCAATCCAGCATTTTGGTTGGCAGTGACTGCGGCTGCAGTCAGAAGTTCTGTGCAGAACCTTTCCTGAATGACTCTGTCGAATCACACAGGGTATGTAGGAACCAGACTTAAGTGGCAGATACATGCTCTAACCTGTATTTACATTCCTGGGGCAACCTGCCAAAACACCTGTCATCTGTGACTGACAACTGAATTCCACCCATTTTAATGACAAAGTTCTCAGGCTTTCCCTTATCCTGCTTTCCAAATGCAGTTCCCAGACACCTAGAAGCTGCTTTGATCCTCACACACCTGGAGAGCCTTCTCCACTGCAACTCACTACTTCTGTTACAGGCCTCTGAACAAGGTGAACTCACCCAGACTCCCTCTTGCCACACATGCCCCGAAAGGAAATGCCAAAGGAGAAGTTTGATATGTGGATTGCTTGGTCACAAGAAGATGGGCCCATGATAACCATCTGGGCTCTACACTAGATGTTTAGTACTATGGCTTTTGAATCACAGCCCTCCACATAGTCAATTACTGTTCTTTACACACACTCATATGTGGTGTCACAGAATACACTGCAGTAAGAAATTATAAATATGGAACAAATCTACTCAGGCTAAGGATAACTGTTCATTCTGGAGCAAGTTATGAAGCCCTTGTGCAGGACAAACCTCCTTTGAAATCACATGCGTATCGAGTTCCCAAAGCAAACATGCTGACGGCCAAGACACAAGTCTGCTTCAGGTTTCCTCCAGTCTCATTTCCAGCAAAGTTTATCCAAGCGAAAGAGAACATAAACACTGAGGTGAGAACACCCTACTCCTAAGGCAACTCCTAAGGCAACACTCACACGAGTTAAAATCAAAAGTGCTCCATGGGCTTCCTCCTAATGGACTTTTCACCAAAGCTCTTCACTGAGAGCAAGTTAACAGATTCACAGACCTCTTGGTGAAGGGTAAAAGCTAACTCCTATAAATGACAGAGCATTCAAAATTCACTCATTTCACTTTTTATCAAGGTCATCTTTGCATTTCTTTAGAGCACAGCAAGAAACATCACTCTCCATGTAACTTACTGCAATAGTTAATCACTCAGGGACAAAAGTGTGTATTGACATTTGTCATTTCAATTAGAGTGGCTTCAAAATCTAGTCACTCTCTTCATATTTGTGCTTGGAGCATACTTCAGCAATACCATCTGCCTCTCCCACTCCATACTAACCACTATTTTTATGTCTTGTCCCCATCCAAAATAAGCAATGGCTTAGGTTCAGCCCCATGGGTATCACAACCAACTGAAATCAATTATTTCCAATGCCGTCCTAAAGATATCTCTGATAGCATCAGTTATTAAAACCAAAACAAAACATAGCCCCATTCTCTAGCAAAGAAAATTAAATGTCCGTGGTTTCTGCACAAAAGGAAATCTTAGGTATTAATTATCTATTTTTGTCTTTAAATTAATACTGTCCTTTCAGGAGAACTGTATATTGCAATGAAGAAAAACTAAACTGCTACCAAAAATGTCCTCTTTCAAAGATCTTAGGTTGTAACCACAATGCAGGTGACACAGGGCGATTTTTATTTTTTTTATTATTTTTTATTTTTGAGACGAAGCCAAAATCAGAAACAATAATACTTAATTGTTTCAACTGGCAAAAGTTCCACTTAACTTCTTTGGAATTTTGCCATCAGAGCTGTAAACATGAGGGTTTTGATAACACATACTAAACTAGCTCTTTCATATGAAGCCAGAAAGTGACTATGGCTGAAGCTGTACTTGAGAACACTGACCTTCCCAGTGACAGCTGAAGTATTTCACAGAATCACAGAATATTAGGAGCTGGAAGAGACCTCAAAAGACCATCCAGTCCAAATCACTGCTTGAGCAGGATCATCTAGAGTAGATCACATAGGAATGTGTCCAGATTGGTCTTGAATGTCTCCAAAGAAGGAGACTCCACAACCTCTCTGGGCAGCCTGTTCCAGTGCTCTGTCACCCTCACAGTGAAATAGTTTTTCCTTACATTCAGAGGGAATGCAAACGTGACACCCATCTATAAGAAGGGTCGGAAGGAGGATCCAGGAAACTACAGGCCTGTCAGCCTGACCTCGGTGCCAGGGAAGATCCTGGAACAGATCATCCTGAGTGCCATCATGTGGCAGGTGCAGGACAACCAGGGGATCAGGCCCAGCCAGCACGGGTTCATGAAGGGCAGGTCCTGCTTCACTAACCTGGTCTCCTTTTATGACAAGGTGACCCGTTTAGTGGATGAGGGGAAGGCTGTGGATGTTGTCTACTTGGACTT
>VXBZ01012437.1:140095-164547 GCA_013399135.1 Heliornis fulica
ATGTTTGGACTGGATGATCTTAGGGGTCTTTTCCAACCTTAACAATTCTATGATTCTATGATCCATAGAACCTGCAAGTGACCTTTTAAATCTGCACATGCATTTAAAATAATTGATATTATTATTGTTATTATTGTTATTTTTTTAAATCCTGCAGTCACACCAGCAGTCTGGGGCTGACAGACATTCTATGAGTTTATAGAAGTGACACATGCTGGGGCAGTTGGTGAAGAGCTGAGGCCCTATGGGAGAGGACTCACATGAAGAAGGTCGTGGAGCACTGTCTGCCATGGGTGGGACCCCATGCTGGCACAGTGAAAGAGTGTGAGACATGTCCACCCCGCCCACACACNTCCCCCTCCCCCCACCCCCTCCAAGAAGGAGAACAACTCATGAGGAACTAACTGAAGACTGAATCCTCCATTCCCTATAAGCCTCTCAATATATATTTTTTTCTCCTATCCAGCTAAGAGGGGAGTGATAGAGCAACTTTGGTGGGAGCCTGGCCTTCAGCCAGTGTCAAACCACCACAGAACACAGCAAGGGACAGTGTCTGAGTCCATTTACTCTCCTTTCCATTCACCAAAAACTAAAAACCTATCCAGAAACAAAGGAATTTTAGTCTACTATTTTGCTATATGATATGCAGTTGGGAATCTATGGAGAACTGGGAATACACAAGAAACTCCCAATCAATCCTGACAAGCATGAAACTGGTAAAAGTAATTTTTCACAGCTGCATTTTGGGGTTAGCTTAGAGCAATTCCTGAGAAATGGAGTCCCAAGTATCCCAAGGAGCTGTACAACTCAAAAGCTATCTTCCTGTTAAATAAACTCATACTACACAGGCACACTATCAATCTAAAAATTCATCTGCTTCTGAAGAAATTAAATGCTCAATAACTAATAAATTATTCTGGGGGTTTTTTTGTTGGGTTTTTTTTGTTTTTGTTATTTTTTTTATCCACATTCTTAATGAGCTCCTTCCTCTTCACTCCAGGTTCTGTGCAAGGCTCCAGTTACATGAATGTCCTAAAAGCCATTTTCACTTAAATTATTTTGTCTTTAAGTTTACATATAGGTTCTCTCTTCATTTTAAGCTATAAATACTGTAAAGCACTCCCAGCATTTGGCATTGCATTTAAGAAAATTTGCAGAGATTGACTGACTGGTGAGAGCTCTCAAAGTACGCTCAGTAAGTGCGAGCTCTCTACCAAGTGGGAAACTCCCCACAAGCACTACCTGCCAAAATCCATCCCTTCTAACATCAGCTCTCTGCAAAGACAGGAATAAATAATATTGTTTTTTTAAATGTACTTTTACCCTCTCTGTACTCACTCTATTGCTGATGCTGTTTTCCGGATATAATTATTATCAGCCATGGCTTAACCCACATCACATCTCATTTAAATGACTATATGCAATCACACTGAGATCACAGTAGCACAAAATGCAAGGCTGGGCCTCAAAACAACACGTACAATGCAAAATACATGATAAACGCCAACAGGTGTCCCTTTTTGTAGCCCGACATTTTGGTTCCTCCATTCCTGAAGCCTCAGGAAAATAATCTGTGTACTTCACCAGTCCCGGTCTGAGAAGCCATTTATAATACATCAGTATTTTAAGCAGTGACCCTGAAATCTGCATTCAGTCTCTCTGGGTCACCACTTCTAAAGTGAGTTCCTCATTTTCTGTCTCTTCCAATTTGCTTTCCTACGTGCCTCCAACACCCTCATTCCTTCCTCTTTCTGGACACTCTTTGCTCAGCTGGAGCAGGCAGCAGCAACAATGAGAAGCTGGTACCATAGAAGACAAAAGCCTTCAGAACATCTCAGGAAGGAGAAGTATATTTTTTGCATGCCTCTGTATGAAGCCTACCTCTTTCTCCTGGTCTTCCAGGTTGACCAGGACTTCCTGGAAATCCTTGCATGCCTGGTGATCCTTGTTCTCCCTGTGGGCCTGGAGCCCCTGGCCGACCTGGCTCACCAGGAGGCCCCGCGATGGTTCGTGTTGAGACAAACTGGCTTGGAATCTGGTTCAGAATCGAGTTATATCTTGCCATATGACCTGTCAGGAAAAAAATGTCCTCATTTTCAAGTTGCGGGGAAGAATATGGTTTAATGAAATTTGAACAGAACACTGGCAGGTCCTCAAGGCTTTGATAAAATGAAGTTGTATGCTTGTTGGTGGAGAAAGAATAATTTAAGGAGTACATAGAAAAAGGGAAGAACTACTGTGTGAAATTTTATTTCCTTGCTTTTTATTTTATTTATTTTATTTTATTTTGTCTATAATGATATTAAATTGTTGCAACAGAAGCTTTTATATACTATATTAGATTGGAGACAATTCAGGCCTTTTTTTTTTAGCTGTCTGATGCTAATCAGCTCTAATGGTTCATAAATCCACTTGAACATAAATCTAGTCAGAGTATAAATCCTGCCTAGCCTAGCCTAAAACAAACAGATCCCCTCAGATGCTCTGAAAAGCATCATATTGGTACATAATTGAGGCAGGAAAAGATTCATTCTAGAGATAGAAGCATATGAACTATTGATGTCCTTACCCTGTATGAGCTGTTCACACACTTGCCGAGCAACAGCACGCACCATCGCTTGGGACTGTAGATCACCCTGGATAACAGCAGCAGTGTCATAACACAATTTTTACATCATTCCTGTCTTGAAAACACTTAGAGCAATGAAAGACATTTATTATTGTAGAGAATTTATATCCTCACAGATGAGAAAAAAAAGCCACAAAAGTTTTGGGATTTCCCTGGTTCCCATTACTGGTTTTAGCCAGCAAACAGAGGTCAGAGAAAATAACCCTAGCGAGAGATTTTGGGACATACTTCTCTCACCACATTCTTCTCACCTTCAAAACAGATTGCTTTATCTGTATATACAAGAATGTCTAGAAAAGAAGGAACGTTTGCCTGATTGCACAGAGAAAACTATTGTGCCTGCAAACACAGAGAAACATAAATTGTTGGAAAAACTTTAAGAAACAGAAGGCTAGACAGGAAAGAAAATGGTGGCTAACATTAACAAAGACTTACCCGCTCACCCCTTTCGCCCTTAGCTCCAGGAGGACCCTATGGAAAGATTCAAAGCAAACTTAATTCTAATTTTCATCTTGCTCAAAATTTTTAATGCCTAAACTCTGTTTACCTTGCAGCATCAGAGGAAAAGGAGAAAGACCAAACAAGGCACGTGGTTTCAGGAGGTTGTCAGTAACATATGCGTTTTCCATTTCACTACTCAACAAAACAGTCAACTTTGGTAACTACGTGGTGACAATGACTTTCTCAGGGGTTTGTCACATACTGAATTCTCTTGTTTAAAATGTTAGCAAAGACAAGTCACCAGGCATGCATTTCTCATGGCTGAAATGGGTCACTGAGTATAAGGAAGAGCAGGCTGATGGGAGACAAAACGTCGGTTTGAAATTCATAGCATTTACTGCACTGAGGCTCTGGATCCACAATGAACAGTCAGCAATGGGATTTAGCTGCATGCAAAATTAAGTATGACATTAAAGATACTTTAATGGTGGTAAGGATCAATTATGGAATGGACCAAGCTGCCTAGGGCAGTTATAGCTTCATCAGTGGAAAGGGGGATGCTAGACATCTCATAGACCTTTCCTCATTTTAGGAACTCCTGAAAGAAGAGGTAACAAGATAGCTGATGCATGCTTAAAGCACAGCTTATTCTATACTGGGAAACAAAAAACTCTTGCAAAGACAGCAAGATTATTTCTAGGCCTCTTTTCTAGTAACTCTACCTTTTGGGAAAGATAGTTCTTGAAACTTAATAATTTTTTTCCCCACTGACCTGTTTTTCCATAACTACTAGAGTCCAAACATGCACAGCAGAGGTCTTATACGACTCACAGGAATATCTACACTCTAGGAAATGTAGTTCAATATCTGGAACACGTGCTTGGACAGGAACTCAATAGTCAGCATGTTATACATTGATAGTAATAAGTTCCATAGCTCATCAAATCTCCTTAGTTTATTTCATGATTACAGTTAAAAACTATGCAGAACTGGACATTAGGTAATTATATTTGCTTATATGTTATCAGTCATTTCACTTACACTTAACCAAATAATAATGCTTCCATTGGACTAAATCTCCAAAGCAAACTGGATTTTGAGTGGGACAAAAAATTCTGTTCTACAAGTCAAGCCAGTACATACTGTCACAGTCTGATGCCACTACAAATAGATCATTCACTGGAAAAATAAAAATTGAGCAGGTTTTATAATTAACCAAGTGATCAAATGTTAAAATGTGAATACACAATATTATCTGCACTGTTACAGAGAAAAAGAGCTTCTCTGGAAATCTTCTCTTTTATATAATTTACAAAGTAATTTTACAGGCGTATCTATTTTTCTAGTTAAACTTTTTTTTTTGTTTTATACATAATGAAAATAATACCTGAAAGAGAAACTGATGTTCAAATTTATATCAACATTCTAGAAAAATTGCTGGTCATTAGTCACTCCCTTTGATGTAAACCCAGAGTAACTTTTTATTCATGCAGTATTTTCCACAGTTTGAAAATCAGAACAATATTTTGGAAATATTCAGGTTACTAAACGGCAGACTTTAATCTCCTGAGACTTGCCTGAAGTGCAAATAAAAGGAGAAAGTAATTACACATGGACTAGAAATTCACATACAGTTATGTTTTTAACTTCTGTGTTTTAATCTTGCATTTTGACTCTCTAATCCCTATATTCCAAACAGTGTATGTAAGATCAAAAAATAAATTTGATTATGAAGAATGAACAGAGACAGACCAATATGATGTCTCGCTTAACCACCAACTGCAAACATCATAAACTATAAATATTGAGAAGTTTGGTAAGTCAGGGTCAGAGACCAATTAATCTACAACAGCAAATATAGCAATATTAATTTGTTTTACTCACAGGAGCTCCAACATCACCTTGTGGCCCTTGACTTCCAGTAACACCTGGAACACCTGGAGCTCCAGGTATGCCCTAAGTGGAAAAAAAAAAAGAAAATACATAGTGGTGATGAAAATCAAGATCCATTAATCCAGAAATAACTGTGATGGAGAGGAAATTCACAAAGCAGAGAGTACACAGGCAGATCTGCAAATTAAAGGCTGGAGATGCTGGAAGAGAGGACTAAGTAGCATATGTTGCAGGAAAAAGGCACCAAAAGCACAGCTCTAAGAAGAGCACTGAAGAGAAATGGATTTGTGTTGCTGGCTTTCTGAAACAAGCACAGATTACTGAACCACAAGACTAATTCCTGTTGTGCTACCACTGTGTTCAGGGGGGATGAATCTGAATATTCTCTATTGAAAGAACAGGATTGCTTGGACAATACTAATCCCATCAGCAGTTTCACCTAATGACTTAAATGTATCAAGGCAGCATTAACTTTGCCTAGCTGCCCTAGTCAAGAAGGATGAAAGTGATTCTGGAGGCAACATATGTGTTGCTTTAAAGGCTGAAAGTGGCCTGTGCTGCCTTTCTTGATTACAAGAGCATGTGAATACCTACACGCACCTCTAGCCTTCAGATCAAGTAAAACTTGATGTTTCCCTTCAACTAGCAATCCTAACTGGAATTTCTTACAAAAAGAAAGTCTTGTTTCAAATATTAAGAGTATTAATTGCCTTTATATAGTGTGGTAACTTGACTAAGAACAAGCTATCAATCTATTGGTGGAGCAACTGTGTTCCATCAGAGACATTGATTCTTGAGCCAAGAAAGAGTGAAGTGAAATTACACTGGACAAGCAGTTCTCTGCCAACCCTGTGCTTCATGAGAATTTTAACTTCCAAGGAGAACCCTTGGCCTTGGTCTATCCACTGAAGATAGATAACAGAGTAAACTGAAATCCCCCCAAATCCTGCTCATTTTTACAGTAATGAATTCCAGGGGCAATACTCACCATTGGGCCAGGAGGTCCTTGTGGGCCTGTGGGTCCATCTTTGCCAGGAAGGCCCTAAAAAAGAGAAATACAGAAAGCTGATAAAATTCCATATATGTACTTCATGAATCTGTTGCGTTTCATTTGGAAGACTTTCTTTTTTTCTTTGTTGTTCTTCATTTTTTCTTAAGTTAATAGCTAGCGGTAGTGGTTTCTTAAAAGAAAATTCCTTTCTTTTCTCTGAGGAGGGTTTATTTCCAAAAATGAGCTATAGACTTGGTGATTTTAAAAAAAAAAAAAAAAAAATCCAAGTAGTGTCACAATCTTCTTGAAGTAAGAAGCAGCAACACCAAACCCTATGTACTGGCAATTTTCACCTCTGACTTACAACACTGCTGTAGTGAGGTAAACAAGAGCATTTTCTATCAGACTTCTCTGCCACAAGATAGGCCACACTTTTACTTCTGTTCTCACTGGTTGCAACTATTCACAGCCCCACTGATTAAGTGCTGAAAGATGGCAATTGAGTGTATCTCTCTGCCCAGCAATACTGTACATATGTATGAGCTATCAGCAAGGATCTGATTCAGGAACCAGCAGGAATGCTCATATGGTTTGCATTATGGACGTGCTTCGGAGCTTCCAGAAACGAGAGCCAAACTTAAAGATAACTTGGAAACTGGAAAAGCAAGCAAATCATAGAAAAAAAAGACTGACCAGATGTAGAAGAAAAGATAATATTAATGAAGTATTCTTGCAAATTATCCAATATGCACATTTTGTGCACACATGCTATACAGCATAGATTTAACCACAGCCTGGTGACTGCAGGTGCCAATGACTGGATGATAAGACAATTCTTTAATTAGTACACAGCCTAAAAAAGGGAAATATGATTTTATCTCAGTCTCAAGACCAGAATATGGAGGTGAGAATAGAAGGAAAGAGAGGGTTTGAAAGTGTTAATACTGTCACACAGAGCAAAGAACATTCTAGGACTCAGTATCTCATAAAGCTTCAGAAAAAAAAAATCCACATCCTTTTATTTTTGTATTTTTATTTCTGAATCTTTATTCCTGACACAGTTTTAGTAATGAATATAGCATGAACTACTCGTTTTATGCTTTACATAATTTGGAAACTATGATTCAAACCTGCTATGGCTTAAAAAACCTGTCTGGGGAATATTGTCTGCCATGTACCTGGAAAGGATTTTTTAAAATTCCACCAGAAGGGTGTTTCAATGATACAATAAGCCACATGGTCAACTCATATTATGTCATCTATGCATCCTAACACTTGATAAGGAAATTCTTTCCTATTTCACACAGTCTCCAGATGGTTCCTGAAGATTCAAGGACTAAGGCAGCTCCCCTATCACAGTAAAAACCTAATTAACATCTAAGTGTCATTGAAATAAAGACACTAATATTGTCATTATCGCAGTAGTTTCAAGACATATAGAGACTGGATTGCAAGCCTAGTTCAGTTAAATAAATTTGTGAAGGAAAGTGTGCTCAGTCTTCAAAATGGGTCTTTGTAGAGGAAACAGAGAATGGTATAAGGAACTTAGAAATGTGTTTAAGAGTATAAAATGGGGTTTTCTGATATTTCCTGGAAGAAGCATTTAATTGCGAGCAATGTTTTGAAAAATTTAATGATACCTATTCACAGTTTTATAACAATATGGATGTTCCTAAAAGATAATGCAAACTAGACATGTTTTTGTAACAGCAAAACCTTCAGGAAAACTGAAACCTTCATATTTAAAATTATGTTTCACTTTTTAAAGTGAAGATTCAAAATGTGCATTTGTTTTATCAGTCCTAAAGTAGGATGAAAACTGGTTGGACCTTCCTAAGGGCTTAATTTAATTATGAGGAGGGAAGGACAGAGCTTTCCACCAACTTCTAAAGAAAAATCCATCTGTATGTCCCTCCCTTCTCCCACCCCAGGCAAAGAGTATAACTAACAGTATGATCAGAATTACATTTTCTTTGAATAGGTTTCACATTTTCCTTCTTCTGAGCAGTATTCCTACTCTTGGCTGCTCAATAATCATCTCCTGTCTAGTCTTCTAGGATTCATTTCTCTTGGCACTGTGTCTGTATCACTTGGCCAGAAAAAAAACTCAAAAAATCACATTCTACTATATTTGTTAGATGTAAAAATTGCTATTTAGAAATGACGACCTAGAAAGGTTTGGTTCAAAAAAGAATATAGGAACACCTATTCTCTTATGCAGGTAAAAAACCAAATATATTTTTTTGTGCTGTCAATGAGGACTGAAAATGATGTTACTAGGACCATCCAGTGGCCAGAACAGATCTAGTACTCATTCTGAACTTGTGAGTAGTGAGCAGAGGAGATTTGTAGATACCAAGAGATTGGCAGAAAGACAAAATATATTTCTTCTGTCTCTTTCTCTCGTTATTTTTGGTCTGTGTAATGTAAAAGAAACTAGACCACTGTGAGAATTCACAAAGGTAGTTGTATTCAGAACACCGAAGCCCTAAAAGCGTTATTCACGCTCCTATGTATTGAAGTCCTCTTGTTTGACCACCTCCAGAATGACTGGGGGAACTACACAGTACAACAGCACCTTCTCTCTGTTGCAGCCACAGCCTTAATCAAAATAAACTGTTTCTCTCTTAACACACAATAATGCTGTGTTAGCATTTCCTCTCGCCCTTTTGAAACTACCAGTCTGCTCCTCAAGCTGATTATCCAAACTTATTTTACTCTTACTTCTTCATAATATAACAGACATATTTCCCCCCGCCCTTTCCCCTGTGCCATCATGGGGAGGAGAAAATTATGAATAAAGTTCAGTCTTCAAAGAAGGGAGGGGTGGGGGGGATGGTGTTTTAAGCGCTGTTTGTACTTCTCATTATCTGACTGTTTTCTGTGTGTTTCTGTAGTGTAGTGTAACAAATTAGAGAGTTTTCTTGTCTCCCTTCTGTGCTGAGTCTGTTTTGCCCATGGTGCTAATTGCAGAATGATCTCTCCCTGTCCTTATCTCGACTCCAAAGCCTCTCAACATGTATTTTCTCCCCTGTCCAGCTAAGAGGGGAGTGATAGAGTGACTTTGTCAGGAGTCTGGCCTCCATCCAAGGTTTCAACAACAAAAACAGAAACTATGATTGCTAAAAAACAAAACAAAAATGAAGGAAAAAGAAATCTAAATGTGAAGTGATTCCAACTACCAGCAAGTGGAAGAAAAATACCCTCCATATTCCAGGACTTCTTGAGTCTAATATCCCATTGCCACCAGTTCAGCAAAGCTCCCAGAGATCTCCCAATAAATATCAGTCTTGTGCTTACCTCTCTTTAAAACAGTGTGATTTAGCCATACGTTTAAGTACTTTTCAGCACTGGCACCACTATAATTAAAATATTTCAATGAACAATAAATACTAATGAGGAGATCATGGCTAAGCTAGAATAACATAGAAAAGCTTGGTTCTAGTATTATAATAGCTGAAAAACAGTTTGGCCTCTTGGTTAACAGGAGGAAGACCAACAAAAGGAACTTTATAGAAAAAGGCAATTTACTTCTCAGGAATTTTTCAGTTCCCCTTTGCTGTTACTGCAGTTATGCCCTTTAGAATTATGACTTTCTCCAGCATCTAGCCTTCAAAGAGACTGCGGTGAAATCACTGGTTTGAATCTTCACCCATTAAAAGCAATTTTATGTTGTCATAACTTCACAGGAATCAAATGAGTTACACCATCATAAAATTAATATAACATCATTATTTGCTGCCAGAGAAATAATTGCTGCTGGATAACATTGCATAAGGGTCACACAGAGACAATAACAGGCTAACAGACATAATTTTATGAGAGCTAGGCTATTTATCCAGCTTCTTTGATTAACACCAGAAGAAAGCGAACCCATGAACAAAGTGTGATTACCTTATCTATAAAAGCTGGCAATTTATGAAACTGCCCTGCCTTATTACAGACAAAACTGGGGTCTTCTACAGAAAAAGCATGGCATGACCTCTCCAGGCTGTATCAACAGCCTTTGCTGTACTAGTCTCCCCTGAAGCTTTTGTCAGAAATGCCCTCTATGTTCAACAACCTGCTGACTTCACCATGGGAGAAGTTCTGAAGCACTGGCTGACATCAAAACATGCCCGAGGGCCTCCACTGCTAAATCTAAAGTTAGCTACAGAATAAAGTAAAAATACAGTTTTCTTCTCTCTGAGATACATAATGGTCAGTGTCCCTTGTCATCAGGAATACATTGGATTGCATGTTAATTATCTAATTATCTAAGTACCGTCTAATTTTAAATGTGTAAGCTAATGAAATACTTAGCAGTGCCAGACATTAGTGACATCTACTCCTATCAAATGCATTAAACACAAGCATAGTTCATAGCTCCTCGTTATTTATATAGTATTTCTCAACACTGATCTAGCAGGTGGAAGGATATTCCAGCCTACCTCTGTCTTCTCTGCTGACTGGCTTAGAGATATGGGTGTCCAGAAATTACAAAAGACAAGTGACATACCAATAATAAATCAACCATTCTGGGAAACATATCCTTTATGGAATGGAAACTCTTAAATACAAAATATATTCATTTTTCACCTTACCCTTTGACCTTGAGCTCCATCTCTTCCAGGTGAACCTGATGCTCCTGGGACACCCTAGGTGTTATAAAGGAGAGCAAAATATGAGATCAAGTTGACAGAATCCAACTAATCACTTTCCAATAAAACCGTATGACATGTTTTTGAATAAATGTTTGGATAAATGTTTGGAACTAGAGGGTTTAATAATGGGTGGGGCCATAGAAAAGATTCAGTAAAGAAGGTATTTCTGTGAAGGACTGCAAGACATCAGCACCTCAACTTAAAAATACAGCCACTACTTCTCTCTCTCTCTTTGCTAACATGGCGTCTGTTACCATATTGTTTGAAGTCATCACAGTAATATCAAAGGGAAAATCCTGCCTAGGCAGGCTTGCAAGTCACTTCCAGCAGTTCTCCATTGTTTGGATGAAATGTCATTCTCTGACTTGTGAAGGCTGCAAAGCAGAAGCCTGGGACCGTTACTGAAGTGGTCAGAAGGCTACTGAACACGACTGGTGAGGAAAGGCTGTGTGAATTTACTATCCCTAACACATGTATATGAACAAGAGAGGACAATCTGCTAACAACCAACAAATACTGCAGGGGTATAATCAGCAGAAGATAAGCATCTTAAAAGGGAAGAACAAATGATCCTGGAAAGCAGCAATAAATTGGTATGCAATCTCCAGACACCAAACTGGGTAAGATTCCCTGGATACTACAGCTTTTTAAGATGCCAATCTTGTGGAAGATCAGAAAGATTAAGTGTCTTATCTGTCCTCCTAGATAATTCCAAGAGGAATTTAATGGGTTTAAAGTGAAAACAAGCAAAAGACAATTATTCGCTGCGTAAACACAAATCTAAGAATGGATAGGTTCTGAATCTATGGAGACCCAATTTCAGTATTTAACAAGGTCAAGAATGTAACTGTTTCTTCAGGGCCAGGATGATTTGGTCATTGCACACAAGCACACCCTTGATTATCGATTCTAAATCTCTGTTAAAATTCACCCTAACAACACGCTTCTCTGCAGCTTTGCCCATCATTTGTGCCCTAAATACACAATAATGCCAGGTCAACATTTAAACGTAGTTAGAAAGCGACAGGTTAAACAATAACTTTGGGAATACCTGCAGGCCAGGAAAACCAATATCTCCCTTCTCTCCCTTTTCACCTGGTGGCCCCTGCAAGTTAAGAATCACACACAGTAATCCAAATACATGGTTACTTTCCTATTTGTACTAGTTTCTTCTAGCTTCTTTCGAAAAAAAAATAAAAAAATTAAGCGATCAATAAAAAAATGTTGGGGTTTTATTCCTGGTGAAAGCAAGCCTACAGATTCTATTTGCAAAATTTACAAATATAAAAATAATTAAGACATTTATTTTTAAAGGCTTTGTAATTAACCTGAAGTAACCAGAGTCATATAGATGGAGTAAAAAAGAAGAAATTTTATTGTACTGTAGTAAACTCTGAAAACAGAAAAAGAAATGCATCTACTATCTTTCAAGTCTTGTGTGTACCCATCTAACAGTGATGTATATAAAACATGATTAATGTTGTTGGTTTATTATTCTACCAATGTACCTTTGTGATGAAACTCAAACTTATTTCACAACAACATTCCAAACTCCAGGCTTAATTATCTCCTCTGATGACAGACTCTGTAAGTGTAGTGAACAGTATTACTTAATTTTGGCAGTGAATATAGTGTTCCTGCTTGAGTACACTTTTCAAGTCAGAACTGATCTGTGATGAGGAATGCCACAACTGGAAAAAGATAAAGTATTAACATTTTTGTTTGGGGCCATGTTGCAACCCCCACTGCAGGGTTTTTTTTTCACTTTTCTCAAAGTTTAGATGCTAATACATGGGTCATATGCAATCTGTGATGAAATCCCTTTAAATAACTAAAAGCTCAGATCCAAATACAAACAGGAACGTTGGCCTCAAACCCAAGTCTATTATAGGTTACACACAAATCTGTGATTTCACCTCAAATATCAAAATTCAGATTCTGATGGGGACACCAAAAGATATTTCGGTATAATCTAAGATATGTGCTGTTCAAATCATCACAGAAAAGAACACTATTGATTTTATAAGTCTCACTGGAAGCCCCTGAATGGAAAGTCCACTGGGTCCTTGTGGTCCTGGAGGTCCTTGTGGTCCAGGAACACCAATTTCACCTCGAGGTCCATCTGGTCCCTAAAGTAGCACAGGACGTAAGTTAAACTCTTATCATATGGACAAAGGAAGCTTCTGTTTGAAGAATTTAAAAAAAAAAGCATCTGAAATATGGGTTAACATTTGATTGAGCAGTTAGGGTTCAATTTAAAACTGCCTGGTTCCCTATAGATACAAAAAAAAAAAAAAAAGGATTTAGGCTACAACAGCAGCATTCTGGAATTTGTAGCTTTTATCAGGAACAAACAGGACAGGCAAATGTTATGAAAGAGACACACCAAACGCCAATGGCATTTCACTATGCATTTTCCTCGGCGACATCAGAGACAACCTGGAATTCATTTTAAGGTTTACATGCAACAGAGAAACCCCAAGAACCTGTCCCTCTGTCAGTTGTTAAGTGCTGCCCAAAGTACCTTTGGTCCTGGATCACCACGATGACCTTTGGCACCTCTGACACCTGGACCACCCTGTGAAGAACAACCATGGGACTTGCTAAAAAATTAAACTCTCAAACAAAAATGACCTCCAGAGAAGCCTAGTTTTCTCTTCTTACTGAATAAGTGAATCTGTCTATATCCTTCCACTGGAGTAATTAAACTGAGAACACATTTAAGTGTGGCCATACACAAGAACAAATTTAAACACAGATGTGAATACTTTCTACAGCCAACAACACACACCATGTAAGCATCAAAATAACACTCTAAGAAATGCACACAACATATGGTCATGGGTTCCCTTCCAGTTGTTGAAACCTCCTGCACCTTGTTCTCACCAAAACCACCACACTCTTGAAGCCTGAGTGTCTATAACCCAGGAATATTTTTCAGCAAGGATGAACTCCAGGATCTGCTAGACATACTGCGCTTTAATTTAGAACTACTCTTAGGTAGCACACTCTTTTGTCTGTTTTTTCTTTTTTGCTTTCTTCAGCTGTACCTACATACGTTAATCGTTTATTAATCAACTGTTGCCTTTTTTATTAGTATCATCTGAGACACTGGAGTTGCATATATCTATGGATGGTTGCCATGAATGTGTTTTGCATATACATGCTGTATTTGCTTTGTCCTCTAGGACAGCATAAATAAAGCGTTGTTTTTTTAAATATCTTTTTTTCAGATCAGTTTCCCTCTTCCCTCACCTGAGTGTATTGCTTAATCTCTTGTGGTATGAGCTGTACAGGGATTCTGCACTTCTTTGTTTTCAGAAAGGACCTTGTACAGCTAGGTATTATAACTGAATAGGCCTCTTCAGAGGCTACAGTAAGTACTCATAAAAATAACAACAGTTAAAGACACAAGAGTAGAAAATATGCTTATCAGATTAAATGCATATGTACTATCTATGAAACTTGAAATAGAATGTTTGTAAGTACCAGGGTACTCTTGCTATTGAATGACAATATCATGATTCAGTCTTCATACATGCTATTACAGAGCAGTTTTCTGCTCCTTGTTCCAGGTCCTTTAGTCTTCTCACTTCCAACCCTCAGCTTTATGCCTTGACCCATTCCATCACAGTCAGCTCCAACCCTATAATCTCATCCCACACTCTCCACAGAATCACATTCCAGTTGCCAGTTCCCAAATTCTGGGTCCTCACATTTGCGCATTCCAGCCAAGTCGTTCCTCATGACTTTTCT
The DNA here is from genome assembly GCA_013399135.1 of Heliornis fulica. Classification (NCBI taxonomy): domain Eukaryota; kingdom Metazoa; phylum Chordata; class Aves; order Gruiformes; family Heliornithidae; genus Heliornis; species Heliornis fulica. The sequence continues at coordinate 154,449 of VXBZ01012437.1, forward strand.
TCTATCTCTGCCTTTCTCCTCCCACTCTCTCAGATTAAAAATTCCTCTGCAAATACTTGGCAAAATAACTGCACCTTTTTAACATGAACAAAATCGTGCAGTTGTCTCCCATTTTGATGTCAGACACAGATTACATTTTACTGAGTAAGATCACATACTTTAAAATAGCCTGATGCTGAGCAAATTAAATCATATGCTTTAAAATTCACACTGAGTTTAGTACATTTACCAATGTTTTGAACTTTGGCTGGTAAAAGTACAGGTTCCAGAAAAGCATAGATTAAAGACAAAAACATCACAAGAGCCTCCCTCATAACTTTGCATTGGTGGTTATGACCAGCACTACTAAGGTTGTGTGACTAATTACAAATTATTCTGTTCTTTGGCTTTTAATTCCTGCCAAGAATTCCTATTATGCCTTTCTACTCTTATTTTAGATAACTTCTTAATCGACATTTATCAAGTCACATCCTTATTTCTTTCTAACAGTTAAAAGCTATGAAGCAATGAAAGCTTGTCTTTGCAATTAATCTTCTCCAGTCCTTCAATATTTTTCACCTCCTTCTTCATCTCCTCCAGTTCTTTGGCACTACTCTCAAAATGCAGGGATCAGGTTTGTGTGGTATCTTACTTTTAAAAAACTTTGTGTGGAGAAAGGTACCATGATCAAATTCTAACAAAGATTAAAGTACAAAACCAGTATCCCATAAGGAAAATTGACAGATAATCTTAACTTTAAATAGTAGTTGTCTTACCCAAATGACTCAAATCCTAAAAGAGCAAAAAAGCTTAAAAAATATCCAGAGATACTATCCCAAACAAATGGAAGCCTTTTATTTAGAGTCTTTTTAGTCTAATGTGTAAAACTGGCAACGTGGTAGTATCCTGATTCCTTAAACAGAAAAATCCTTGGCTTAGACAAGAGTCATGTGACATTTTGATGACTTGGAGCAGTACTGACTAGACATAGCATGTGTGACTTTCTGACTTTTGGTTGGCGTAGAGATGAACACTGACTTTATTCTTTTGCTTTGTTTTTTTTCCTAGGCCTCTTACTTTTTTCCTGAGCTATGCCATCTAACTGTCTGGCAAAAAAAGTATAGCTTGCAAGAAGCCGAGTACCAGAATCACACATTCCCCTGATGAGGCAATAATTTTTTCTGCTTGATTTTTAAGCCTCTTCTTTCACGACACTATGCAACTCAAAACATTGTTAATACTAAATGTAATAAATATTGTTAATTCAAAATGTAATAAATAAAAGTACATTATTTTACCGATGGGTTAAGCTTTAGCAATTCCTGATCTGTATATGTTTTAAACTCTAGTAGCACACATCGTTCCAGTCAATTTCTAAACATTTTTCATCTTAATGTAAAATGTGGTCAAACTACTCAAATTCAGTTGCACTTTTGTGTAAATTATCTGTCTTTTTCACCGAACACAAATTGGACACCCATATACAGAAATTAAAACCTTAATCCATACTTGATTTATATTCAAATAGGAGAAAAGAATACTTTTTCCTTGTTGAAGACACACCTCTGAATTTTCTCCCAAGTTCCTTTTCAAGGTTTTGTACCTGAGCTTGAACAGCAGTTCTTGCAGAAATACTGAGTTGTTTCTAGGATAAATATTTGCTAGGATATACCACGTGGCTGTCTTATGTGCAAGGTATTTTTCATGTTGAACATTTATCTTGTGCAATTTGCATACTTCACTGTATCCTTTGCATTCTTTATCGACACTTTCTTTTCAAAACATGCTTTTTGGAGCATCCAGGACACAGTAGAAGTAGAGAAACACACAGTTCAAACTTGCTCACAAGAGGGCCTTATCTCCACCTAACTTAGCAAGCAGCTCTAAGATGCCAATTGTAGTTATCAGTTCTAGTTGTAAAAGGGAAAAAAAACAAAACCACAACAAAACCCATATGACCATTCTACAAACATCCCACTTAGTATTCTCAGTAAATCAAACTACTGTGAACAGAGCCTACAATTTTTCTAAACTACTAGAAATTAGCCTTGGGATTTAAGATCGAGTTGCCTAACATTAGTCACCTGTATCTCAGTTGTCTGGTCTGATCCATCATTTTCTGAACTCACTCACAAGCCGGTAAAGAGAAAGGAGATTTATCCCATCTTTCTAAGATACTACACTGAAATGGAAGGAAAGTAAGTACCTGTCTTCTAGAAGTGACTAACTAGTTCCACTGGTTATGCAATGAATTTGGATATACATTGACAACTTTTACTCAGTAAACACTTAGATGAGTGCTTTCAAAGTAACACTACAAAGAACAGGTAAAAGTTAAGAGAGTGTGTATTTAATCATTCACTGGTAGAAAAAGTTTCAATTCAGTTGTTACCAAAGCCTGTTCATTTCATCCTCTCTTTGCTTCACCTCCTTTGGGTACCTCTCTGCCTCTGGGAGCTCTCAGAACCAGAACCAGTTCTGGTTCTGGTTCTGAGAGCTCCCAGAGTCAGAACTGCTCCCAGTTCAGAACTGCTTTCCAATAAATATTGTGCTTTGGTGGGGCTATTCAGACAGCAAAGTCTTCTTTTATCATTTGTCATACACATGGCACTGTCATACTCCATATCTTCAAATACAGAATATTGTAAACCAAGCATTTCAGAAGCTAAACTCCAAGTTATATTCAATACACGTGTTCCAGATTAGACAGGTAGTGGGTGATTAAAATTTTGAAAATAAATGGCACTGATTATGACATATCTACTAATGCTAAAGACAGGTAACAGGATACAAAATCTAAAGATTACCCTAACTGTTTCAGGTCTTGATTAAACCATTCAAAATTTGACTGACTTATTGGGTGAGAGGATTTTTACAGCATATTACAATATTATATTATATATATATTATATAGCATCTTTGCTATAAATTGAATGTGATTCTATCTCTTTGCCAGAACTTATTTATCTTTAACCCTAATTTATCTTTATTAGTTACACAATATCAATTTATTCACATGTCTTCAAATAAAGGTTGCCAGTACCCTGTTTGGTTGAATTTACTACAAACTTAAATAAAACCTTACCGGTGGTCCAGGAGGTCCAAGGGGGCCCTTATTAGCTTCTGAACAGGAACAAGCATGAGGAAGGGCAGGGCAATTTTCCTCATCTCTCTAAGGAAAGATCAAGATAGGAAGTGAATTAGAAGTTAACAATTTTATGAACTCAAGATATAGCACTGTGTGGGTGCCTCAAAAGCACCTACTTGATTTAGAAACTTAATCTGATTGAGTTACAAATAATAATCCAACCGGTGTTGGGCTTTTTTGAAAACTCCCATCCATATTAGTTTAAAACATTTGCCTCAATAAAGGGGAAAGTAAAAGGTAAATTCTGCAGTTATTGAAAGAGGTTTCTTACCAAGCCAGGAAGCTCACAGCATTTGTCTCGATTGGCCCATGAGGTAGCACAAACAATGTCAAACATCTGTAACTGCAACTGTTTCAAAACAATGTATAAAATGCCTGTTAGTTTTAAGATCAGTGTAAAATGGAGCCATCAGCAAGAAAGGTACCTTGATTCAAGCACTCAGACAGAGGAAAGGTTATTGACTGAGCAGCTAGTCACAAATACACTACTTAATCAGTAAAGGACTTCTGTTCTATCCAACTTGTCTGAGCTATCAGACATTATGTGGCTTGAGCAAGGTGTTCAAGGTTAAACACTGCAGGCATTTGTTACATTATCCCCACCTCCACTATTAAATTCTTGATTTTGCCCAATGGTCCCTCACAATCTTTTTTTTTTTTCTAGCAAAGGAGGCATCAAGAGTCAGGCAAATGAGACCTCAGCTTCTGAAACCAAAGTAATTCCTTTTAACTGGTCTGGTACTTAGATTTTATCTGAGACAAGGTCTCTTGAAGCCTGTTAATTACATTGGAGCTGAGCCACAGATAATATTTATCAACTTCTTCAGTATATTTTATTTTAGAATATTGACTCTCTTATCCATATTATCCACAGGCAAAGAAGATTTAAGGATGGTGGAAAGCTTGCTCAACACATGACACCATTGGTTGGAAAAGACAATTCCCACCACTGGTCTGAGAATGTGGTTTGGACAAAACTTTACTCTTAAAGCACACACAAATTTGGTAGAAGTAATGGCTGCTATGTCCTCACAAACAATTCCTAAATAGGATGCAATGGCAAAAGCAATTGTCTCCTTTATGACTTGAACTGAACAATGGGGTTTAGAGAGCTGAAACTTTCTTCTGTTAGTACTTCTATTCTTTTTCCATGCCTCGTTTATGTGCATACTGAATGGATGGGGAACGGAACAGAACATCCCATTAAATTAACCCCACATGTTAAAAGAATTGAGGAACTGCTCCCATTATTATTTTTGGTGGCATTATTTCAACATTAGAACACAAGCACACATTTGAAGATTTTCTTAAAATTACATTGCTTCTAAAGCTGTAAAAATTAACTACATATACCTTTGGTTTTGCCTTATTTATTTAGTTATTTATTTGTTTCATTATTTAAGTCAACTATTGTATTTTAAGCAAAGGAACACTTTCATACATATACCTGCCAGATTAGGTGGTTTGTAGATACACTGTACTACAGATGCAAACACGTGAGCTGGGTCTGTGCTAAATACCATAGCTGAAGTGCAGCGTGAAGGTACCTTTTGAACCTTTGGTTTGGCTCCACAAATACCTATCAAATTCAAGCTGGCTTCATGTGGAACTACTTAGATGCCACTGGCACACATCCTAAAGCTACTAATTCCAGGAGAACTTTCTAAATGAGCACAGTAGCACACAAACACACATGAACATACTGCTCTGGGACTCAGAATGACCCTGGGCAATTGCATGATACTACATTTAAGCAAGTAAGACATCCCAGAAAAAGAGTGCAGCAATGCCCAAGGTCGTTGTGCAGACTGCAGCTTAGGTTTAAGTAAGTTGTACTGGTATTTTTTCCCATAACCCAGTCCATTCCAAGCTATTCTGTTATCCTGAAGAAGTGTGACAACAGTCCTATAGGCGTGTATACGCATTCATTTTCTCAGGATTAGACACTCTAGAGATCCCTAGTGAATAAAGAGCAAATAGACATTCTCTGAATTGCTGTATTCACCATCCAAATGTTGAATGACTCAGTATTCTTTCTTTAAAATATTATGTGGGTTGTTCTGACTCCAGCTAAACTAAACAAAGCTTTCTTTGCTACTCTTAAGCATTTACTCATAATTCTCTGTATTCATAGTGATTTCACTTTCTAAATATCAAGGACTGCAAGCAGGACCAGTAGGAAGAAAAAGTCTGCCTGTCCTCATGTGGTCAGGCTACAGTTCTGCAAAGATTCCTCAAGAGCAGACCACATCACACACTGCTTTTTTTAACAGTACGTATACATGGAGGTAAACAAACTTATAAGAAAAGGAAACTTCAATAAAAAGAAGGTTTATAAACTGTAAATAGGCAATGTTTTAAAGCTGGACTTTCCCTAAATCCCACTGAGGAAGCAAAGAACACTACTTGCTGAACATCACAGTCAGGTTTCTTTGCTCTAGTTGGCTGGAGTATCTAATCCAGATGCCTCACTAATAAGGGATGTTAAAAGAGCTTGGGACCTCCAGCTGGATCCCCTTTACATTCTATCTACCTCTATTTCTGCCTGGTCACTGAACTGTTGCACACCATATGCATCAGTAGGAAATAAAACTCTGATACAATTATACAGCCTGCAAAATTCAGGTGATTGCACTGGATTCAATGATTAAAAAAATACACGAAAAACATTCTGACAATGTTAAAATTGTTCTACGTGAATAAAATCAGAACAAAACACCATCCCTTTTAATCCAAAATAAGTGCTTGCCTCTATTTTATGCAACAAGCACCTCTAAAACTTAAAGCATTTCATGAAAATACAGCTGATGAAAAAGGAACATCTCAGAAGTATCAAACCACCCTAATTTTCATACCAATTCAAAACAATTTTCAGAATGTTTTACAAGATGGAATTTCTGATTTATGCCTTCATGAGTCTCTTAAAACTGTGAAGATACTTGGAACAGACTAAATTTATAATTCCATTTCCAACGGTGACACAAGTGATACTTAAGAAAGCACAAGGGTCTAAGTCATACCTTACAGTTCACTAACTTCCAATGACATTCAGATTTGGGATTCCCTTCTCCAGATATGTTTTTCCCTTTTCATTAATTTGTCCAGGCTTCCCTACAAACTATATAGATATTGGGAACCACAAAATTCTGTATCAAGGAGCTGCACTGGTCTACATGCTCTCAGAGAAGAATCTCTGTTCTGCCTCCTACTAGCTTTCTGTGATGCCCCCATAAATTTTGGAGTAGAGGAAACCAACTCATTCATGCCTTAAATGCGATGATTCATTCAATATGAATAAATATGAAAAAAGTACACAGAATCGAGACTTTAAAGAATGTTATTTGTGTGCTTTCCTGACATGCTTGTAATTTGGTATATGTGGAAATACGTGAAGGCAGTACTGTAAAGAATTTTCATCTTCAGCTACACGTTTGTAGACTTACGTCAGTTTTACAGTTCATTTGAACAAGACCAAATTTTGCAGCATGTGGGCAGTCTGACTTATCTTTTATAGATTCCTGGTCTCTAACAAAAGACACCATTTCTTTCTACTTCTTTACAAAGCCTTCTCTAATTCCAAGTTTTCCTAAGTTTGCCTTTTTCAGTTTCTCTTGGAATGTGACTACAAAGGTTTCTCTGTGTAATATTCTTTGCAGACTTCATATAATTATTATCCATAAGTCTGGGCCCTAAAGGCTCTTTTTTTGTACACAGAGATATATTCTGAGGGCTTATTTTTTACTAAACAAGAATATTTCACAAAGTAGCAAGTAATTACATTTTTGAAACCTCATTCCTATTCAAATCAAGCTTTGTGTTCAAGGGTCACATTCTCTGCTAACCTCATTCTTCTAGGGTCAAGAAAGTTCACAGAAAATTAGCACACAGTACTGCCCAGCAAAGAAGACTTCTGAAGATCATCACCAGACTGTCAATTCTTCTTCAACTACATTTACCTGAAAAACCCAAACAGACCTTAACGATGTCTGAGGCAAAATGGAAAGGCTCCCCTATGTTGTTGTGCAAGCAGAATGACAAATTCCTGCTTTGAGAAAAGCTTCAGAGGAATGAAGAGGTACTTAATCTTGGAGAGCATCTTTCACATTTAAAATACTTTATATTATCAAAGAACTAGATAAACTAAGACTCTAAGGGGGTTTTGGGAGCCATCTGCAACAAAGCAGTTCAATTATTTAATGAAAAGACAATGATTTGTGGGGCAAAAATAACATAAAAGACATGGGAAATAATTATAAATCAAAACAAAGTTTAAATGATAACAGGCAAAGGACTTATACACTGTATTACTCTACATAATGACATTTAGAATACAACTCATATCTAACTGCAAAGATGCCAAACACCTGTTTTTAAGATATTTTAAATGTTTTAAAGAATTTTTCTTGTTCTACTCACTGGTGCAGAGTTGTCTCTTGGTCCTCTGGATCTGACCATTCTCCCCAGCACTTCTATGCCATCAGAGCTAATATTCCCTGCCGCATTAATGGTCTTCTCACTCACTTGCTTGCAGTCAATAACTATTTTGGCTGTAGTCTTGCTGATAACAACATGCAACTAAACAGAAGAACAGATGTTTTAGAATGCCAAGGAGCACACAGGATATATCAATTTCCTGGGAAAAAGGGTCCTTTTTTGTAAAATGAGCTCCTAACTCCAATTTGTTAACGAAACACAGTTAATAACCAATAGCAAATAATCTAAATGACCTCTAGAGGTCACTTCCAACCTGAATTATTCTATTATTCTCATCTGGTTAATGAATTTAGCTTATTTTTCTGTTTATGGAACTTCGGCATGCAAATTCCACCTTATGTACTTTATTCAGTAAGAAAATAATTTACCCCTGAGATAATAACCCAAGAAACCTTGATTTATGTGGTCAGTAATAACTCCTGGGCCTTGTATGATCCTAAAATATCACATTTTATTTCACCAATATATCCTTTATAGTCACTTGCAAAAAACCAAAACTAAGCAGGAAAATTTAGCCTATAAATTATACATTCACCATGAAGAAAAGCCTTTCATAATGAAGTTTTTATAAGGAAAAAAAATCAAATTACATCAAACACAGTATAGAAAACCAAAGCATAACAACAAAGTTACTTCCTCCTGCCTTGACTCACACTGTTGTCCATTGCTGATGCTGGATATACATTCCTAGCAGACAAGACAAACCTAGCCACAATCACCTTGTCATGAGCAAACACTCAGTCAAAGGAAAGAACAATTTTGGGGGTTGGGAGAGTAGATAAAACCTTATAGATATGCACTATTGATAACAGTACACTATGTGGAGATCAGAGACCAAGGTGAGAGAATACCAGGAAGACATCCTGCAGCTGCATTGCTCTGGGCTCAGCTGGAACTAAATAACTGAAAAACTGTGATGAATTTGGTCTCCTGAACCTTTCACACGCATGTACAGCAAAAATCACCATTCAAAATGCAGAAAATGCTCCATTGATTAAAAACTGAATACTGAAAAGTGTAGCTCTGTATATAACACCCCTCAATCCACAGTCTTTTTGGTTTGGTTATTTTGTGTGTGTGTGTGTGTGTGTGTGTGTGTGTGTGTGTGTGTGTTTAAGAAACATAAAAATATCAGGAATAAAAATGAACAACAAAAGCACCTTCCACAACAAATATGTGCTACAATCCCAGGACTACTTCCTCTGCTTTTGGAAAGAATGTTATGAGATCTCAGACAGCCAAGAAAAGTTCAACATGGCATAGCCCATAAAAATGTTTAAAAATAACAATTCTGGTCAAAGAAAGTGGAATTTCTTTTTTCCTGTACATTTTCTTTTCATTTTGAGTAATATTTCCAATCCAAAATGAAAAATGAAAAGCCAATTTATTTCTAAATTACTTTTCAAGGCAAGTATTTGTAATCAACTCTAAAATGCAGACCCAGAGCATGAGATGAAAATTGTTCACATCAGTTTCAACATTAAGGCTATGATTTGTTTAACACTAATTCAACATTGCAAAGACTTAAGACAGTTTGGTAGACAATTCTGAGTATGCTAAATACAGAAACACAGTATCACAGAACGTTAGGAGATGGAAGGGACCTTGAAAGATCGTCTAGTCCACCCTCCCTGCCTGAGCAGGATCATCTAGATTAGATCACACAGGAATGCATCCAGATTGGTCTTGAATATTTCCAGAGAAGGAGACTCCACAAACTCTCTGGGCAGCCTGTTCCAGTGATCTGTCACCCTCACAGTGAAATATTTTTTTCCTTACATTCACATGGAACTTTTTATGTTCCAGTTTGGACCCATTGCCCCTTGTCCTATCACTGGCCATCAATGAGAAGAGCCTGGCTTCATCCTCCTGATACTCACCCTTTACATATTTATTGATATTAATGAAGTCACCCCTCAGTCTCCTCTTCTCCAAGCTGAAGAGACCCAGCTCCCTCAGCCTGTCCTCATAAGGAAAATGTTCCACTCCATCATCTTGGTGGCCCTGCGCTGGACTCTCTCAAGGAGTTGTATGTCCTTCTGGAACTGAGGGGCCCAAAACTGGACACAATACTCCAGGTGAGGTCTCACCAGGGCGGAGTAGAGGGGGAGAAGGACCTCTCTTGACCTACTAGCCACCCCCTCTTCTAATACATCTGAGAATGCCATTGGCCTTTGCACATTGCTAGCTCATGGTCATTCTGATGTCCACCAGGACCCCAGGTCCCTCTCACCTACACTGCTCTCCAAAAGACCGGTTCCCAACTTATACGGGTACTTGGGGTTGTTCCTCCCCAGATGCAAGACCCTACACTTACCCTTGTTAAATCTCATTCAATTTCTCTGTGCCCAGCTCTCCAGCCTGTCTAAATCTTGTTGAATGGCAGCACAACCTTCTGGTGTGTCAGCCACCCCTCCCAGCCTTGTGTCATCAGCAAACTTGCTGACTGTGCACTCTATTCCCTCATCCAGGTCATCA
>VXBZ01012439.1:0-44319 GCA_013399135.1 Heliornis fulica
GCTCGGGCCCCAACAGTTGACAAATCAGTGAATATGGCTATTCACAAAAATTCTGGTTCTGCTCTCAGTTATTCTGGTGATGAATATGAGGTAACTTGCCTGAAGGTAATACTTAAGAAATATGTTATTTCAGAATCATAGAAGTTAATAGAACTATTCTAGATAGTGACCACCTCATATAGAAGCAGAATGTGATCTTCAGACTGTAGCACTGACTATGACAAAACGGATTTTTCATAGGCAAACAGAGTCAGGAAAACTTTGTCTTCTCATTGATTGTAAATCATTTTGCTACTGAGTGAAGTGCAGAACTTTCTCTAGGTATAAATTTTTTTCTGTGACAAGAAGAACAGCAAACACAGCTGATAAAATTTTTTGGCAGTATGTTAAAATTATCAAAGCTGTAATGATTTATATTCATGGTATTGCTTCAAACTACAAGTAGCTATAATTCATCATATTTCTAATTTTACAGAGGCACAGATGGCTGTCCACTCTAGTGGTCCCAACATTAGAGTGTTAAACATGGAATAGCATGATTGATTAAAAATTGTAATCAGACATTACTGCTTGTAATTGTGATTAATATGAGTTTACAATTTCTGACAAAAATTACTTCTCTTTTTATAACTGAGGGAATAGAAAATGAAGTGGATTGCAGGCTTAAAAAAACCAAGACTTTAGGGCCAAATGAACAATTAATATTAATTGTAAAAAGAGAAAAATGTTGTTAGTACTTTACTTTTTAGGATGGTTATGGGATTCCTATTATCCTTTTAATAACTGTGTGACTGTTGCTTCAAGGCTAGCAATTGTTCCCTCTGGGAAAGTGACAGCTAATAATTTACTTGTGTATTATCCTTTCTACTGTTTTTAGATTATTTTGCTTGCTTACACTTTCAGTAGTGCCTAGTAACAGGATTTTTTCTCGGAACTGTGCATGCCTTTGAAGTTAAAAAAAAATCATATTACCTGAGGCAGTGAAAAACCTAATGGACTTATTTCTGTTAGTGTTTTTAGCACTCACCAGAAGCACAACTAATGAGTCGATTTGGCTTTGGATCAGGCCTGTGTTTCTTACTTACAGGATCATCAGGGTTAAACAGAAACAAAGCACATTGTGGGATAGATGTTGTGACTTTTGTACCACTCGCTTTACATTGGAAGAGCTTGTGAAATTTTACACTAAAATTGACACTTAGTCTTAACTCCGTAAAGTATTTAGTTTACATGTCAAGGTTTTGGTAGCAGGGAAACTGCAGGGGTGGTTTCTGTGAGAAGACCCCAGAAGCTGCCCCATGTCAGGCAGAGAGACTTTCAGTCAACTGTACAGCTGGCTAGCCAAAGCTGGCTAGCCCACCAACTAACGTATTGGTGTCTACATGATGATATATTTCAGAAAGTGTAAACACTGAACAGCAGCTGTGAGAGAAAGGAGTGGAAAAAAAAAGTGAGAGGAACAATGATGCAGACACTCATGTCAGTGAAAAAGAAGGGAGGGGAGATGTTCCAAGATCTGGAGCAGAGATTCCCCTACAGCCCATGGAGAAGACCATGGTGAGGCAAGTTGTCCAAGTGAAGCTCATGGAGGACCATGCTGGAGCAGATATCCACACTGCAGTCTATATATGCCCCAGTTGGATAGGCCCTGAAGCAGATGGATATACCCTGAAGGAAGCTACAGACCGTGGAGATCCTACTCAAGAAGAGGCTCCTGGCAGGAGCCACAGCACATGGAAAATACCCCACATAGGAGCAGGTTGTCTCCTAGAAAATGAGACCCTGTAGGGGACCCACTGTAGCACTGTGTTCCTGAAAAATTGTATCTTGTGGAAAGGATGCATGCTGGAGCAGTTCTTGAAGAGAAGGAGGATCCAGGATGGAGAATTTTGTGAAGGACTATATCCTTTGGGAGGCACTGCACACTGTAGAAGGGGAAGAGCATGAGGAGGAAGGAGCAGCAGGGTTGGGATTTTCGCTTCCTGACATAATATAATGTAATACAATTTGTTGTATCATATCCTCCTGACACAAGATCTGGTCTTGCAGCAAGCTGTGGGATGCACATGATGAAAACACAAGGAGAAAGCTAAGCATGAGTTCAGCAAGACTTTTGATACTGTCTCCCACAAGATCCTGAAAACAAAGCTGAGAAAGTGTGGGATAGATGAGAGGACGGTGAAGTGGGTTGAGAACTGGCTGATGGTCTGGGCTCAGATAGTGGTGATCAGTGGAGCTGAGTCTGACTGGAGACCTGTGACTAGTGGTGTTCCCCAGGGGTTGGTGTTGGGTCTGGTCTTGTCTATTAACATCTTCATTGACAATCTTGATGAGGGAATAGTGTCCACCCTCAGCAAGTAGCTAATAATAAAAGCTGGGAGGAGTGGTGGACACGCAGGAATGCTGCGCTGCCGTTCAGGGAGACCTGGACAGGCTGGAGAGCTGGGCAGTGAGGAACCAGAGGAGGCTCAATAACAGCAAGTGTGGGGTCTTGCACCTGGGAAGGAACAACCGCAGGTATCAGTACAGGCTGGGAGATGACCTGCTGGAGAGGAGCTCTGTGGAGAAGGACCTGGGGGTCCTGGTGGATGATAGGTTGGCCATGAGCCAGCAGTGTGCCCTGGTGGCCAAGAAGGCCAATGGGATCCTGGAGTGCATTAATAGGAGTGTAGCCAGCAGGTCGAAGAAGGTGATCCTACCCCTCTTCTCTGCCCTGGTCAGGCCTCACCTGGAGTAGTACTATGTCCAGTTCTGGGCTCCCTGGTACAAAACAGGCAAGGAAAAATTCTTCTTTGTTTGTTTTTTTATATTAACCATGGGTTTAATTTCAAATGGACACAATGATTCTATAAAATTTCCTGCAGCAGAAGTATAGGTAGTAAGATACCATGTGAAAAGGAAGGCTGGGTGGTAAGACTTGCATGGTTATGTGTAACTTTTCCCAAAAGATGATCAGTCCTGTATAATTATAGCTGGTATGTACTGTGTCACACTGTTGAAGGCTGCTATCACGAGAGATGGCTAATTGGCTATTTGATTAATAACTCTCCACCAGACTCCATCTGTAGTGAGATTTAGCCTACTGTTCTCAAAGCTGGGCTGAGCCATACCTCACCACAGCCTATCTGCACAACTATGTGGATCTGAAAAATCATTACACAGTAAAAAAAGTTGGGCAAAAGGCTTCAAGTATATGCAGCCACCATCAGAGGGTCATAATTATTTGTCACTGACCTGAAAGTCTTCCTAATGGTACAGTGCCTAGTTTTGACTTTAAAGAAAGCATTTTCATTTTCTTGCCTTGTAAAGAGAATGAAAATATCTGTAACAAGCAAAAACGCAGTGCTATAAAAGATCATAATAAGTACTATCTACAGCTAGGCTACCCAAAATAAATGTGGGAAGGGTACTGGCATGCAGCCAGCTGTAACCCCAGCAGCTATGATATAATGAAGTTTCCTGTTCCCCTACCCTCCTTTTTAGGCTACCCAGAGACAAGCGTAGCTGAGCAGGTAGTTGTACGTTGCAGTATCCAGTGGCTTGGTTAAGTGTTTCAACACGACGTCATAAGGCTCTAATTAAGACTAAAGCCACGACCTGACATTCTCTTATTAAAGCCACTAAACTTAAAGGGGGAGAATACTTTCTACATGTGTGTCTCCTATCATGATGTGATTTGTTTGGGATTTTTTTTCAATGCTGTTGTGGGTTTGCAACGTGACTTCTTTAAGAAGCAGCTAGAAAGTTTAAGGGTCCAACAAAGCAAATCCCAGCTGGGCTCCCAAGGCCAAACTCCCAAACCCTGTTACTGACAAGGCCGGCCGGGCCAATCAGCGCTGGTCACAGGCCTCTGGGAACCATATTTCAGAGACAGAAAAACACAAACAGCCACATTTTGCCACCAGAGAAGGGAGAGAGAAGATGTAAGAAAATTTGCAGGCACCAAGGTCAGTGAAGGGGGGAGGTGCTGAGAGAAGATTCCCTGCGGCCTGTGGAGAATACCATGGTGAAGTGGGTGTCCCCCTGCAGCCCATGGAGGATGAAGAGACCCCACTTGCAACCCCTGAAGAGGTACCTGGGCCAGGCAGGAGCCCACCATGGAGCAGGTGGAGGAATATGGAAGAATCTGTGACCTACATTGGAGCAAACCCCTCAAAGAACCTGTGGAAAGAGATAAGAGGCAGAGAGAGAGATGGAGGCCCATGCCGAAGCAGGTTTGCTGGGAGTGCTTGTGGCTCTGTGGGGGACCAGGCTGGGACCAGCAGTCTGGAACTGAGAGACTGAGAGACATTCTATGAGTTTATAGCAGTGACCCATGCTGGGGTAGTTGATGAAGAGCTGAAGCCTGGTGGGAGAGGACTCATGTGAAGAAGGTTGTGGAGGACTGTCTCCTGTGTGTGGAACCTCACGCTGGCAAAAGGAAAAGGGTGAGAGAAGGAGAACAACTCATGAGGAACTGACTGAAGACTGAAGCCTCCATCCCCTATTCTGCCCATTTTCCCCATCACGAATAAAGTTCAGTATGCAAAGAAGGGATGGGGGGGTGTGTGTTTTAAGAGCTATTTTGTACTTCTCATTATTTGACTCTGGTTTCTCTGTGTGTGTAGTGTAAAAAATGAGAGAGTTTTCTTGCTTTTCTTCTGTGTTGTGTCTGTTTTGCCTGTGACACTAATTGCAGAATGATCTCTCCCTGTCCTTGTCTCAACTCCAAAACTTCTCAACATATATTTTCTCCCCTATCCAGCTAAAAGGAGAGTGATAGAGCAGCTTTGGTGGGAGTCTGGTCTCCAGCCAGGGTGAAACTACTACAAATGCATAGGCTAATTTGGGAAAAATGAAGTAAAAATAAATAGGCTGTAAAATGCTACTGTCAGAAAAGTTGTATTTTTATTACCTATTTTAGAAAGTAAACAGGTACGTACTAAAAACTTGTAAATATCTGAACAGGGAAAGCATCAAAAGTACCCAGCACTGTGCATCTATAAAGCAAGCTTTATATGCTTGAATCCTAGAAGCTAGCTCCATATACTTATTAGCCATACTTCTGAATTCTGTACCTTTTTAAGCAAAAAAAATCAAATCAACCCAACCATATTCCATACAGTGCATTTACAGTTGGGCAATTTTCTGACGACTTTCACATAGATATGAATACTGAGAAAATATCTGAAGGGGACAATGGAGACGTGTTACAGAACAAGTCCTGGATTCTATATCATGTCCATAGAAAGACAGTAAAAAAGGCTGATCCAGGGGTTATTCAGCTTCTATTCAGTTGTGTGTGTATGTCAAAATTTCATCTTTTTCTCATTCTTCTAAAAAGTCCACAACATCCATTCAGGTCACAGCAACTCTGCTGATTATATTGTTCTCTCTTAATAGAGAACAATTCCTTGTACAGTTGTGTACACTTCACACATCACTAGGAAAGGTATTCCTTCTCAAATATATAAACTGCTTTGCTGGCATACACAGAAATTCCTGCAGCAGTAACACATGAATAAAGTATCACATCTAACCAGACATGTAATAGTTCTCCTCCTGGGGCCTAGTACTTCTCTACAAATTGGACTGCAGGTAAAATTTAGTATATCTTCAATCTTTGATGGCAATTAATGTTAAAGTGAAAACTTTTACTCAAAAGAACCTAATTCTAATGTTTTTCATGGATTAACACAGCCAGCAGCTAAACACCACGCAGACACTCTCTCACTCTCTGACAGCAGGACGGGTGAGAGAATAAGAAGAGTAAAAGTGATAAAGCTTATGGGTTGAGACAAAAGCAGCTTAGTAAGTAAAATGCAAATTGCTCATGCAAGCGATGCAAGGAATTCATTCACCACTTTGCATCACCAGGAGTGTCACCCCCCAGGAAAGCAGGGTTCCATCATGCATAACAGTTACCTGGGAAGATGCATGTCATCACTCAAAATGTCCCCCTCTTTCTTCTTTTTCCCCCAGATTTGTATGCTGAACATGACCTCATANACACTCTCTCACTCTCTGACAGCAGGACGGGTGAGAGAATAAGAAGAGTAAAAGTGATAAAGCTTATGGGTTGAGACAAAAGCAGCTTAGTAAGTAAAATGCAAATTGCTCATGCAAGCGATGCAAGGAATTCATTCACCACTTTGCATCACCAGGAGTGTC
Source organism: Heliornis fulica (assembly GCA_013399135.1). NCBI lineage: Eukaryota > Metazoa > Chordata > Aves > Gruiformes > Heliornithidae > Heliornis > Heliornis fulica. The sequence continues at coordinate 6,151 of VXBZ01012439.1, forward strand.
ACCCCCCAGGAAAGCAGGGTTCCATCATGCATAACAGTTACCTGGGAAGATGCATGTCATCACTCAAAATGTCCCCCTCTTTCTTCTTTTTCCCCCAGATTTGTATGCTGAACATGACCTCATAGTATATGGAAATCCCTTTGACCAGTAGGGGTCAGCTGTCCCAGCTGTGTCCTCTCCCAACTCCTTTAGTACCCCCAGCCTGCAAGATGGTGGGGTGGTGTGAGAGGCACAAAAGCTCTTGGATCTGTGTAAGCACTGCTCAGCAACAGTAAAAACATCCATCAGCAGTTATCAGCAGTTTTCAGCTCAAATCCGAAGCACAACCCCGTGCTAACAAGTATGAAGAAAATTAACTCTATGCCAACTAAACTCAGCACAATGTTTCACCTTCTCCCAGTGGTTAGTGTGCTCTTTTTGAATATTAAACAAGATTGTTACAACTTTAGAAAAAGNTTTTAAAATATATTTATATTAAAATATGTATATAGACACACATACATGCATATATATATGGACAACTTTATTACCCAAGGCAAGAACTGTTAAGAACTTGGGAAGTTTTACCGTATTTGCATGGTTTACAGTACACTGACATTTCACATGCCCTTTTGTCAATAATACAGCCTAATTCACAGAATGACAGAATTGTAGGGATTGGAACTGACCTCAAGAGATTATCAAGTCCAACCCCCCTGCCAAAGTAGGTTACCTATAGGAGGTCACACAGGTAGGCATCCAGATGGGTCTTGAATATCTTCCTTTGTCTCCCACACTTCAGATATTTATAAACATTGATGAGATTCCCTCTCAGTCTTTTGATCTTCATGTGCTGTTCTCTGATTAGCCATGCCAAAGNATCCATCAGCAGTTATCAGCAGTGTTCAGCTCAAATCCGAAGCACAACCCCGTGCTAACAAGTATGAAGAAAATTAACTCTATGCCAACTAAACTCAGCACAATGTTTCACCTTCTCCCAGTGGTTAGTGTGCTCTTTTTGAATATTAAACAAGATTGTTACAACTTTAGAAAAAGGCCTATCATTGAGTCCTTAATCCTCGTTCCCACCAAAAGTATTATTTTAAAATAGTNACTCAGCCTTTCCTCATAGGAGAGATGCTCCAGGCCCTTCATCATCTTTGTGGCCCTCCACCGGACTCTCTCCCGGAGATCCCTGTGTTTTTTGTACCAGGGAGCTCAAATCAACATTTTTTTCCTGTCAATCCGATGTGGAACATGGGTGGATGTAAACAGAAAAGGAGATACCACAGCTGTTTAATTTTTGAAATGGGCACCCTAAGGCCCCAGTATTTTTTACTTTCTCTTCAGTGAAAATGTAAATGTAAAAATGTAGTGCAACAAAGATAAAACATTTTTTCTGTCTTTCCCTCAACTGCCAATCACAATTACAGACCATTTAATGTGGTTTTCACCATTACAAGCTGTACCGTGTCTGGCTGGAATGGAGCTAGCTTTCTTCATAGCAGCCCATCTGGTTCTGTGTTTTGGATTTGTGGCTAAAGCAGTGTTGATAACAAAACAGTACTTTGTATCTTACTGAATAATGATTGCAGAGCATCAAGGCTTTCATTTTTCCCCTACTGTAGCATCCCAGAACTAAACTAGGGATGGGCAAGAGACTTAGAGGAGCACAGCCAAAACAGATGACCCAAACTGGCCAAAGGGATATTCTGTATCATGTAATATTATGATGAGCAACAAAAAAATTGTAATAGAGAAAAAAGTCTGTGTGTCTAGGGGTGGGGTGTGGGGGAGGTGTGGGTCCAAATGGCTACTGTTCCCTCATCGGTCCAATTCTGAGAGTCTGTGATTGCCTTCAAATCCCTTGTTCCCCAACCTTTCATCTATTAAACTGTTTATTTCAATCCACAATGCTTTTTGTTGTTGTTGTTGTTCTTGTTCTTGTTCTTGTTGTTCTTGTTCTTGCTGTTTGGAGGCTTTCTTTCTTTGTTTCTCACACACACAGGTTTTGGGTTTGTCGTTTTTTCATTTCTTCCTTTTTTCCATTCCTGCCAGGAGTGGAGAAAAGCTAACAAACAGGTGCTGCTGGTCAGGGCCAAGCCACAGCACAAAGGCCTCAGGCTCTGCCCTGAGCTGAGAGAACAGGCCTCAGCAAATATTAAGTCTGGAGGAAAAATAAAATCCACCCACCAGCAGCAAGCTCCTTCCAGTGCAGGTCCCAGGGCAATAAAGGCTTGCAGTGAGACCCCTCACTTCTGTTGGAGGAAGACTGGACACACTGACATACGGGGAAAGGGTGCAAACACAGCAGAGGAAAGGGTAGAAAACAGGAAAATTAAATAAATCATTTTAACTTTATTTCTGGTTATCTCTGTATTAAGACTATTAAGCTGAAAATATTAATAGGAATGTCCAGTTGACTTCACATGTATAATGCCATCACTTTTGCATATAAAATGTGCCAGTAACACTGCTATCATTATTCCACGAAGTTCATGTTCCAGAAATGTTGGTAGAAACACACTTCTGCAGTTATTTCAAGGTATCATTTCTGGGAAGCAAATCATGGCACAGCTGTCCACATATATTCTGTGTGGTTCTCTCTTAGCCCATCTTCACAGGAGAGGTGCTCCAGCCTCTGGCCATCTTTGTGGCCTTCCCTTGGGGCCTGTCTTTATCTTAACACACGTGTTTGTTTGTTTTTTTAATTCTCTCCTCCATACCACTGGGATGAAAGGAAGTGGGTAGTGAACAGTTAAGTGATTTTTTTTAGCTGCCATTCGGGTTAAACCACAACACTATCTGAGGTGATAGCTAAAGTACTCCTGTTTTACATTATTGATTTAATATTTCTAAAATTACATCACTGTGCCTTACCATGTCTTGGACTGAACTACATTAAAACGATCCATTGAGGGAATGAATGTTACAGTGAGTGTTGAGCAAAGGGCATGCCTTATCATGCAATCAGAGAAATGCCTGTCAACACTGCAGTTACTGATTCAGTACTGGCTCATGAGGCCAGAGTAGCTGCAAACATGAAATGCCTTAAGAGAAAAAAACCAATTTAATACACTTGACTTGCCTCTAAGTTTGTTCTTTTTTTGTCAATACAAATTCTTTATTTTCTGGAAAATGATTACAAACAGAATATTAGAGGAATTGTTGCTTGCAACCTTTCAGTTAAGAGTCTAGCAGTATTTTCTTGAAATACAGCACCCCTGGCTTTGTAGATTTATAACTGAGCTTTAGAGTTCTGTATTGTGCTAAAGCTTTTATGAGCTATTTTTCATATGAGGAAAATAATATACAGATGTAGCCAGCTCATGAAGAAAAAACAAATTAATGAAAATTTGACTTCAGAATCCAGTAAAACCAGCAAATTTTAAAGCATTTCAACATCAGAATGAAAAGCTAAATTGTTTCCCCCTAGTATGTTCCATGTACAGCAACTACAGTCCAAACTTAGCAACATAATAGGTGAAAAAGCTAATTAATAAGACCTAGCAAGAAGGATAAACAGACTGTACCATTCCCTGGTGACCAGCAAATCAAAGAGCTGATTCACGCTCTTTCTTGCACAATCCCCAGAATAGAGTAGCTATCAAAATGTGCTTTATGACTAGTTTTTGTGTTTACCTCTACCTATGAAACTTAGTCATCTAATGTTTCCTTATCCTCAGAGAGGCCACTAATTTTGGACAGTTCACTTTTCAGTTAGACGCAGGACTTAAAATAGTAGTCTCTCTATTTCTAATTAGCCTGACTGGGTGAAATATGTTTAGGTTTGCAAACATTAAATTTGATTAAACATTTGGTAGACTTCACACAGCAAAGTGATAACTACCTAACATCAAGCATTTTGCTCTGACCTTGCTCTTTCCTTTACAACATATTTTAAAAAGTTAACATGTAAAATGTTCATTTCAGTAGCTTTTTTCCATTGCTTTTTAGCAAAAGTTTGGTTAATTATTTGGTGTTTTTCTATAGTCTAACTTTCCAAAGAGTGTTTAATCACTCTATCTTCACATTTTGAAGTGGCAGGACACTTCTACATGGCCCTGAGGAAATAGAGGTTTTGTACATTTGCCACTGATTTTTCTAAAGTTCAAAGAACAGAGTCCAAAGTATAAAAGAGTTTTACTTACAATAATTTTGTCAGCCTGTAAATTCCAAAAGTCATGATTAGGGCTACTAGGACAGTGGGCTAGGTCTTAAAAATCATAGATGCAATAGAAAAATCAGAAAAAATCAACTTGATTGAAGTTTAGAGTGCCATTAATTGATGTGTAAAAGAAATACTTAAAATGCATAACAGATATGATTCCTGCCAAGTAACAGCAGAAGTATGGCCAAGTTACTCCCTGAGATGGCTCTGTGGTGCATTACATACATAACTTTCACCCGTACTACTAGAGACAAAAACCTCAGAGACTCAGCCTTCCAGTTTGCTAGGACATATCTCTTATTAACCCAACTTAAAACAGGTAATTCTGGTACAAAAACTAATTAATCATGGCCAAGTCAGAAAAATTAGGGATAGGTGCTAAGTGCTGGGGAGCCAAGGGGTTATGCTAGCAGGGCCTCAGCTCACAGTACCCAAGCAAGACAAACAAGACAAATACCGAAGTGATGACCATGTCCCACCAAGATCTCAGTTCATAAATCAATATTGCGGTGATGGGACAAGTCTGAGGTCAAGCCATGAAGCCAGTCCATAGGTTACAGTTTGGATCACGTGCATTGGACCTGCAAGACGGAATCAATGTCAAGACAGACTGTAGGTCAAACTTTAGAACCAGGGTGCCCATGGCCAGGCAGAGTCGAGCAAGACACCAGAACTCCCCTAGCATAGGCAGGCATAGGAAGGGAGGTGTGCCTAGGATGGAGCTTAAATAGAGCTCCTCAGCCCATAGGTGTGGGCAAAGGCTCATGAGAGCCGTTAAGATTGACTAGTGCACTCATCACACAGACACATTCACTATTGTTCTGAAAGATTTTCTGTATGTACTCCTGAATGTAACATCTAACCAGTTCAAGTGGACATTATTAGAGCTTTGGCCAAGATTTAAAATCTTTTATTTTGCATGGAATAGAGTTTACACTGACATCTGATTGTCCTATCTTTATTCTGCAGATGCTTTTAAAAATTATTTTATGAGTTTATTGCAGTTGTTCAGAATAAATATAATTAAATTAATAATCCATTCACTTTTTTCCACTTCTTTTCACTGTAAATTGAAAAACTCTGACTCAGTCAAGCCTAATACATCAAGCTGGTGCTTTGACACTGGCAAAAATATTTCAGTGACTAATATGAGTCAGACACATGCAGACAGGCTATACCATGGCCAAAACAGTCCCAAGAATAAAAGATCCTTTCAAATCAAACTATGAATATGGTAGAACCAAGAGCAGCATCTTCTCTCTATGTTGTTTGCATGAATTGATAAGGTAGGAACTTAGGTTTTGCTAAGCCACTCTCCATCATCTTTGCAAGGTCATAGAGAGCAGGAGAGATGCCTGAGGACTGGAGGAAAACCAGTGTCACTCCAGTCTTCAAAGAGGGCAAGAAAGAGGACCCAGGAAACTACAGACCAGAGAGCCTTACCTTGATCCCTGAAAGTGTGGTGTCATCTCTAAGCATGTAGAGGAAAATGAAATTGTCAGATGTCACCAACATGGATTCACCAAGGGGAAATCATGCCTGACCAATCTGATAGCCTTGTGTCATGCCATGACTGGCTGGATAAAGTAGTAGATGTTGGCTACCTTGGCTTCAGCAAGGTTTTTGACACTGTCTTCCATAACATTCTCGTAAGTAAGCTTAGGAAATGCAAATTAGATGAGTGGACAGTGAGGTGGGCGGAGAACTGTAGTAGTGTCATACAGTCCAGATGGAGGCATGAAGCAAGCAGTGTGCCCTGAGGATTCTGATTGGAATCAGTTTCCTGTCACAGTGGACTGCAGTGAATAACAGAGAGCAACTTAATGAAGGCAGCTAGTGAATAAAAGCACCGCACTGTCTCTGTTAAGATATAAGCAATTTTCCATAGCTATTCAAGACAGAGCCTGGATCTGCTAGGTACCATGAGAACCAGAACCTAAGTTCATCCTTCTTTGCGATCTGCTCCAGGGCACTGAGCTCACCCTGAGCTGATCCAGAATGTCTGCACTGTATTTAGGGTGCTGCAGACACACAAAAAGATTCTCCTGATGGGTGTCAAAATTGGTTTTATTCTTATGATTTTGCTTGAGTTATCCAGTCTGAAAATAGATTTTGATTCCCACCATATAAAGTAATAATTCCATGCTCCTCTAGGTGCCCATGCTCTTGCAGTCACAAATGGCCACTCCTCTTCCCAGCTTCAGTATGGCTTGAGCCACAAAAAGAGCCCATGTGTTAATTAATTATTTTAAGAATTAATCATAGAATCATAGAATCATAGAATGATTAGAGTTGGAAGAGACTCCCAGAGGTCATCTAGTCCAACTCCCCTGCAAGAAGCAGGGACACCCCCAACTAGATCAGGTTTCTCAGGGCCTCATCCAACCTGGCCTTGAATGTCTCCAGGGATGGGGCATCCATCACCTCCCTGGGCAACCTGTTCCAGTGCTCCACCACTCTTACAGTAAAGAACTTTTTTCTAATATCCAGTCTAAATCTCCCTCCCTCTATTTTGAAACCATTACCCCTTGTCCTGTCACAACAGGCCCTACTGAACAGCCTCTCCCCATCTTTCTTGTAGGCATTAAAGCAAAACTTCAAACTCCCTTGAGGTACTGGAAGACCGCTATAAGGTCTCTCCGGAGCCTCCTCTTCTCCAGGCTGAACAGCCCCAACTCTCTCAGCCTGTCCTCGTAGGAAAGGTGCTCCAGCCCTTTTATCATCTTTGTGGCCCTCCTCTGGACCCTCTCCAACTGGTCCATGTCCTTCTTATGTTGGGGGTTCCAGAACTGGACACAGTACTCCAGGTGAGGTCTCACGAGGGCAGAGTAGAGGGGGAGAATCACCTCCCTCGACCTGCTGGCCACGCTTCTTTTGATGTAGCCCAGGATGCGATTGGCCTTCTGGGCCACAAGAGCACATTGTCGGCTCATGTTGAGCCTCTCATCCACCAGTACTCCCAATCTCATCCACCAGTACTCCCAATACCTCCCTACAACACAGACAAAATACAATGCTGTTATGGAATAGTGTGAAGAGCATGACCAGAGCTGTGACAGGAGTGTCTTTCAGAATGGAAAGCTAGCAAGAGTACTTTTGGAGATTTGAATCAGCAAGAGTTGATTTTGGACCATCCATATTTCCTGTTGCAGTGGAGGAGCAAACAAACTGACAGTGAAGAAAGACTTTGTGAGATTTCCGGATTGTCTTACTTTCACAAATGCATATTTCAGCCAACCTGTGCATATTTCAATTTTTAATTTCTTTTGCACTATGGCTTGTATCTGACCGTGATCTTTCAGGTTAAGATGACAGTAATCCACTATCATTGAACATTTTGCTTGATATTCATTCTCCACCCATGCAGTAAATCAGCAGGTGTTCTTTGGATTTCTGGATGACATGTAACCTTGTAACTTTATAGGAAGTTGTTAGTGAAGAATTTTCAAGCTTCTCCTTCCCAGTAAGCAATCTTTTTCAAAGTTTTATTGAGGCATTCAATCTCTCTGTTGTCTCAAAGGGAGAATGTTCTTCATAGACTGTATATAAAAACTTTTTCTTCTGAAAAAAAAGATTTTTAAGATATTCTGAAAAAATGATATTGTTATATTCTGAAAATAATAGTTGTTTAGTAGTTGATTGATACAGTAGATGTGATTCAAATTCAGTTTATAAACATCTCTTTGTATAAACTACCAAGGCAGTAGAATAGCAAGTATGTCAAGGTGTGACCAAATGGGCCTTAAGTATCAATCAAAAATTTTTGCCTAAAATATAAGAAGAGTTTGTGATGATAGCATATAAATTGATGCATATTTAGCTTAAGACTGACTGACCACCAGCAGAGTTACTCTGATGGCCACCAGCAGAGTTACTGCTTTGTTGTTGATGCTTGTCATGAAACTATTGTACTCATTAGAAAATAAACCTAAAACAAAAAAAAAAACCAAACCCACCCAAAACAAAACACTGAGCAAGTCTGTCATGGATATCATGTAAGAAAATTTGGTTTAGTAGTATAGCAAGATTAGTTCTTGAAATTAATCAAGATCTTTGGTTTTGTTAGGCCACCTTGTTGTCAGGAAATCTCTTAATTTTCTGATGAATAAGATGTTTTAAAGTATAGTTTTAAATTGCTCTCCTGCATTGCAGTAAGTATACTTGTAATCTGTGCTAGTACTCTATATCATTTATCTGGGCATCTGGTAGAGATAAGGGCAGATGAGATAAGCAGTCAGCCATCTCATTTTCAGTTTCTGGTCCATACTCCATGTCAAACATAAATAGAAGTATTCTCAGTGATCATCAGGCAATTTGCATTCCTGCTCATGTGAATCCTTTTATTGCTAAAAGTGTCATCAAAGAGCTATGATCTGTATGCAGTTTGAATCTATATACCCAAAGATAGTTTCTTCAATTTCCTAAAGCCCATAAACAATATAGGGATTCTTTTTCACTAGTCGGATAAATTGTTTAGAACGTTTCTCCTTAAGTGGTCTTGACATAAGTGTTCTTCTTGGTTTGTCTTCATGGGTTTGAGCAGGTGTGAAGCCAACTTTATGGTCTTGTTACCCACTGACATAATTGCAGGCAACATGGAATCAAGCTGTACGTGCTTGTCTGTTTACAGAGAGGTCTTCAGCTATGCTGAAGCTTGTTTGTGTCTTATGTACCCAAAGGCTAGTAGTTTTCTTGAAATAATTATCTGGACACCTAAAAATATTAAAACATATGTAGGAAAAGACTTCACTAGAATACCAAAAAATAAGAGAATTTAATGTTTGTTATCTGTGGTGGGATGTGGTAACAAATTTTTCTCCCCCAGGAAATAAGGGCCATAAGAAAGTCAGCTGTCTGCATGAGGTAACATTTGGCAAGCTTAGGCCATCAGTCTTTCACTGCTGTGGCACTGTAAAATGGACTATGCATCAGGAATCCTTTGAAATGCAGTAACATCCCGATCAAACTGGATGTTTATTGACAATGTTCATTGAGAATTATGGGCATCATTTGTCCAAAAAGCACTTGATGCTGAAGCAAGTTTATGCAGCACACACTTAAAATAGAAAAATTCATCATGTGTAACAAATATTGGGACATTTCTGCTGCCTTATGCAGTGTAACTTGTTGATGCACAGTCCTGTAAACCAAAAGTGCAAAATATCTTGACACTGTGGGTTTCTACAGCTACTTATGTGTGTGGTTTTCAGTCACCTCTCTAGCTAACCTGGTTCAGATAGAATGACTGCAGCCTGTCACGTTTCAGCATGGATTTTGAGATCAAATGTTCTAGAGAAAACTGGAGTTTTTAAAAGCCTGGTAACTGGGCTGAAATGGGGTCGTTTATTTATGGGTGGAGGTAGATATATCTCTTGTGCAGGTCTCACTCCCCAGCCAAATTTCTATATTGAATACATGAAAACCAAGAAAGGGAATCGTAGTCTATTGTAACAAAAGTCTTTGAAATGTTTGATATGGTCCAAACGATTTATTTTGGCTTTTTGAGAATAAAGAGATAGAACACTTCAACTAAAACCCCATGATCATATTCACTAATTCTGGAATGAGAAGTGTCTGAAGTTTCACGCTGTTATATGAAGCTAAATGGAGGTTCCACAATGGAAGCCCAGGTTATTCTTAATAAAAGGTCAAATTCAGTTAGTTAAGATAATTGCCAATTTTCTAAATTTTGTCTTTTGATGCTTAATGTTTAATACTAAAAAGCCAAGTGAAAGTCACTTCTCTAAATCAAAAACACTTAAGAAATCTCCAAAACTGAAATTCCATAAATAGCACATGTCAGTTTGTGTTTTTAGTGAAAGTAGAATGCTATAGTATTACATACAGTATGCCTGGTAAGCCATCTGATAGCTTGCATTAATATAATAAACTGAACATAAACCATTAATTTTAGATCAATGATTCAATTCTGGGACCAAAAATCTATAGATGGAAAAGTGTTTTTTTCAAGTCATTTCTACTTTACAGTTCCAATTGTATGTTTTAAATTTGTTATGTATAATAATCTGTCTCTTCATGACTAACCAACAATTACTGCATCTAAAGATACCCTATACTCTCTCACAGATGCAGGGTGGATAGTTTTGGTTTGGCTTTTTTTTTACACATGAATAAGCATTGGGTTAATGGAATTATTACTGTTAGATTGGTGTTCCTCCCATTTAAATGACTGCATTGTAACTGCAGGTTGGTAATATGTTACTGTTGTACAGTGAATTGATTTTTATAGACAGTATCATTCACTTGAAAAAATGTCTAGCCTTTTAATGAATGTGAATTACAGTACATTTAGATTCAATTTTCAAATAATCTGTGTTAACTGTGCACTGTTAGTGTGTCTCTATTCATTACAGAACATTTTAAGAAGCCATTTTAATTATTTGGAAAAAAAATATTTTACATGCTGGTGAATGTATCTTGTAATTAAGAGGAATATATGTCTTGAAATAATGCTTTAATTGCATTGCCTATAAATCATATTTACTAAAGTAAATTACTTCTTTGTCACTTGAAGGCCTAGAGTAGTTCTAGTGTAGAAAGGTATTGATACTACCGCAGTGAATTTATTTCATGTATTTTTGTGGTATATTTAATGCTTCCACAGAATTTTCAACCCTTTTTAATACAATTCTATTCCAAATAATAAATAGATTGGGCACTGTTAGACGTGGGATAGTAGACATTGTGACTATATATTAAAGTATCTGGGTAAAAAATAGTTGCCTGTTTTCCTTATGGCTTCTAGAATACCTTACTGTTTTCCACACAGTAATTACATTGAGTCAGTCCTTGGAATACTTTCATCTAGCTGTGGGGAAATGATCCTTTAGCTTCCATACAAAAACTTTGAAACCGACTGTGCCTAGGCAGTCTTGATTTTTAACCCCACTTCTGCACCTGGTGTACAATGACAGCTGATTGAATGAATGCGCAGAAGCAACTAGTCACTTGATGCTTCTCTTTTGAAGTCAAGGAAGGAGGTGAAGGAAACACCTGGGCTGTTCTGATGACTGGCTGGTAGGGTAGAGCTAACTCCACCTCCACAGTCATTGAAAAGGACAGCATTTAAACATTTTCCTCTCCGAAGATGGGATTATCTTCTGTTGTTCAACATATAAGAGGCATAAGAAAACATGAAGTCCACCAATTTAGAGTCAGTTCACCGCTGAATTGAAAATTTTTCTCAATCAGATAAGCTCTCAGTAGTTTTACTAGTCAATTTTCACCCTGGGTTTGTTGGGTTTTTTGGGGTTTTTTTTTAGTTTTATCATTTTATTTTTGTTGACAGAACAAAGGCTTTCTGATTACATTTTAAAAAGTATAACACACACAAAAAATAGATATATTCATTTAACTTTTCATCAGATAACCATTAAATCTATGCTGTGTGGCGTGGAAAATTTTACAATTATAAGATTAATTCCAATATGTTGAAAGAACATACTGCCAAACAAGTGTGATTCTGCCTTTAAGGTTCATTTTCATGCAATATCTTTAGTATTTTTTCTGTAAATTGACTTTCTAAAGCTAACAAACTTGATAATTTTTGTCACCCCTAAGGTAATCCAGATGGATCTTCAGACTTTTGTCTTTATCCAATAGGAAATTTTCAATTGTTTTGTAAACTGTTCAGATGGATTTTGGTTTTGTTTTCATCTCGACTGAACATGGTAAAGAAGTAGACAACTGTCCAGAGCTAAACCTATGTAGCAAGAAGGGTGCAACTAGATTTCACAAATGTGAATAAATGTCTCCAGTATCACATTCAATTGCTTTAAAGATAAAATATGCACTTATAACTAAGAAGTCTAAAGTTATCCATCAATGTAGAATGAGACCTAGGCTAAAACATGTGGGAATTCAAAGATTCTATTTGCAACTAGAGAAAAATATAACAATAACATCAATAATAACTTTAATAACCTCCACCCTCCCACCCCCACCACCCATAACTCCCATTCTCAGAGCTTGAATTCTTCCTAGCTTATTCCTATTTAGATCATGTACAAGGAATCTCCCTTTTGGCAATGGTTCCAGTCAACAGAATCAGATTAAATCATAGAAACACAGAATGATAGGTGTTGGAATACTTCTCCCTTGCTGCCTTCATCTTACAGTGAAATATTTCACCAAAATTAAAATAATAATGTCATACAGACTTGCACATCAAAAAGATCTATATCAGAAGTGTAATTGATATGACCACCTGAAAGATAAAAGAACACATGCACTTTTTCAACTAACTCCCTATTTTAAGTCTCATTTGACCTATTTCCCAGTGCTAGTTCAACAGCAATACTATGAAGACAATGCGATGATCTTGTAGCTAAATAAAGTTTTGGAATCAGATAGAGTAGCCTGTAGTCAGTCACCTTTAAAAGTAGAACAACCATAAGTGTTCTATATGTATATGAAGTTCTGACAAAGTACTGTGTCAACAAAGTCTGTCCACTTTCTCTTTTATTAAAAAAAAAAAAAAAGCCAATTTATATTTTATATCCTGGCATGGCAGAAAATCACACTGATAACCTTATAATTCAGTAAGCAGGGACATCTTCACTAGATCAGGTTGATCAGAGCCCCACCTTGATTATCTCCAGGGATGGGGTCTCCACCACCTCTCTGGGCAGCCTGTTCCAGTGATTTACCACCCTCATATTGAAGAATTTTTTCCTAATATCCAACCTAAATCTACCTTTTTCTAGTTTGAAAACATTAACCCTCATCCTATTGCTACATTCAATACATCCCTTTGGCCAGTCTGGTTGTGCTTTCACAGCTTCTTGTGTTCTGAGTCATAGTTTTCATTAGGGTGGCAGCTGGCAGTTTATTTAGGTGTTCCTGACTGCCACAACACCAGTTCTTGTGAATAGCGATGCCTTCAGCATCATATTGCATTTCCTCCTGTTGAACAGTACTGGTTACCGGTAAAGTTCAGCCAGGGAAGCTGCAATGGTTTCAGTTGAAGTAACCAAAGTCTTTTCTACTCTTTGTCATACATGTACCCTTTAAATCTTCCAAAGAAGCATCAAGAGAGTGTGTTTGTGTGAGCTTTTGTTATCTTACTTTAAAAACTTCTCTTCATCTTGTATGTATGCACAGTCCCTTGTGTAGTGCCTTGGAAACTGCTAGTCTCCCTCCATGGTTACCTTACTGCCCTGGAATTCTCCTTTTGGTAATCACCCTCCAAGGGATATACACAGGATCCACAGGTCTTTTCCTGTTCATCTCTTGCTCTTGTACAGGGCAGTAGTTTGCTGCTACTGGTCCCTGATGGTGACAAATTAGTGTAGTCTCCACATTGGCCCTTGTTTTGGCTCTATTTACAATCCACTTGGCTCTAGGAAGCAGCTGCAAAACATGTCCTCGCCTTTTGAGGATCTTGGATCTTTTGAGTAATAATGACAAAACTAAACTTTCACTCCTCCTTGTGATCCAGTACACTGTGCAAAAGATCCAGTTAGATTAGATCTGAATTTACAGTATCCAAAGTTACTGATAATGTCTGCATGCAGCCAGTTCAAGTTCAATTATTTCCTTCTTTGAAGGTGAGAAAGTTACCCCTCAGAAAAGTCTTCTTTGTGTACACATGAAGAATTAGCTGCAAAGTTCAGAGCCTACTTTAGTGTGCACTATGTGCCTCATTTAGGCAAGCTCTGAAGCACAACCAAACCCTCAGGCTGAACAGGAGGGGTGTATGTGATCTCCTGAAATGCAGATCCATTTCTTGAAAGAATTCAGTGGGAAAACCCTGTGAGCTTAAAGCACATTCCCTTAATTTTGTAGTGGCAGTCTGTCCTCAGCAGAAGCAAACAGTAGGATAATGTGCATTAGATCATCTCTCCTATTTTTATGTAGTGATGTTGCATCCTATGTTTAAAGAGATCTTTGAGTTTAAGAATAAAAAAGGTTCGTCTGTTTATATCTTATTTAATGTATGAATTGAGAAGATATTGCTATAATTGTATTTCTTCCTGATTTAGCTTACTGCTGAACAAATAACTAAGAACAGAAGAAGTTTATATGCATGTACTGTCATGTACTGTTAAGGCTAATGAGAGCTTGTACAAATAACTGTGAGCATCTTAATGAAGCTCATTGCAGTATTATATGTGGGTTTGTAACTAGTGCATTGAGGTAAAGGTTAAAATTTATAATTTACTAATATTTTTAATTCCCCAAATAACAACATTGTAGCTAGAATGCACTGAATAGTTAATTTATTGAAAGTTTTTGCTTATATAAAAGAAGACAGGTGTTTGTAAGGGAAAATTGTTGCTTATAAAACCAGGGTTTTTTTGCATTATTCATAATACATAGCATCCTGCCATTCTTAAATAAAATTCCATCTTAAGTTCTAGAAGTCATAGGCAATGTTGGTATTTGTTAGGTTTAAAATCACGTGTGTCGTAGTGGTCCTTTTTTTTAAAGTTAAATTTAACAGAGAAAGCATTAATTAGTTGTTAAGCATTTTAAAACTTTCCATTAAAGATGTGATGTAAATTGCTTGATAAATCTGAGCAACACAGATAAAAATTTCTTGTATTTGAAATAGAAAATCAAATATCTGTTAATTTGTGGATTTACAACAGAAAAAACAAGCAAGCAAGCAAACAAACAAAACCCCCAAATCCCTGAACACTCTATTTATAAGCTTCCAAAGACACACAACATTTTTAATATGTGATATTAAAGTTTATATGGGCTTAATTTCTGTACTGCTTGGTAATTCAAATGTAACTAATTCCCTGGAATGACAGGGAACTCCCCCAATTTTCAAAGAGTAAAATACCTTTGAAAAATTTATCTGCCTTAGGATACTCCATCTGTATATAAAAATGAGAAAGGCATTTAAGGTTGAAATTGTCCTGGCTGATATTGATGTCTAAAATGTAGGCACCTATAGCTGAGATACTGATATAATTTTTGGGCAGATGGGGAAGTACTCTTAGGATATGATTTCTCTGGCATTTTTTATAGATGAAGATAATTTATGATGAACAGAAAGTTGCCTACATGTGTCCATTCATCTCCATTGTATATAAAAATAACTTGTGTCTAACACCTGCAATGTGGCTGTTTGTTGATGTCCACATCCCCAAAGAGGAAACTGTAGATTTTTCAGGAAACTGCATCCTTCATATAAGTATGCATTTCAGTTTAAGCCTCCATTCCCTCATTCATAAATGGCATATTTTGAGTGGTTCATAGTCACATTATGGAACATATCTATTTACAAAATATAGTTAGGACCCCTTCTGTGAGATATGGAAGGGTCCAAAATGTGTTGGAAAGTATTTACAGCAGCCAATGAAAACCTAGACAGGTTCTGCCCCAGCACCTAAAATAATTAGGTGCTTCACAACTAGGATGACATCTGGAATGGCAAAATGTCATGACTCGTTGCTTCAGTTATCAAGGAAATAAACTTTGAAAAGAAGGGGTTACACAAAAGCCATTCAGACCAAAAGAAGGGCCATTATTAAAAAAGGTGAAAAATGTTTACTTAAGTGACTTTAATCCAAATCTCTATTGTCATTGCTAAATATATTCTGCTTTGCACTACTGCCTTATTTAGAATTACTCGTTCTGTGCAGCATGATAACAGGAATGGAATTAAAGTCTCTTTGTTCTACTGGAGCGTATAAAAACTAGTGTGAAAGAATGAATAAATATTGGCCAAAGCAGAGGGGGAAAAAAACCAAAAAATGCTTTCTGATACTTAACACGTTTGAAAATGCTATTTGTTAATATCAATCCATTTGTAAATGTATTTTCCTGTTCTCTCTCTTTCGACATATTTTTTAAAAAAAGGATATTTATTGTTAGAATTTCTGCAGTGAAGAACTTTTCATCTGAAAAATATCACCGTGTTTTATCATTCAGACCACTGAAAAATGGCTGAACTTCTAAACTTGTCATGTACAGTAAATAATACTTGTTGAAGATCAGGTCTATAGCTAAATTCATAGAACAGTCCTAGAAGTCACTATAAAATGAAGTATGCATTTGTTCAGCCCCAACCAGCAGATGAGTATTACACGGTCACATGGTTCTCCCTTCCCCACCTTTCAGTGGGATGGGGGGGAACAATTGTGAGAAAAAATGGTAAAACTTGTGGGTTGGGATAATGACCAGGGCAGAAAGGGAAGAGAAAATAACAATACTTCTAATGTACAAAGCAGGTGATGCAATGCCCACCCATTTCCATTCCCAAGTACTGACCCCTCCTCCTTGGACAGCTCTGCTCCCCTCCTCCCTGTTCCCACCCTTGTATCTGGAGTATGATGCCAAAGTACCCTTTGGGTCAGCTGTCCTAGCTGTCCCTCCCAGTTTCCTGTGAAAATTAACTATCTTAATAGATAATGAGAACAGCATAACTGGATATGGCAGAAAGATATGCAACCCAGCTCGAAGTAGACTAGCAATTTTCCTATCTTAAAGGAAAATATGACATACAGACCCTCCCATCTGAGCATAACAGTTTGCTGCTTCAAGTCTAAATATTGTGCTTTTAATTTACAAAGTGCATATTTCTGAAGTTTAGTTTATACAATTCAGAACAAACATAAAACCCTCCTATAAGCCTATTTTAATGCTTAGGGATTGTAGAGTTGAAAGAGTACAACAGTGTACCAAGAACACAAAATGTTCATAGCTGTGGGAGAACAGGCTTTATCTAAGTGGTGGAAGGATGATCTTGTTCTTTCCCATTTTTTTTAATTATCATATTCTTAAAATTCATGTACATAGGCAGATAAAAGTAAATTCCGTTGGGTTTATCATTATGTGATACTACCTCACTGTTATGTTTACTACAATATACAATTTCTTCAATATAACAGGAAGTGGAGTCCTATTAAAACAGAAAATTTGGAGGAAATGTCCTTGTTATATGAGTTTACTCACTGTGAAGAGGAGAGCAAGATTAAATAGTTCTGAAATAGTCATATTTATGCATTTTTCAAAACTAAAAGTTCAGTTTGCTCTTTTCTGTTTAGACATTTTAAAATATATAATTAAAAGTCAAATCGTCTTAAGCTGAAACTGATAAGTGAAATATTGTATTTAAAAAATAGACTGTTTATCATACATTAATTTCAAAATTTTTACTTTCTGTACTTTACCCAACTTGGTATAAAACTTTAAAAAAAAAAAAAAAAAAAAAAAAGGAAAGAGTTCTGCAGGCTGGATATATCACTTTTTACCCATCATTTGAGTAATGTTCCAGTTATTCCAGGAGGTCTCTAGTGTGTAAAGAATCCAACCAGGTATTCTGCATGACCCACAGGATTCTTAAAGATCAAATACCTTATGATCCCTGTTGTGATACCATTTCCCCAACTCATTTTAATTCTTGGCACTCTGTGTTTGGGATTGTTATTGGAATTTTAGGTACCATGGATTATGCACTCTCTTCTTATACTGTGCATCCAAAGGTGAATGCAGTGGAAAAAAAAGATGTTACATAAAGGCTGCATTTTGTTAGTTAATGATTTTTCACTACTATTTTCTCCTGATGACAGTCATTCATTGAGCTTGAGGTAAATGACAGTTCTGTCTACTGGGAAGTGTTTTGTGATAAACCTAAAAGGTGCTGCAGTATTGGCATTGCAAATTCAGAAAATATGCGATGCAAGAAAGGATGGTGGTTGAGAGTTTAGCTTTGCTTAGTTTTTTTTGGTGCGGGTTCTTTTTTTTTTTTTAATGAACTTCAGCTAACATTCCATCTCTTGGGATTTCACGTGGTTGGGAATAATATTTCAGAAGCAGATGGCATTTTGCCACATAAAGGTGCTGAAGTTAAAGTAACATGTTCTAGGTCAATACATTTTACCTGTGGACTAGAAAATAGCAACAGATGTGAATGATGCTAAAACAAGATGGTCTGGCATTTCATGCAATCAGTGATTATACAGAATTAAAAGCTTGACATATTTGATCAAAGGGAAAACACAAATTTATCGGAACAGGGATGGCCAGTAATTGCTGCCACCACAAGCTTCAGCTTTGGAGGATGAACCTACAGCTGCTGGCAACAGAATTAACCTTCACTCTAGAGGCTCTCATGATGATTTAGATTTTGTAAGAGTAGCATAAATAATTCTGTTTAAAATAAAGCTGGAAATCACACTGTGGCAATGCAATTTTGCCAAGATATAAGTCTACAATGATAGAGAGACAATGGCTTTTCAGAGAGGGAACAGAAGGACAGCTCATATGTGAGTGGTTGCACTGAGTCTGCCAAAGGAGATCTAATTCCATCTTTTTCCATCCAGCAAAATTATGTAGCACAAGAGGTTTTGTTAAGCACAGAAGCATTAATTCAGATGGCCTCCAACGTACTGCAGGGGAGAATCTAGCTCTGCACTGGGAAAGGCTCAGAAAAACACATATGTAAGCTAAACTCACTGATAATAACTTCAGATTGAGAAGGCTTTTTAAGCACCTGATGATTAGCAGATATCGGGATATTTATGAACACATTTTGATATCACATTCCTCAGTGATGACTCACTGAAGTTTCTATACTGCCTCCCATATTGCAAAAAAACCCTGAGCTAGACAACAGTCGAGTATTTATTAATGAGGAAGGTTTGATCTATAGAGAGATTTCTCTTGGTAATCAATTTATAATGATAATAAATTAAAAAGAAATAAAAGTCTGTTTCTTACTGCTAGCATGCCAACAAATATATCATTTTAATGCAAAATATAAAGAAACAAATAACAGTATGTCATTTAAACTTGAAATATTTCTGTGTTCCCAAGAAAGTGCTAATAAAATGTGACAATTTGCAATTTCAAGGGGCTAAAAAGGAAGACTAGAAAATTAAAGATTCTTTTCATGTATGACGGTGAATTCCAATTTTTTCCAAAGTAAGAAGAAATAAGCATGTTTCCTTTTGGGATCTAAGTTTAAAGTACACACATGTGGGATTTATGTCCCAGCAATGGAATGGAACATGAAAAACAAGTAGAATTTTTCATCTCAAAATAGAAATGTATCTCCATAACATAAAAGTCATTGGATTCTTCATAGCAGTACAAATAACAAGTCAAAAGCATTACAATCTGAACTGAGCAAGAATTAGGTATCAACATCTATTTTTCATCTAACAAGAAGCAAAATGATGATGGCATTATGGATTTGATTAGTGAAGAGATAATTACAAAATTTTTGATTAAAGAAAAACCTGATTGAAAATATTTTCTGGAGTTTATTTTTTATTTGTTATTATTATGTTTGTTAAACAAATGGAAATTAACTCTAGCTGATGTTAAACTTTTATAAAGAGTTTTAATCTGTGACAATTTTTTTAAACAATTAGTATCCACCATTCCAGGTAAAAGGGTGTGGCATTATGTAGCATTTTTTCTCTGCATGATCTACTGAACTCTATTAACATTATGTCAAATTAAATACTTTGACTTCCTACTGTCAGAATATTTCTTAATCTAGACTTAGTATCACATATTCTTCCTTCAGATTTATTTATCTGTGAAGTATATCTTGAGCCAGAGAAATAAAAATCCATTTAATTCAAGTTAGCATGCAAGTACAAAGATGACTTCAACAGTAATGCTAACTTTTTCTATAAATTAAATTCCAGATAAATAATTGTACATTATAGCTACCTGCACCACTGTTTTTTGCAAGGGTCATTACTTGAAAGTCTTCTCTGAGCCCACAGAAAGTGTGTAAAAGAATGATTTAGCTTAAGCCTTTAGGGTAGATTTTCAGTTTCAAAAACTATTTCTTTGTATATTTAGTTGATAAAGAAAAATTAATTCAGGCACAGGGTGAAGGTCATAGATTCTAACTCCTGTATCATGCTTTGAAAACCAAAAAGCAGGTAAGTTTTTGAGCAAGAATGGATGAAATTTCCTTTTTTTTTTTTTTTTTGTGTTTATCAGTGGATGTCTGGGAAAAGTACCATGAAAGCATGTCCCAGGATGGCTTGCATAGGATGGAGGAGTGCTTAACTTGTTGGTCTGAGTGGAAAACAAATCCATATATGGCAAATCCAGCCAACCTTAAGGGAAGAGACTCCAAGACCTTTACCGAGGGGGAAACATCACCAAAGTACATTAAGTCAGTCGACTGACATTCTGGAGAATCTAAATTTAATGCTTAAGGGCTTAGTGTACCGCTCAGATGTTGTCCTTTTGTGGATCTAAATCTTTAACTACTAGTACCATGTGAGACTGATATTACATGCAATATAAACTGACAAGTGAAAAAAAATTCTATTAAAAATCCTTTTTTTTTTAAGCAGTGCTTGATCCTTGAAAATAATTTCTTAATATATTTCTCTATTTTTCACTATAAATATGGTCTTTATGATCCAAAGTAACTAATGACTTTATGGAGGTTACAGAGGGACTTATCCAGGGTCTAGAAGGAATACAGCAGTCAGGTTCCCCCTACACCACATATACAAAACTTGGTCATTGTCATGACAGTAAATTGATTGCTGTCTTAGTTAGAAACAAATCCCCCTGTTTGATACTCAGTCTATAAAGCGTTCACTTTGCCATATTAATGTTACTCAAATGAGTAATGAAACTGGACTTGACCCTAAGTCTTACGTGAATTAGGAGCTTTGCCTGCAAACTTGGCAAATTTTCCTGATTAATGAGAAATCCTATATTCAAGATGAAATAGATCTTGAGGGTTTTTTTCAAAGTGAGATTCTCATACCACTTGGCAAAGGACATATCTTTCTCCTTCAGAACAGTAATGGTTATTGGCCAAGTTTGTTTAATGCCAACATTCATTTATTATTTTAATGGATAGAATAGTCTCCTATAAAGTCCAATTAAACATATAATAACCATCATTATAAATGTATCGAAGAGCAAATAAGATTATTGTACTGCCATTGAACTGTGTCCTGGGAATTCCCTATATCAAAAACAGCATCAGTATGGGAATACTGCAGAGGAATATTACACATTTCTTCATGGTTCTTCTGCATTTGTGCACAATTGTAAAGGCTCACAGCGACTGCTATTCTAACAGCGTGTCTGAATGAAGCTGTCACAGTCACTCTAGTGCTAGCTTAAAAAATTTGTGGAGCCATGCTTTCCAAACCTAGGGCATACGTTTTAGTCTTTGCAATCATGGAGATCTCCTTGTATCCTTCAGCGGAAAAACATGAAAATAGAATGTGAAAGGAAAAAAAATGTGCTGAGACTACAAAAGCATATTGAGGATCTCAATTCTGATTTTGTATAAAACCAACCCCAGGCGAGGGTCAGGAAACACACTAATGCAAAATGTGAACTTTGAGCAATAGTTTCTGGGTCACTGCCAACAATACTGTAAAAACAGCTGTAAAAGGAAAACACAGGTAAAGAAACAACAACAACAAAAAAAGAAAAAAAAAACACAAACAACAAACAAACCACAAAAAGACCCCAAAGCAAACAAACCAAAGCCATAAACACCTAACCTGTCCCCTCTGGCAAAACTCCATAAATACATTTGCAGTCGTCTCACTTGCTGACCTATTTAGAATAGAAAAAATATCCCGTTTCTCTCTCACTAGTGACAATTCAGTAGGCAGTCAAGTTACAATAAGCACCTTGTATTTAATTCTCTTTATGTACAAACAGCAAATAACTTACATTTTTAGAGATTAAGTACTTTTTTGGTTTTGTTGTCATCATTGATTTTATTTTTAATTTCCAGTGAATATTACTCACTTTGAGGTCCTTGCCAAGAATTAAATGGGCTACAGAAAAGGTCTGTGTTCATTTTTTTTTTTCGTTAAAGCCGCTACCACTCATTTATGACTCCTCCAAATTATTTCTTTCCTTTTAATAAATGTACAAATCTTCTTTGACTTTTATTCCTGTGTTTCGAACTGTATATAATTTATTAATTCCACTGGAAGGATAAGAAAAGCCAACTAAACATAAAGAAAAAAATGCTATTTTTCAAATCACTATCTTAACCTTAAGGGAAACCAAAAAGTAAATTGAATTTTAGGCACCCTATCCAACTCTTCACTCCTGCTGTTGAGTTTCTAATTGAAAAGATTTCCCCAAAGTACTGATACTAGAGCAATTATATGGGTTAATTGCAGAAATTATTGGGTGGCAATATGGAAAAATTAGCATGCATCACTGTGTAAATCAAATAATTTTATATGACAATCCTATGAAATCCCCACGATTTTAATGCAGAATAATGTACGCTTTTTTCAGTATCAACTAAGGATGACATTTCATAAATCCTGATGGGAGTCGCAGACCCAGATTCCACTAAAACCAGTGAGAGTTAGCTTCTGACCTTTCTACAGCCCTGGCAAAGCACTGAAGTCGGTGTTTTATGGTGCACCTTCTCCTAGAAAAGGAGGAGAAGACAAGGAGCTCCATTCAACAAGCTGTTGAGTTCCCAAGTCATCCCTGTACTTAAAAAGAGATAAACATATACCATAGACACAGAGCTTTTTAAATGTGACTCAGGGTTACCCAAATTCATCTTTTGATATTAGCTTTTGTTCAAGATTAGCTCATTTGGAAGACACAGAGAGTGGGTGTCTTGTTACATAGGTTTCTGGAAACCCCTGCAGTATGCCAAATTTATTAGTTTTATTGCTGTTTTCAGTGACAATGTTATAAAATGTAACAAGCATGTTCCTTTAACCCATTAGCATTCTCAAATTCAATGTTACAAGCTGCATGTAAAGTTATTATTTAAATGCTCTTTTCTTACCTATTCCTAAATGTAATTTTTAAGGGGAAAAAAAAAAAAAAAGGAGGCCTGAGGTAGGACGTGATCTTATTTATTTTTATTCTAGTCAAATGTGAGTAGAAAATCATCCCTGACTGAACTGAGAAAACAAAATACAAATTAGATAAATATCTGCTTGGTTCTGTTTGGTAGCCCTTGACTGAGAATTGTTTTCCTTCAATCATCTGTACTTTTGTTTTACACATCTATTAAAATTAACGTTGGCATTGCTTGGAAAGTCTGAAATTTTGTGATCACAGGTCACTGGCTGGAAGCTTTTTCGGAAGATTTTGGGAGCAGGGACCTTTTCTTTTAGTTTTCAGATGACACCTTTTCTAAATTTAATATTCAACAAAAATCTGGATGTACTCTAGAGACTAATTATATACATAAATGATGACAAGCAGTACTGGAATCAAATACAGTAATTTGTTGCAACTTTTATCACTGGTGCAAATTTTATCCTTTACCACACACTTGACTTTACCATTCATATTTGAGTTTTTCTTTCCCTTTATACCATTCTCATTAAAATCTATATAGTAAAAAAATATACACATAGTTTGGAAGTTAACTTTTCACTTTGTCTACTTTCCCCTTCATCAGAGTCACAGGAACTTCCTCAGAGGTAGTTGTCTGAGGATTTTGCCTTAGTTTTTAAATAATTCCTGACATGTGATACAAGAGAAGTGGCAGATGTGAAAGCTGGTAAATGGAGACAATGCTGAAATGGAGACAAGTCCCACTCCTGGTAGCTACACACACTCCACCATCAAGAAACATGGTGATATTATGAGTTTGACATGCTTGGTCAAGATGAAAACATTTGCAAATGCATCTTCTCAGGAAGGCCAGGGGATGCTGGCATAACTTCGCACCCAGGAGGATTTGGTAGCAACTGCTAGCGGCAATATCACCAATGTATCTCAGGGCCCTGGCACTTATTTAGCACCAGTAGCAGGAGAAAAAGTGAGCTTGGAGATGACCTAGTACTGACAAGAGCTATTGCTTTAGTGTACAGCACAAAGAGATGCTTGCTTTCCCTTAAAGCTAAATGCTGTTGTTCAGGAAAAAAAACCAAAACAAACCAAAAAACAAACCAAAACAAAACAGAAAAAAAAAAAATAGTAATATCAGAGTCAGATGTATATGTTAGGCAAAATGAAAGAAACTCAATCCTTCCTGCCTACTGTTTTTCCCAATAAATATCTATTTTGGAGATCTACACAAAATATTGAAGTTTCAGCATAGTGTGAAGGCTAATCTTCTATACGGCCTTTTATTATGCTGTAGAGACTCAGATAATTTAATTAAGCTAGATCAACTCACTCAGAACAATTAAATGAGTAAATTTAAACTAAAAAACTACCCTAAAATGCACAATTTAACTCGTGTATATATGTGTTGCTTTCTTTAATGTAGCAGTCTTACCAATTCTTTTCCACTGCTTTCCTTAATCTGTACATCTAAACATATGCATGCGTATAATTTAATTTATAAAATTTACAAAATTTACTAGATTATGTTCCCTAAACTAAACTTGGAAGAAAATGTGGAAACATTTTTCCAGTAAAAAAAGAAAAGTAATTAATATCACTGGTGTCCTTAGGGCTATGGTGTCTACCAGAAGTCTACCTTCATTTCCTTTTCATTGCATCAAGTTTTTCTCCAGAAAATGTTCAGATTTTCCCCTAATTCCTTGAAACTTAATGACTTTTTCTAGGTCATCTCAACTTCTGATTCTATGTCTACCCTGGGCATGAATCTATCTGTCTGCTTGTGTATTTGTATTTGGATTTGTGTTCATTATTTCCTGCATATTTGTGTTCTTATTCATACTCATGTTCCAGATAACACTATAAATAGATAAAATCAATATCTAATCTATTTAAGTATTTGGAAAGGAGAAAAAAAACAAACAGGCAACTGTAGTAAATGTAAGAGTGTGGCTTCTTTGCTGTCAGGTACAGAAAGAATTTGTACGTGGAGCCCAGTGTCAGTCTTGTGAAAAGTTCCTCTCGGAGTCTTGAAGAGGGTTGTACCGTACAGTCCCTCCAGGAATGCTGCAACATCCTGCCTGTTTCATGGCTGATTTGCCTGGCTGCTCAGTGTGCAGGTGGAAAAAGGGATGCAGTGAGGTTCTCTGTCATCATTCTGTCTGTCAAACAGTGTTGGGAAGTTCCCAAGCTGCAAAGTTCAGGAAAGCAGGTTTTTCATTAAATAAGAAGATAATTTTTGTCTTTATTTTTTTCTCATTTTCCAGACTTCTTGAAGGCATGGGGGAAGCTCCCCCAGCTGCTAGGTTGGAGATGGTGGTGGAGATACATGCATTTGAGATGGAGGTGGAGATACATTTGGTGTTCTAATTCTCCATTCAGTAGAAATGCCAGAGCTAGGCCAAGATAAGATAAGGAAAAATTAATTATTTTTAATGGAATGCTTTCAAAAGGGAATTGCTGAATAGACCAGAAATGCCTTACAGGTTATGGGACATAAATGTAAAGAAGAATGGCCCAATCAGCTATCAGGTATCATCAGTCAGAAAATATTCTACTCTGCCAGTTTGTTGCCCCAAAGGAAGTGCTTAAATAAATAAAACCTTTACTCTCTCTCTTTCTTTTCTTTCCTTTACCCTTCCCTTTCTCTATTTTCCTTCTCTATATCAATTTTTTCCCTTTAGTTGCTTTTTTTCCTGTTCTTCATCTTTTCCTCCTTCATCTTTTCCCTTTTTCTTTTCTTTTCTTTTCTTTTCTTTTCTTTTCTTTTCTTTTCTTTTCTTTTCTTTTCTTTTCTTTTCTTTTCTTTTCTTTTCTTTTCTTTTCTTTTCTTTTCTTTTCTTTTCTTTTCTTTTCTTTTCTTTTCTTTTCTTTTCTTTTCTTTTCTTCTCTTCTCTTCTCTTCTCTTCTCTTCTCTTCTCTTCTCTTCTCTTCTCTTCTCTTCTCTTCTCTTCTCTTCTCTTCTCTTCTCTTCTCTTTTATTTTCTTTTATTTTCCCTTTACTTTTTTTCCTCCTTTGTGTTCTTTTTTATTTTCTTTCTCCACTATAGTTTTTGTTTGTTTGTTTTGGGTTTTTTCTCCCAGCATTGGAACTGTTGGTGCACTGCAGCTTCATTGGGAACGATTTTCTGAGCATGATAATATGTTATGTCTTGATAAAAAATTCCTGTGCAAGAAATACAAAATCCTTATATTTCCTAGTAATTTTCACAGTAAAAAAAAGAATGTTGTTCATCTATGTTCGTTGTCTCTTTCTTTGTGAATTACATCATAAATTCTAGATGATGTTCATAAGGATATGTGAAACAGAATTGTCTTTAAAAAGAAATCCAGTAATAATATATATATGAAAGGTACGAACAGTTAGGTAGGCAATGAAACCAATCTAGATGTGAAGAAGCATGATCAAACCATAGCTCTTGTAATTCTAAATTAATGTTTTAATTAAGAAGAGATCGACTATCCTAGGAGTGGCATAATATATACATTACATGAACATTGCATTACTCTGTATAAATTTATAGTCCATAGTGTAGAATCTGTGTACAGCACTATGTACAAATTTCCAAACTGGAGTCCTTGCTGAAGTGAAATGCAGCCACAATACTGACTGAGGCAGTCCTACTTCTGAATAATCTAAATCTCAAAGTTGTGATCACCTTCCCACATAACAGGATATTAACACATGGATAGTGTTAGGATCTTGAGTACAATAAGTCAACAGTCATTAAAAAAAAATCTTTCTTAGCATTATGCATATGTCAGGAATGCATGGAAATGCAATTTGTCACAAGGAAGTTATCATCTAGCAGATCAATGGAATTTATCTGACTTGCATTTTTTTCTAGCTCTGATCCATATATATATTAAAAAATAATAATTCTAAGAGACAAAGGAAACCTTAATTACTCTTTTATCAGGTATAGACTACTGTTCATTTTCCTTGTGGGTGAATTGAATTGTGCTTCACATACAGGGAACATTTAAGTTAGCAAGTATAAAGTAGAAAAATATATTCCACTTTTTACAATTCAAAGAAGAGTTAGAATAGGTTTACTGCATTTGAAATTGGGCATTTGTTGTGCTCTTGTCACGAGTATGATTGGTACTGTAGGAAGTCTCAGAAATGCCTACTTGAATCAAACCAACATGATTTAGAGCATTCCTGGTCATTGTTACTGTATAGCAAGGGAAAAATTCTTCTCATGCAGTCCAAGGAAAATGAATGCAGAACTCTTTAAAGGCCTTTTGCTTTTAAAAAGTAAAATGTGTTCAAATATTTTGTGACTATTTCTTAACCTGAATACGTGATACACAGTTTAAGTTACCAATTCATACATGCAAGATAAAATTATTTATTATATCCCTTGAGTGGACTCTTATTTCCTCATATTAGTTTATAATAATTACAAATTAAAAATGGACCTGAACAGATCAATATTTTCAGTGTTTGCATTCACTGTAATGACAAGATGAAAACAAGAAATAAAGATCACTACAATAAGATATCAGAGTTAAACAGATGAAACCTTTTTTTCTCATATAACCAAGAGCAGGAAAAACAAAGAAAAGAAAATTACATGAACGACCTATCTATACTACAATAAATTACTGAAATATAAGGCCCTCAGATTCTTAACCTGTGCAAGTAGATTAAATATGTCTGGGAACATTTCTGAGTATTGAGACCAACTGGTACAGAATGGCATGTGTCTATGCTAATCAACTATCTTAATCTCCAGACCAGAGAGACAACATGAAAACTATAGGTTCAGGATAGCTTCTGGGTTGTTTTGGCTCCTAAATCCTGCCTGGCGATTATTTTGAAAACCACTAATAGTGGCACAAAAGTGAAATATTTAATATTGATTACTGAGGTCTAATACTAAGGAATGTTCAGTGGCCTAGTAACACAGTAGCAGACTACTGTTAAGAAAGATAACAATGAAAAACAAGCTTGTCATCAAGCTTACATTTGATAATCAAGGGTCTTCATCTAGATCGGAAGCAGTTTTGGGTCCCTAAACTGAAGAAGGTTGACAAGGATGGAGCATGTTCTTCTGAACATGCATTGTACTCAGCCAGAGGAGAAACAAGCATGCTTTGGGAAACATGTGAGCTATTCTGAGGTTGTATAGCTTCTTCACAGGCTGAAAACATCAATTATTCTGGTAGAAGTGTATTTTTGGCTAAATTAACTAAATTAAAAATCTTTAATTAGTGTCCTGCATTTAGTTAAATACCCCTTTAACAATGATTGAAGCACAATTATTTACAGAATTAAGCAGTTGCTATCTATGCCGTGTAATTTCTTCTAAAATTCAAGAAGGGACAAAACTCTTACGATACTCTGGGATCCAGGTTATTGGAGCTATATCTTCTTGATGACAGTCTGAGCTACTGAAATAATCAATGTTTCCTGTGATCTCTCTGTGAGAGAGTGATTTATATTCCCTTAGAAATAAAAACTGAGAACAGGACAAGAAAGGCTGCCACTTTGCACTCTTTATTGCCCTCTTTGCCCTATCTCACATATCAAAGAAGATATTTCACCATAAGATCACATACTTGTCATAGGTGAGACTGTTAAAGAGTCATAAGGGCTATGTAAGGAAGCTCAAATGACTTTAATGCCTACAGAGAGACAGGAAGAAATGAAAGTGAAAGAGGTAAACCAGTGTGGGACTGTGGCACAGGCAAATGCTATTAAGACTAAAGGGAAATGGATTGCTCCCACCAAAGAGGTCTTGGAGCAACTAGAAAATTCTTTTTTCAGCATATCCTGTCCCAGCAGAATGAGTATGGAGTATGAGAAAGCAGGTTTTAAAACATACTTGCTGATCTTTTTCAAAGCCGAGTATTACATTTAATAATGAAATATTTTCCCCTGGAGTTGATAGGAATCACACAGCAATCTCCTCAACTCTGCTTCAAAATATCCCTGTACTCATTTAGCTCTTTTAGTATTCTGTAAATATCAGTGTTGTCAACATTAGGAAAGTCAGTATCTAAAGTGAAGTCCTGAGATAATGGACTTCTTCCTTAGTCTTTGAAAATAAATAAATAAACATTAAATGTGACTAGTGGATGTTGTCTGTGAGTACCAGCAATTGGTAAACATAGAGGCTCTTACAAGCAGAACTTCCTGATGTAGGTTGGTTTCTAAGAGGGGTATCCAGGGTCCCTCTACCCCTCAGAAGTGGTCTCACAGGTCACAGTGAAACCTTGGCTAGAACTTTGAGGCAGATCTTTAGCTTTTTAAGGCTAGAAATTACTTGTATTCTCTAAAGATATATTTAATTATCATAGGGACAAAAGCAATAAATAAAACTCAATTCTGCTGCATAAAACATAATGGAATGGATTAAGTTTGTAAGCAACACCCTGGGTGCTGTGTTATCACATGATTAACAGTTCCCACTATTTTTATCCTCAGACAAGAAACATTCAGTACTCTTCTGGATCGTGTCAATCCAAACATTTCTCTACCTTAATATTTGGCTAATGTTAAATGATTTCCAGGATGTCTGGCAAACTGGAGCTACTTCATTCCCAAACCCAGCACTGTTTGAGTAGTTCTAGTGCTCAGTGCTTGGAATTGCAAAACACGTGCAGCAAGTTCCACATGTAGATCTCTACTAAACTTTTTTTTTCCTCCTCTTGCATTACATATCAGACCTGACTGTACACTTGTCATAAGTCTCTTAAATTTCCGTCTGTGTAGCATTCTTTCCCCCACTGTGTTTCTGGCTCACTCTCCCTGTCCCAAAGTGATCTAGAACTTCCTCTCCTCCCTTTCCTTGTGCTCTCCCTGGCTTTCTTAGTCACTTCCAATGTAAGAGTAACCTGATCCTGCATCCACAGGCTTCCTGTCAGGAATGAGCAAACAGGCAGTTTTTCCATCCCATCTGCACAGCTGCAGGCTTTTTAAAGGAGCATTACTCCTAAAACATGGTGAACACACAAAACAGATATATGATTCATCCTAGGGGTAATACACTCCAAGGATTGGGATCTAGTCTCAGCTTTAGTGCAGTGTTCTCTTTGATGTTTGTATAGCTGCTTACTTACATATTTAATTAAGTGTAATTTTCAGACTGTAAGAAATGATGTACAGGGACTAAAACTCTGCTTCATTAGTCTTGAGAGACTATCTTCATTAACTGTTTGATTAGATAATGAAGTGAATTGTGAAACCAACTGATTGACTTACTATGTAAATACTGGCTAATTTAGTAATTAGCAAGTTTTACTTATTGTCTGATGTGGCTTTACTGAGTCACATTCTTAGACAGGGTGTGAGTTTGTTTAGAGTTGCTCATATAATTTATTTTTAAAATGGATGAATTATGAAAATGCTGATGAAATATTGTGTTATTATTAGTATTTAGGAGTGATTTGTTGCTAAAAATACTCAGTTTGACATGTGGATTGGATTGCAGATACCAAAGTGCTTGTGTCAGCATCCCACCACTTTAAACAGGATTAAAAAATAGTGGAGTGTAATTAAGTGCAGGCCATTTTAAGCCCAGCTGTGTTTTATTTCCATAAAGCTCTCTCAAAACCTAGGAACTATTTTATGAATCATGTTATTGTTATGCCTTATTTTATCTTGATGTTTGCCTAGTGTTAAATGTTTTTCAGAGGATCTGGCAAACTGCAATTCATTTCCAAGGCAAGAGTAACTAAAAAAGCCTTGTCTCCAGTTCTGCATTAGTCCGTGCAACAGGAAGGATCTTCAAGAACTATCAAGGTCCTGCTCCTCTGGCTTGGAAACTAGTAGTTTCTTTAAAATATTTCCTTGTGATGAACATGAGTTGGATTACTTTGACTTGAAACGGGACGGTGAGGAAGTGCTAGAACTTCAAGGGTTTCCATGTAATTTGCAGCAAAGAGCTCCTTTAGCCCCCTAGCCCCTCCTCAATGTGACACTGACAGTGTGGCAACTGAGAAGGTTCTTTGAAATTCAATGAAGTAAGAGATGAATATTTGGGGGTTTAAGGGTATTTTTGGTTTGTTTTTTTTTTCTAGTTTTGTCAGCTAGGAATGCCACTGAAGCAGGTAGAAAAGGTCATGTGTTTGGGAGTAACATTGGAAAACTACGACAAAATACAACACACAGGGTCAGCATCAAGGATTTGAAAAATATCAACTTGAATATGTAGTAATTTTACTAATTTAAGACTAATGGACATATTTGTTTTCTGATTAATATAATGCACTTCAGTTCAATGTAGTCAAAAAAGCAATACCTGCATAAGACTAATTTCTAGGAGAACATATTGTCTAGAAGACATTTAGTGATATGAATATAATTTACTTGAGAATATGTACCACCATGGTACAGCAGTGCAGCCTCTAAATCTGCAGTCAAAAAAAGTTCTTAACAAAAGAAGACAAAACTCCAGGAGCAAAAATATTCTTTTCACACTATTTTTAATATTACACCAAGCTACATAAATTTTTCTACTTTTTAAAAATTAATGTTAGCCATTCTGTTGTCCTGTGTTAACATTATAGTAACAGAATAACACTTAGAGAAATAAGGACTCCATTATGCCAGCAGTGTAAAACCAATTGATAAAGACAGATGTAATCATGATCCTGTTGGGGATATATGATCCTCCTATTCTACTAGGGAATAGGAAATGTTTGGTAGCTAGAAGGCTCTAAATATGAAGAAAATAACCAGAGAGGAAAAAAAAAAAAAGGAAGTATAATTAATATACCTCCTTCAAAAAATTAATGCCTTGAATCTTTCAAGAAATTAAACAATAATTTTGCTCAGGGAAAAAAAGTAATATTTTCAGTAAAGGGTATACCCAAATAAATATGTTCAATGTAGAAAATTAAAAGAAAAATCCATGGCCATTAGCCCATTCGATGACACCTAATAATTAAGAAGTTATTAAGAAGACCTATTAAGAATTCCTTAGGACAAAATATTTATTTCAGAGGGGTTTTTTTGTTTTCATATTAACCTCCAATTTTAAATGTTACTGCTTTCAAGGAAGGAATATTATTGAAATAAATTATAGTGTTTTATTAATAACTATAATATATTGCAATTTAAAAAATAGAATTAATAAGCTTTCCAACTGGAAAAAACTATGGAAAGATTAATTTGAATATATATATTTTGAAAGAGACCCCTCTTTATCTATGGCTAATATAATTTGAAGATATATTGAAGAGATATGTTTTTAATGGACACTACTATAATTACTCTACATTATGTAAAACAAACCCATTTACTTAAGATAATGACAGCATGACAAGATTCTCTCATGATGAAATAATGGAAGTCAATTGGTGTAATATATATTTTAATTAACTTGAGGTTAAAAGCTTAGGAGGTGTCTTTGAATAACTGACAATATTAGTGAGGCCAAAACAACCTTCCTATATATACTGAGAAAGAAATTTCTGCTATTATTTGGTCTAATAACATGAAAAGATCAAAGGCTTCTCCTTCTTCTGTTTTCCATTCCACCTATTTATTTCATTAAATGTCATTAGATTAATCAACAGGTCTTTTAGAGTACCAGTTCTTATGTTCGGGGAAAAAATAAAAAAGAAAAGAAAAAAAGAAAAAAAGAAAAGATAATAAGGACATGGAGAAAAGAAATGAGGACTTTCAAAGAGCAAAGTCAGTCACTTCTGTTTAAAAAGTAGGAACAAATTTAGCAATAATAAGCCATTCCCAGCACAATAAAATGAGCAAAGATTGCAGATAGAGTGAAAAGAAAAGAAATAATAAAAAGAATTCATATAATTGGCTGCTTTCTGCTCTGTTTTTTTGTTATCTAGTAGACTTTGGTCAATAGGGGCCTCTGACAAGGCTAGCAGTCCAAGCTACAGTGGATGTTATCTTGCTCCTGATCTTCATTTATACCCAGGGAAGGATATTTTGTGTGTATTTATGCAAGGGAAAAATAAAATTAAAAAAAAAAAAATTAAAGCTACATTTTTATTTGGAAAATATTTTGACTGCGTATATTGCCCCATTGACAAATATAATCCAGCCTCCAGTAAAATGGAAACATCCCCGTTACACAAGACGTAAAGATGCCATTAAAGTAACAGGGTTCTTTTAAGAGGATTCCAATGCACTAAGGCGAGTCCACACCAAAGCAACGATTATATTATAACTTTTATTGTTTTAAGCCTTGCCAAGCTTGCCAAATTATGCTTGACCGGCATACAGCAGTGCTAAGAGAAAGCTCCACTAGGCCGTGTTCAGGCACATAGCAATTGTAAGAGAGAAGCCTTGCTAGGCTGTTTTAAGGAATATAACAGGTTTTAAGAAAGTCCCACCAACCCTGGGATCTTCCTAACACCACCAAACACCAGGATGATAAGGGTCCTCATAGGAGCAGTGAAGGGAGGCAGGCACAGCACCTTCAGGGCATCCCCTGCAGCCTCAAGGTATGCTTGATGTCTGTCCCCCTGCACCGCCGAGGCAGCATCCTTCTATCCTGCAACAGGCCCAAGCTGGGGTCACTGCACGTGGGGCCAGCATTCACAACGAGCCTTGCTGGACTCGTGAGCCTGATGGGCTAACAGTGGGTGACCTGCCATCCTGGTTGGATACCAACCTCTCTCTGTAACACTATCAGGGTGTTAAGGTTTCCCACGCACATGAAGGTTCAGTTCTCATGGGAACGTTGTGCTTTCCTTCTCACATGAAGGTCAGTTCTCATGGGAACAGTTTTAAAGTTCTTTCTCCCAGGTCACCTAGCCAAAGTAGTATGGCTACTGTTTGTCCATTGTGTCCTACTTGGACCATCCTCCATTGTCCCTTACACAAACATCCATTTATTCAGAAAAAAATAAATCTATATTTGAAGTTTCCATGTCTCACAATGTTTCATGCATTATGGAAGTTTGGGAGAGGAAAAGGGGAAAAATAAGTCTCATTTTTAAAAGGCAAAAAGGAAGATCAGAGGAACTTCAAGCCAGTCACCTCTGTGCCTGGCGAGATCAGAGAGTATATCCTCCTGCATAGCTCAGATACATGGTAGCATGGAGCTCATTGGTGACAGCCAACATAGCTTCACAAAGGGCAAATTGTGCTGGACAAATGTGGCAGCCTGCTCTGATGGAGATACAGTATGTGTAGGTAAAGGAAGAGAAACTAACATCACCTACCTGAACTGTCCTGCACAGCATCATTTTCTCTAAATTTGAGAGAAATGAAGAATTGGAGATTGTAGAACTGTGGTGTGCTTTAAGAACTCTGTCCATGATACAATCTAATAACTGTAAAACTGCCCTGAGGTTTACCTCCTTAGTAACTGTTAATATAAAAAAAAACAAACCAAAAAAAACAAAAAATAAAAGTCTTACCATATTTAATTATTGTAATACTTACTTTTTATTTAAGCTGTCCAGCGTTTATAAACAGAAGAAATAAAGGAGTCTTCAGCTTCTGTGAAATGTCACTTAATGAGAAACAACATAGCTAAAGCAATTAAAAGTCAGCTCTGTGGAGATTTTCCGACAAGCTACATATGTACTTCAAAGGGTACTGGAGAAGTTAATGACCTTCATGTAATCCAACACACAGTTATAAACTCACTGAAGTAGAACACATGAGTTCTCCCGAATCTGCTTAATGAAGAAATCTTTCCAGATACTTAAGACATATCTATTTTTCTTTTGTTTTTGTAGAAAAGTTGTATAAATTGCTTTTTGTTGCTTGTGATATTTAACTAAATAAAACCTATTGCATTCCCAACTCATAGAAGTATTATATACAGAAAATCAATACATTTATAATATTATAAATTTTGTAAGACTGAAACCTGCGCTAACACTTTTTTCCCACTTTTTAAAATTTTTTTTTTTTTTTTNCAACTACCTGAAAGGAGATGGCAGTGAGGTGGGGGTTGGTCTCTTCTCCCCAGTAACAGGCAACAGAACTCGAGGTAATGGCCTCAAGCTGCGCCAGGGAAAATTTAGGTTGGATATTAGAAAGAACTTCTTTACTGAGAGAGTCATCAAGCACTGGAACGGTCTACCCAGGGAGGTGGTTGAGTCCCCATCTCTTGAGGTGTTTAAAAGACGGGTAGATGCAGTGCTTGAGGACATGGTCTAAGGGTAGACTTGGTGGTGGTAGGTTAATGGTTGGACTGGATGATCTTAGGGGTCATTTCCAGCCTTAAAAATTCTATGATTCTATGATTCTACCATTCCTTCTATGTTTTATTTGCAAACTAGATATTAATCAAAATAACAGAAAACAGTGCAAATGAGATGGCATAATAATATAGCCCAGATTCACACATTTGCTTTAAGATTCACTCACACAGAAAACCTTTCCAGCGGCAGATGATCATCCATCAGGGTGTTTAATGAGTTCTAGGGTACCTCCAAGCTGCATATATTACTACACCATAGCACTGTAAGGATATTCAAAGACAACATACTTGCTGATTAAGGTTGGTAGTTCCTTGGCTGACCACAGTTGGTTAGCTGTCCCCTGAGTTGACAACATTTTTGCTCAGAACCTTGGGTGACTCTCAGGTTAATCACCACTACCAAGACAGGGCTGGTAGGGTAAGTTGCTGGCAGCTCTGGTGATTTCCAAGGGGACAATTAGCAGTTGCCTCATGACTGGGCAGATACTCTCTTCACTTACCTTGGAGCAAAGCACTAACAATCATGGTGTATGCCCACAAAAGTGGAAAGTTGCCCTGTGAAAACCACGGCAGGAATTCAAGTATCCAGAAAGGAGATGAAAAAGGCAGAGATGCCAAGTTGGACAGGAAAGAGGAAATTCTTGGAGTGCACAGCTGGTGAGGTCTGGCCAGCTCTCTCTCTGATGGGATGACTCAGCCAGGAATGTCAGCTGTTTGGAAAAGATAGCAGAGCCTCCAGGCAAGAGAGACTGGTTCATGGGCTGAAGGATTAGGAATACTAGATTTTTTTGAGAGTGATTTTCTTGATTCAGTGCCAAAGAGATTGTTTCTATTCAGGCACTCTGGAGCTATGACTTTTGATCCTGCATCCCAAAACTAGAGGAATTTTACTTACTGTAAATTTTTCATTAAAATATTTACCTAGAAAATCTATCTGAATCATTTTAAGTATCAAATTTTAATGTTTCCTTTGCTTCTGGAGTGGGAATGATCCTTTTAAAATAATTTGGTGAACATTTGTTTGTTTCTGGGCAGCAGAGGTTGTATGGCCTTTAATTTTATTATCTTATTTCATCATAAAGTACCAAACCTTTGAAATCAGGCATTCTGGAAACCACAATGCAATACCCAGAAGACTAAAACTTTAGATGGTAAAAATTAAGTACAGATGTACAAAAAAAAAAGTTATGTAGTAAAGTTGCTTCACCAAGCAAGCACAAACCTATTACCCAAAGCAATAGAAAGCTGATTGATGATATCATGATGACAAATGAATTCTCATTTTGAATTCTGCGTGCTAAGTAATTAGTAATGTCATCAATATCATTACTAGCTCTTCATTCAACTTCATCAGCAAGCTGTTCCCATTGCTCATTTTTCAGCTTTTCCTTTCTGTGCTTCAGTGAAAGGATTATCTACATTCAGGATTGTTTCTAGCCGCTACCCAAGGGAGCAACAAAAAAAATCAGCTGTCAGAAACAAGCAGGCTATTGAAAGGCTGAATCACATTTTAATAACAACCACATCATGTTATTTCAAAGTGGTCACTAACCTAAGTATTAGTGTCTAGGACATTTATTTTTCCCCCGTATTATATTTAGAAACTGATATAATATGAAATGGAAATAAAACTGATGGCAAATACTTAGTGATTATAACTGAGAAAGTGACTGTGGGACAAAAAGCTCATTAAAAATGTCTTCTCATCCTATTTTCTCAGGCTTTTGTGATGGAAAGCAGCATTGCCAGGAAAGGGGAACAAAATATTGCCAAAGCATATTTTCTCCAAGCTTCCATGAAATATTTCATTAAAAACAAACAAATAAAAAACACTTGCATTAATCCCAGTGAATGCTGAATGAATTATTTAAAACACTCACAACTGCATCTTGGGGCCCAAGCAATAATTTCATCTTTCTTACAATATGTTAGAAAAAGTCATAGTATTGCCAGCATTTGTCCTTTCTCATTTTACTCTGCAACCAGTTCCGTATATTAAAATAATGTGATCAATTTATAGATAGTCTTCAGGGTTTGGTTGGGTTTTTTTTTCAGTAACTTAGCCATTGAATTTATTTCATGACATTAGGACTATTCAGAGTTTATTTTTGTCTGACAAGCAGAACTT
This sequence comes from Heliornis fulica, assembly GCA_013399135.1. Lineage (NCBI taxonomy): Eukaryota > Metazoa > Chordata > Aves > Gruiformes > Heliornithidae > Heliornis > Heliornis fulica. The sequence goes on from VXBZ01012439.1 coordinate 43,334, forward strand.
TTCATCTTTTTGCCATTATGTTTTAGGAGCTCTGAAACACAACTTGCCAGTGATGCTGAAGTTTTTAAAAATATTTTCCTCAACAGAACTGGATTTTAGTCTGTGAATTTAAATAAGTATATATCTACATTGTTTATTTACAGATTTTGCTATTCAGAAAGAACTGTAGTAAATGAGAGTGAACAAAGATGTAGAAGGATGAAAGAAATAGGTTTTTATTATTTAATGCTGGAGTCCATTTGAACAAACATCGGTTGACTTTAAAGAAATTTAATTGTATTACAAAAAGATCTAAAATAGAAAAAAGTTTTAGTCAAGGTAGTCTTCAGCATTGGAATACTTTCTCTGGTCTTTTGTTTGTGCTTTAGATTTAATCATGTTTTGCACTGCTTAACAGAAAAGACTGTATTTTGATTTTGTGCAAAGATGAGCTATAACTAATCCTCCATTTCCAAGTGACTTTGTTTCACACTGTCTGGTTCACCTGGTCTTTCAGTACGACAGGAAAATATTCCGGTTTTATTGGTAAATCATCAATCAAGTTTTATCCAAAGCAAGATTTCCTAAAGTTGTCTTCCTGATAAATTCACAGAGTGGGAAAATGGAGTTGGGACCCATGACAGACAATCAGTAAACCATAGGTGCACCAGAGAGGATCAGGAATATGGGGACATAGGGTCAGGTGCCTAAACAGAAACTTCCGTGTCATGCACACCACCTTGCCCATCTGCCCTGGCCCCCCACTGCTCCGGTAGAAGGGCTGTACCCTCCTGCAGCTCCGCTTCCTACTGTCCAGACCTCTGTGACAGTCCCAGGGAGCCTCAGACACTGGATACCTATGTTCAGGCATTTGAATTGAGCCTTCATGTTACCACAGTTGAGATGATTAACAAAAATGAAAACAACAAAAAAGTATCCCTTAGGTCCATGGCAATGCATTTATGTGTGTGTCCCGCCTTCCCCCCCCCCCCCCCCAAACCCTGCTG
>VXBZ01012439.1:44332-61266 GCA_013399135.1 Heliornis fulica
AAAATGCCCTTTTAATGCCTATTAATCCAGCAGTACCTTGAACTCTTTTTCAGACCTTTAGTAACTGGCATGCTGAGGCAGGGAAGAAAAGCCTTTTTTTTTTCCCCTATTGCATCATTTAAATCCCATGTATTTCTTTTAATATTCTTATCTGTTTTTCCTAAGTGCTCTTAATTTCTAAATGCTCTTCATTAGAATCAGATTTGTTACTTCTGCTATTTTTTGTGATTGAAACCTACTTGAGATTTGACAGTATTTGGTCTCACTAGTTTATTCCTTATCTGTTTTGGAAGAATACAAAATATTCTGATATATAACTTTTGAGGAGTTTATTTTTTCTAAATAGGATTGATTTTCCTTATTTTGGACACTTTAACATGATGCACACTTCAAAAAGTAAATAAAACAACCATCTGAATTTAAATCCTAGTCAGAAGAAAGAGAAGTTATAGGATTGTCCTCAAAGTTAATATATAGTATCAATTTACAAGTTCAATAGCCTGAGAAATGAACTAAGTAATGATATGTTTTAATGTAGTTATGAAAATATACCACAATAGTAGCATTTTTTTAAGCCTCATTGTACCCTATAACTCACCAGATTGTTAAAGGAATGATATTGACAGGAAACATTAATTAAACTTAAATTCAAATTAAATTTTGGTCTGTTTTAATGTAGCTGGTGAATAACAGGAGAAACTGACCTAAACTAGCATTTCAAGACTCATTAAAAATAATTTTCAGTAGCAGCAGTAGAGCCCACTGTTGCTTATAAAAGATTTTATGTAGCACACTGACACTTGGAGTCATGGTAGCATCTTCTTGCAAAATGATAGTGATTTTTATGGATTCATTCGGACCATTATATTACTGTGATAATGGTTCTTCCTTTATGAAGTTTCTTTTCTTTTTTCCATGTTTCTCTATTCATTATGCAGTGATTCATATTTGCAGTCTTATTTTTTGTTTTGGATGATCTTTTCAGCAGTCTTGAATTACCAAATTCTCAAGGAGTGAAACCAGTTCTCCTGCTTTTTTAGGACAAGGAATGTACCTTATAAGGGTGATTGAATCCAGGTGTTACTGCTTGTCCGTTCTCCATTGACTTATTTCCTCAGGGAATGATTTCAGCTGCTTCTGCAATTCATGCATACATAGATATGTAACAGAAGTTAGAAATGCCTGTCAAAGTTATTATCTTTTTGTGTTCTAGTACAGAAATTCGTCAGAACCCACAAGATTTTATCTTTGATATTTTTTCCATTTTTCAGTCCATTTCTCAAGCTGCTATTAGGTTTTAGAAATGCACAAGGGTATTAGGAAGATATTTTTCAGAAAAATATATATCCATTCTTTTAGGCTTTTTAGATATGATACACTTTTCCATGAGCTTTTAGCCCAGAACTTGCCTTTGAGCTCATATTTCCGCTGCAGAAGCTCATCAGGCTTCTTGTATAAAATGTTTTCTGTCTCCTGATATCTCTGATTTTTCCAGTTCCAGCAGAATAGTTTGACCAGACTGGAGATCTAAAGTTAGTACTATTTTATTACAACCAGGAGTAAAAGATTAGGAAAAAAAAAAAAAAACCCACATTTTTTCTTTTCTTGCATCTTTAAAACAGAAGTTTAAAAATATTTTAACATGGTTTACTTTTAAAATAGGTTTTTCTTCTTCCATTTACATAGCTAATGTCATAATCACAGATAATTATGACATCAACTATTATATCTTTGTTGTACTACTTGTCATTACCTATTTATGGAGGAATCTAGAGATGTAACAAGATCAAAGATCACCTGATTGTGGCTTTTATTAGCATATGATAGGAAACATGCCATTTTATAAAATTGCATTCTAAATAAATCAGATACTACATGTCAGAGGAAGCACAAAGGATAAAAGGTATTAAGTGAGTGATACAGTGGGAATTAACCCTAGATCTGTGTCCTTCACTGTTTTTTTTCCAACTATGATCACCATCAGCATAATAAAACAATGGCACATATGTAAATTATGTTTTAGAATAAGCACAGAAGTGGGTGTGTATCCAAAGATGCATGTGCTAACCTTAACATATCAGTGAAAATATGAGATAGATGCAAGATGAAGAACTGAAAATAACATCTCTGCCACTGATTGTAGATCAGGAAACCACATCTAGAAAAATACACTCCAAAACACATTATGAGTTTGTGATAAAATAAAACTGATAGTAAGTGCCTACAGTTATTATTTTAAAACACAGACAATAAGAATAAAAATGTTTGAAAAATATCTATGTTAATTTGCAAACATTAAATTCTTCCTTTCTACAAATTCATAACAATTTTAGCCAAGCCACTAGGTTTTGTGAAAGCTGTCTGGGAGGTTCATATGCAAAATTACATATAACGATTTAACTGAGCCATTTTTTCTGGTAACTACTGAAAAGTATGAGAAGATAGAAATAGCCATATAATTAAGTTCTGCATGTGAGTGTGAATGTTAATAGCAAAGCAAAGACATATTAAACATTTTTCATACTGTCTTGTTATAAGCTTAAGAGAATAAAGGAGATTGACAGTACAGGGCCCATAGCTGTTTCCAGTCCCACCGCAAATCAGTAGCTGACAAGCTCAGTCATTTGGAACCTGGGAAAGAGAGGCAGTCTGATAAAGAGTCAGCTTAGTCACACAGTTTCATTTAGATGGATTGGCAAGCAAAAAAGCAAATTTTATGGCAAATAAGCTTAAGTCAGATACAATCTCCTCCTTGTTTTTAGCATAAAACATATCCCCTAATTCTAGACTTGTTTAAAGTGTCTGCTTATGCTGAGGTTAACTATTATTTCAAAGGTCAAGAGAGAGCTTTACAGGTTTTTTTTTTCCTCTTGACATAAGTACTAATGCCAGCTTAATTAAAATCCACTGCCATAGTTTGAAAGGGATTAATTTTAAACATTTCCAAATGGAAATTATATCTTTCTAGAAATTTCCAATATGAAACTGTCTCATTTAACTAAAAGGCCCAATTTTTCCCTCCTAACTTGAGATGGGAAGTGCTTATAAGTTATAAGGAAATTTACAGAAGGATAAGTTGCAAAATAAAATAAGGTACTGAAGAGTGACAAATTTTCCTTGTAAAAATAATTCCTTAATCTACAAAATGCTTAATTTATATAATTTATATATCAATTATAAGTCAAGTTTTTTTATTAACAGCACGTGCATTATTAAAAAGTTATCCTAGAATTTTAAATAGGCAACATTTTTTAAACTGTAGACTCTCTTCTTCAATCCCCATTGACTGTTGCATATAGGACATCAATCTTAATATATAAAAGTAATATTTCTCTGCTTAAGAATCTTCCCTGTGTTTCTGGAGTACAGTAAAAACCAGGATTGAGATAACATTAGCTCGATCCTATTCCTTTTGAAAGAAATGCTGGTACAACTCCAGTTATCTTCAAAGAATTACTGTTAAGCAGTTTCCCATCACCGACTTTGGATCTTTGGATGGTTGCTTAAATACGTGGTTTTAGTGCATATGACATTGAATTTGAGTGGGAATTGATTTTATAATAGAGACTTTGAGAAGGCAGACTATTAACAGTTCAAATTAGATCAACAGTCTTTTCTTCCAAGTCCTCCAGAAATATTATATATATGCTTTTGCTTTAAAATGAAGTCTATTATTAATCATGTGATGTCAGTTATATACATTTGTAATGGTATAAGCAACAGTGTGTTAGAAATTAATTGGAAATTTTAGATTTTTATCCTGAATTTCTAAGCACCTGAGTCTTGTTGAAACATGATAAAAATTATTATGACAACAAGGTTTGACTACGGGATTCTTAGATCCTTGAAAGTAATTTATGTAGAATGTTATTCTTTTAAAAGAAAAAAAGCACCTAAGATTTAATTGCTTAACTATATACCAAATATATGCATCCTAATACATCCTAAAATCAGAGAAGACAGATTAGAAGGCAATGTTGTCAAAACCTTAATTGTGACCTCAAACTTAGCTCCTAAATAGCTAATACGTCACAAACTAAAAGCATGTGGAGTTTCCTTCTCTGGAGACATTCAAGACCAATCTGGAATCGTTCCTGTGTGATTTAATCTAGGGGATCCTGCTCAGATGGGGGAGGTGGACTAGATCATCTTTTGAGGTCCCTTCCAACTACTAACATTCTGTGATTCTGTGATTCTGTGATTCTTTGATCGTATAGTTAAGAGTTGCAAGGAATTTTCACATTTCTTTACAAGTAAAGGATTAGGTTGTTGAACATATTGCACATCATAATTTTATTTCCTTTTATAGGAAATATCATTAAATTACTACGAATATATCACAGAAATTACAATAGCATGCAATAAGGGTTCATGCTGATAGGCACTGTACAAACACATCCTAAGTGGCAATAGAGTATTCATAAACTAACCAAGTGTTTGTTTACAGGATGATTGTGGTGATTATGGTTCAGAAAATATCAAAATCTAAGGCATAGATCAGTGATTAAAGCTATAAGTAGAATTATCAGAAGCGTTGCAAGCAGGACCCACAAAAAAACTACAGATTTTTTAAAAATTATAAATGTAGGCAAGCAAACCCAAAACCCTGCATATTTTTCTTAGGTATTCTGATGAGTTTTTAGTTCTACATTTTCATCTAATGAACATTTTATGTTTCTGAACAATTCATAGATACTTGCACTATCTAGAGGCATGAATCTCCCTTTGCATTTCAGTTGTCATTCTTTAAAGTGCCTGTCTATATTCTAGACATTTACTTGGAAAACATTGCAACACCTCCACATAATTTTGACCAAATTGTTTTGATTATTTGGATTCTCAATTACATTTGTTCTTTTTAATTACCTAAATTCTTCACAAAAATTAATGGATAAATTATCAAACTCAGCAGTTTAAATACTCATGACAATAAGATTTGGAATCCTTTAGAATATATATGAAATGATTGATAATTTCATATAAGGCAAACGATAGTTTACTTTGATCATCAAGTAGGTGAAGAGTATTTCAGGCCTTACAAATGAAAACTTTGGAGCCAGGGAAGCATGATTCATTGTAAAGGTTTTATTTACATTTACATCTGCAGAGGGAAGTTGAAGACAGGAGATGTTGGCTGGCAAAGTATATGACTAGGAATATAGTCAGACATCTCAGGTTTACGTATATAGCTTCTTTTGGTAGATAGAAGGAAATACCCTATGAGAATTCGGCTTCTCTGTGAATTTCAGCTGCTATATTTAGCAGAATATTTGTTTGCCATGCTTCAAGGAATGGGAGGAATGAATGTGTAGTTATGCTAGCAGTTACGTGCTAGTCTGCTCAGTTACATGCTAGTCTTGCACTCTCAATAGTCTGTGGACAGCTGAGTTCCTTGCTTATATTTCTGGCTCAACCAAAGCATCAATATATTGAAACATGGCATTCCAACAACAAAGGTTTGAACCTCCATTCAAAGTCCTGTAGTGTAACAGCATGAACATTGTGCTTGGTAGCTCTCTTTTAAGATACTGTATGGAAATACAGTGGCCACTAAAATCTTTGTCTTCAACACATTCAAGTGGTGTGTGGCTCCCCACAGCGGTGAACCGGTGTAATAACGTTATCTTGCAGATGGGTAATCATAGAATCATAGGATGGTTTTGATTGGAAAAGACCTTCAAGATCATCAAGTTCAACCATGTATCCAGTTCAATGTGAGACCATATCATCAAATGCAACGTCTACTCTTCTTTTAAACTCTGCCAGGGATGGTGGCTCAACCTTCTCCCTGGGCAGCCTTTTCCAATATCTGACAACCTTTCAGTAAAGAAATTTTTCCTAATAACCACCTTAAACTTCCCCTGATGCAACCTCATCTGGTTAAATGTCACCTTGTGGTGGAACTCCTTTGAGGCTTATCTGCTATATTAAACCTCCTTCCCTCTTTCCTCTAGCTGAAGTACAACAGCAAGGTATTTCTCCTTCTTCTGACCCACATGTGACAGACATAACTGTTTGACAGATCACAGCTAAGACATGCAGTTGTGATTGGCATGTGGGATCACAAAATATGACAAATGATCTGATTCTGCATTGGAAAAACATATGGTACAGAAGTGCTGCTGTGAGAAGGTGCAAACCAAATGCCACGAGTCTGAGTCTCGTGTTCACTCTCTGAAACATGACAGCTCTGTTCATAACAGAACTTTTTCTAATATCCTTGGTTATCTTCAACCATAGAGAGTTGAATACACGATTATTGATGAAGGAAAAAGGAATTTAACTGAGGCTACAGTGTCAAATATAACTTTAAAATTATACATATATGTAAACACACATGCGAGCACAGTCATATACATACATGCACACATGCATACTTCATTTAACTGTGATGACAATCTTGATTGCAAAGCACATTAGGAGCAGTCTAAAGATAACATAATATCAATACAAAGTGTAAAAAGTCATACCAGAGTTCAAACATGTATAACCCAAAACTTACTAAGAAAATCTGAATGTTAAAGATGTGGTTTTCCTTTACAGATACTTTTATGCTAACATTTATCTAACTTCTTGAGAGACAGAAATGATTCTAACTTGTAACACTGCCTTTTATTCAACCATGTAATATTAACAACATGCCACAAATTATCCTTTCCCAATATATATATGAGATAAAATTAGTTTCTAGATTGAAATTTCATGCTTCACATGCCAGTTTTTTGGTCTTTACAGAGGTTCTAACATGGAATAAAACCTCTAAAAATAAGGATATATAATGAAAATGCTGATATTTTGATTTCTTTCTCTGATATTTCATTTTGCTGTTATTTTATGAACTTGTGGCTTTTATATGCCTGTTTATTTATAGTTTCATTTCCTTCCTCTTTATGTACTGTAAGTTGACTCTAACCAAGACACCTATGCTATGTTAAATCTGTTTCTTTCATGGAAAAAAAAAATAAATCCCAAATGCATAATTTGCAGCACTGTCTTTTAAAAACAAAGGTGGTGGAAAGGGCTGTTCGTATTACTTCTGTTTTTAAATGAGTCAACTGAGAATAGCAGAGGAAAGGACCAATAAATTAAGTGTGTTGAAATCCCTTAAGATCACCCAGGAAGAACTTTTAAATTAATTCCAAGATTAAATTAATTCTATGATTCCAATAATGATATATTGAAATAATAGAGGCAAGACTGTGACAAAAAAAAAAAAAAGAGGACATTGTGTCCTTCTTTATGTTCTTATCACAGTTGTAGAATGAAAACCAAGTGAAAACAGTGATTCCACAATCATTGGTGTACTACTAAGTGGTATTTCTGATGGTAAGTTAGAGCTTGCAGTAATTCTGATCTTAAACTGCCAATTGTGCAATCTATCAGCGTCCACTCCTCTCACTTCTCCAGAATTCTTCACAGTGTAAGGGCCAATGCAAGCAGAATTTTTGTAAGGAAAGTCTTCTGCTAGATGTGGATCAATTAAACATGAAGGACTACAGCAAGTTGCAACCTAGTTTTACATGAAGGACACAATAGAACAACAAGTACAAATTTTCCAGAAAATTAGTCTTTTCTGAGAGAGAGACCGCATGAGCCACACTGGTGGAACAAAGAAAAGGGCAGTGAATTGCAGTTAGGGAAAATATGTTACTAAACACAGTGTGTTGCCTCCTGTTTTGAGATTTCTCTTACTGTGTACTTAGTGGTGCCTGTAATAGTAAGAGAGTTTCTGCTTAAAAAGATGCTAAAGCAAACTAAAGCTGAGAAGAAACCCAGAACTCTCATCAACCCAACACATTGCAAACGTTTATCATAGTAATTACCAGAGGAATAAATATAACTGCAATGCGATGAAGACACACACTAAAGAGATTAAAAACGCCCTTCCTCGTGCAGTGTAATCTAGCCTTTTGCTGCCTCTCACATACAGATAGGTGAGATAGGGACATTTAGAGGATGTTCTAGTAAGAACATCTAGATTTGGTTCAACAGGTACTGATATAGTGGGTAAGGGTCCTTGTAGCTTCAGGACAAGCATTTGTGCTTGTCTAGGCACAGTCCAGCCTAAAGAAAGATGGCCATTATTGGACTAAACATAATTTAGAATGTGAAATAAATGGGACTTGAAAGGCACCCTTAGGTGCTCATGAATTGGATTAAAAGCCTCAAGGTAGGTTTCTATTTTAGAAAAGTTATAAGTTATTTTGTTAAAAAAACACCCTGGACTAAAGCAGGCTTTTTTGCTAGTTATTTATAAGGAGAGCCGTTACAGTGGACTATTCATTATTTAGGAACACCTACAGATAACAGCCTGCATTATCAGTATGCAATCTATATTACATGATCTGCAGGGGTGGTAAAGAAAAGCACACACCTGAAAATCATGAACAATAGAGCTGCAGAAAATGTTATCCTTTCAAGGCATGCTCAAGATTATCTTTAATTGCTTTATACTGCTATGGGCTAGTCTAAAATAGAGAGGGGATTGCTAACAGATCTCAGCACAAGCTGTGAGTGTAGATGAAACTTTTACTGATAAAAATATGTCTCTTTGGGTGTAGTATATGCCAGCTTCCCACTCAAAATAAACTATACGAGAAAAGGAAATTTAATTTTTTTTTTTTAGTTCAGAATTGCTGTGTCTGCATTAGACACCTTTGGTGGTCTAAGCATTATCATTAAAAATACCCAAATATCTTTAGCTGACAACGTGTGCTAGGCAAAGTTTCAAGTGTAGACTCAAGGCATAGTTACCATGGTGACGAAGCAACTTGGAGTTATCTTGGTTACTGTACACATTTTGGCTCTGTGTAGTGTTTGTTCTCTTTGAGTATTCTACAGCAATTTGGAAACATGAAGAAGTCTTAAACTGGAACCAGGCAAATGCATTTCCTAGCTGACAGCTCACGTCTTGAGTACAAAAGCATTTTTTTCTCCATTAACATATATCAGTTTCACAGAAGAGAAAACCTGTCATGTGAAAACAAATGTCTCGAGTGCCCTAAACATTCTCTTGTTCAAGACTAACAGCAAGAGAGATCATGTGTTACCTCTAGGATATATGGCAGGTATCAACTACTAATATTACTATTAAAGTAAACACATATCTTGAATTGAAATCAGTGTAGATACTTGATGTAAACTAAATTAAAGAGACACATCCAGAATTCTCTATAAATAAATACAAAATATGATACTGTCAGTGAAACTTGATGATTGCTGTGTGCTGTCCCATGTGCAATTAAGTTTATCTTAATTACTATAATGACTGTACTTGTAATGAAAAATGCCTAGTGGAATTATTAAAATATAGGTTTATTATTGTGAAACCTCTCATAATTTTCCCATATATAATCTCTTTTGCCAATATAACATATTCCAGATTGATAAAATCTCCGAATTACCTTCATCTAAAAAACAGAAACCTTTTCACCACTGGCCAAGAATATTTATATATGTTTGTCTATGTGTTCAAAGAACAATATGTTTTCCTCAATGTTTGGTGGTGTTCTATAGAGCTCCACAAAGCAATATCCCATGTCCTTTATTACCTTACATGAAGGAAGAAATACCTACATGATGAATGGAATTACCTGAAAGAAATACTGTACCATGTACTAAGTAAAATGAGTTTGTGGAAAAACTGAAGGACCAGATAGTGTGCATGGACATGTGTTTGATAAAAACTATTGACACTGACTCAAAGCAGTGTCAGCTTATCCTACATAATTTCATAAACGATCAAGCAGAATGTTATAATTGACAGTGTCAAAGACAGCATTCATATGAGGCAAAATTAAAATGCTTAAGTAACCAAAAACAGATTGCATTAATAAATCATTATAAACTGTAACGATAGCAGACTCTGTGCTGTAACATTATTGAAAAGTCAAAAAATTGTTATTTCTCAAATAATTTGTTTCCCACTAAATGGTAATAGAATTGGGAAGCATTGACCTGCTTTAAGGTCTTATCCAAAAATGGCAAATAATAAACCTAAGGTAATACATTAAATTTTTTAATACACTGGAACATTTCAACAACTAAGAAAAATGTTAAGAATTGGAATAAACACAAGAATAATATAATGAAAAATATCTGAAAACTACGGATTACACGTGGATGTAATTACATACAGGCAACGGGACCTGAAGTTGCTACACTGCAAACAAATTAAATCCAAAATTTGGTAGGAAAACAGACTGGTGAAATGCAGAGATGAAATAGATAACTAATTAGGACTTGGCAATTTCTTAGCTGCGTGTAAATCCATGCTATTTTCTCCTATGGCAAAACCTATGTATCCTTCCTGTTCATTCCATCCGGAAGAAAGTTTTTGGATATCTGTATGGAGCATGTAACCTTCTTCTAGCTATAGATGTGAAAAATACTGTAAAATTCTGGATAGTATTAGAGTCAGATTGAGATCTGAACAGAGAGAAAATAAAAACATCCTTGGGTCTTCTTTAAATGACACTAGAACTGCTGAATAAATATAGCAGAGTCAAACACTAATTCTAAGCAGTATAGGAGATTTTAATAATTCACAATAGTTGCATTTGTATCTATTTAGCATAGTTGGAAAATTTCAAGAGAATGACAAAAATATGCAGATACGGAATACATTCAAGAGAAAAATGCCTTGCACTAAAAAACCCATATATTTTGCTGAATTTAAGATCATATAGTACAACAAAGAAGTTAAAGCTACTGAAAATATCTAACTTGCAACCACGGCTTGTGAATAAATCATAGCATCTTTTATAAATTAGGAAAAAATAGGAATCTGGAAATTAAATTGTATTTAAATATATATTTTTAAATATTAACTATTGAAACTCAGGTTTACAGTACATGGGAAATCAGTAGTAATAAATCCTTTTTGTGAAATTCCTCACAAAAATCTGTATTTTAAATTATAGGTCATAATTATAGGGGGGGTTTATATCCTAAAACACCCCAAAAATTGCACAACTATTTCATTAGCTATCACTATAGCTTTTATTTCTATTTTTATTTCTGTAGTGTATAGGCTTGGTAGCAGCAGCAGTACTAAAAAAAAAAAAATTTCTGACATTGGTCTGGGAAACTGTTTTCAAGGTCGTGCAAGGCATAAATGCAGTCCACTCTCCACATGATTATGCCAGTGTGACAATATCCAGTTCTTCACTTTGGCAATTGTGAGGCTTCTCAAGCATGAACTATCGTATTATTATCAATTCAAGTCCATTTGATAAACATTCATTTTTCTAAAGTAAATAGTAGGCTGAGATTCTCTCAGTTCTTATTTCAGTGAATGTTTCTTAACTGATAAAAATATTGGAAAAATAGCTAGGAAAGGTCACAGCCTATATGCAACCTATTAGCATTTTGCTGTTTATTGAGTTTTTATGCATGGTTTAAAACTGTATTACCACTGCATAGAGTTGAAATGCATTTACGCCATTCAGGACATTTTGTACATAAAACTTAAATTATATTATGAAACGCAGAGACAGTAATACTAATGTTAAAATGAAAGAAGATTTGATTGTGACTTCTGGTTTCATGTCTCTATGCTTTGAAATAATTCATTTTTGCACTAGTAATTTTTATTCATAGAATAATATCTGTAACTGCAATCATATTGTTTCTTGGTTTGGTTGTGTTGTTTATTGTTAAGATTTCAGGGAGGACTTCTCAGTAATTGACACAATGTTTGTTAAGGTTAATGAATACCGCACTTCCAAGCTATCGTAAGAACAGTCTTAAGTTTGCTGTTTGCCCCAAGATCACAGACTGTCCAACCAATATAGGCTTCTATGGTTAAATCAAGTTTTATAACAAGTGTTACAAAAGTACTATTTGGAAAACTAAATTATAATAAACAGATTCATATATGTTGTTGTTATTACTACTGAGTTTTTTACTATCTCTGAGAGAAGCTCATCTACTTATCCAGTAGAAAGAAGCTTATCTACTGATGAGTTTGAAAAAAAAATCGGTTTCTACTTGGATGGCATAAATTTGGCATGATTTGGCATTTATGAATTATCTAAACATTGCAAAACATCACATCTCTTAAAGAGCAACATTCAGAAACTGTAACCTGTTGCAAATTAACCTGTAGTATATTCCTGTTCTAATGGTCATTGGTTGCAGCTTTTCAACAAACTGAACTTTGAAAAACCCCAGCTAATCTACCAAGGGTCTACTCTGAATTTGCAAATTTTTGTCTCAACTCACTGAAACTGTCTTTTGACATCATATCCCATCAACACTTTTCAAACAGATCAAATGCACCTTATGTATTATTGAAGAGAACATGCTTCTGTCACCTGATAGTACTGGCTTGAGGAATACCAGGATGTGTTGCCTGACCAAATTATATTATTTTAAGATGACAAAGAGATTACATTAAACTCTGTAATCTGTGTTCCTTTTCATCACCTTTCACATCTCTGTCCTTCTACTGTTTTACCCTTAATGACTCCTACTTTATAGAAAAAAAAATATAATAACAAATACCTCTCTGGTTACTAGCTACAGGACAGTAAAACATTTGACCACGTGAACACATAGTGGTTTAGAAATCTATGATCTAGGGACAGTCAGGTAGCATTTTATCTGAGGTTTATTCATAGAATCACAGAATCACCTCGGTTGGAAAAGACCTTTAAGATGATCAAGTCCAACTGTTGACCTATCACTGCCATCCCATCACTAAACCATGTCCTTAAGCACCTCGTCTTTTCGTCTTTTAAATACCTCCAGGGATGAGGACTCCACTAGCCTATTATTCTTACAACAGAGTGCAAGTACAATTCACATTAACCTGATGTCCCATTCTTTCAAATAAAATTTATTTCCTTTAGGTTCACTGGTCCTAAAAGCCATAGCTCAAGACTTACTTCTGATCTAGCAATAATTATCCAGAACAGAAATAGTGGAGCTAGAATAAAGATAAAATGAAACCTAGAACATATAATGAGAAATATCTTAAAATGTATGAATAGTTTACAAGACTGTTATTAATAGATGGTGTTAAAGGTTCTATAGGTTTCATAGCACTGATATTTTCTTTTCCCAATTTTCTGTGTATGCCATCTCTAGGGAGAATAATAATCTTGTGAATGTAAGTATGGCAACTCTGAAAAACTTGCCACTATAATTTACCCTATATGAACATTTTAGAAACAGCAGACAGGAAAATACCTCAAATCATGTCTTCTTCAGCTGCTGCTGCTGTTGGGAAGGGAAAAGATATTTCTTCCTTCCCCCATACCCATACTCCACAAACAATTTAGTATTTTATATTTACTCAAGATGTGAAGTTACTCCTTGGGTTGAAGGAAAATTATAAAGGTATATGATTTCTGCAGAGCCCTAGAAAAAGTTATGATTCAGAGTTTGATAATGAGTCCTTCTATAGGTTCTTCCAAAAGATAATCTCATTGCAACTTGGACTCCAACAGGAGTCTTGGATCCAGATTAAAGAAACACTTGATAAACTAGAAAATCAAGAGAAAATGGTGGAATTTTGGCACAGTGTTTTCTCGGCTCATTTTAAAGATGGATTGATACATAATTTGACTTCCCTTTTGCCTTTTGCATTATCTCCATCAGAAAAGAAATTAATAACTAAACTAAGGGTGCAAAGATTTGTCTACAACAGTGGACATATAATGGAGAAAAAGGTGGCGTGTTTATTTTTCATGTTCCATCAATGAGCTCAATAACCCTTTAAATGTCTGTCACCTGTATATATCACCCAACTGCTTGAGCCAGAAGCCGTAGGCTGCTGCCTGGTATCATTTTCGTGATTGGTATGTGATGGTCTCACTTTAATGCATAGAATTATTTACTTCCTAAGAAGCCCTTCAAAAAAGATGCATCTCAAAGTCCTATAGGAAAGTGAAGATCAGCAGTCTTAGGGAAAAGCTGCAAGTGATTGGCTGACTACTGAGAACTCTGACAGGAAAGAGCAGGGACAACAAAGTCCAACCTGATCTTATCTTGTATTTGGGAAATTGTGATAATAGTTTCTGAAACATCCAGCTATATCAGTGGAGATAAGTGTCCTTTGTTATCCAGGGCATCCCTATCTAAACTATTTTTTCCAGTCTGCTTAGACTGCAAT
Source organism: Heliornis fulica (assembly GCA_013399135.1). Classification (NCBI taxonomy): domain Eukaryota; kingdom Metazoa; phylum Chordata; class Aves; order Gruiformes; family Heliornithidae; genus Heliornis; species Heliornis fulica. Next base: position 58,452 of record VXBZ01012439.1, read on the forward strand.
CTTTGCTGGATTTCACATTTATTTTTAATAAGTCTATGTGGAACTGATACCTATAAAGCAGAATTTTCCACTTTCCAAGGACAGAAATGTATTTGGGACACTGCATAGACACTGCTTAAATTAGGGTTAAATCTACTGCCTTAATTTGCTAATAACTACACCTTTGGAGAAGAGGTGAAGGACTGATAAAGAGCATCCTTTGCTAAAAAATATCCTTGGTTAAGAGCTAGTATACTGACAAAGCGGAAACATCCTGCCCCGGCATGTGCAAGAACTGGAGGTGGCCAGAGAGACCTGAAGTCAACAAAAATGGGCAGTAACAATGGTGAAGGTAAAGGCGGCAAGGGGAGCTCACAACCTACTACCAAATAATGGACTATGCAAATTATCCCCCCATCTTCATGGAGCAAGTGTGCTAATTTGAATATGCTTGACCAATAGAGATTGATGTGGTAAATATTAACGAATTAGCATAAATTTAGGTGGATTTTTCTAATCCAGTAACAATCAATACATTGTAGATGCTGTGTGTAGTGTGCCAGCTTTGTGGAATTGCCACCTAGCACCTATCTCTGCATTTGTTTGTTCGGCAAATGCGTTTATTCTAGGTAGACATTATCTAGGGTAAAAGCCTCCAAATATTTTGTAGGATAAGCTGACTGTGCTGAAAACAAGGGAAATAATCCCAAGAACTGAGTGGCATGAGAAATGCCTTAGAATATGTTGGGTGGCCTTGTGCTGCTACTGCAGAAGGATTGAGGTTTACTGTATGCCATGCACCTTACCTGCCAGTCCTGTATGGATGCCTTGGATGTCTTAGGGAAAACTGTGGTGCTACATACCCGCTATTACACAGCTCAGTCCTACCCTCAAGCTCTATTGACTATAATAGGAGCATAAACAGCTACCAAAGAAGTAGATATCTACTGGGAGATACCTAAAATTAGAGTTCTTAATCAGTGAACAATCACATTCTTATATTCATGTCCTCTATTGTGAGTCTCTTCTGAGTCTTGTGAGAGTATGATGGCACAGTGTTAATAGGAAAAGACTGTAAGGGAGGAAGTAATAAGGCTTCTGAAAAGAAAGCTTTTTGAGAGTGATATGATACTTATTCATTAAATACTGCTTGGTGCATTCCCACTTGCATTCCATATTTAGTTAAACAGTTGTGTGGTATTCTCTTAATATCAGGCAGATCAGGACCAATGGCCTAAGAACACAATGGTGAAATTAGGTATAGTGAGGATTTCTGCATCCACACTTGAACAGAAAATAACAGAGAACGATGAGATGCAGGAAACTTGTCACCTGAATTGGATAGTTTGAGGAAGAGAAAATAAAATCAGTAACAAGCAACATGTAACAGAAGTTGCTTGAGACAGATAATACAGAAACAGCTGTAATGATCAAATAGACGATTTGCTTGAGTCAAATCCTCCTCCAGCAGTGATCCAAACCATAGTGTATATGTCTGTATAACAGAGGACTCTGTAGATCTCCAGACAAAATAACCCTTACAGCACTTTTCTTGCTATATCTGAATTTTTTAATCTGAGCTTTCCTTTAATTCACAGGTAGTTGAATGTGAAGTCAGTTAATTGAAGATATACCACACAAGATTCAGCCTCTACGAGATTCATTTTTTCTAGTGAAATGCACTTTGAGTAGTAAGAGACAAAACAGTCTGTCACTGATTAAGAGCCATTCAATATTTTCTAAAAATATGTGAAAAATGTTTGCTAGTTCAGAATGGATTGCTTCTAAATTCAGAGATCAATAGTAAATAGGAGATCCATCATCCAACACATTAGCAGACCTCTGCCTGGTGTTTTCAAGAGGTTTAAGATTTAAAAATGACTGTGTTGCTTTTACTGTGCATTCAGAATATATTAAATTAGGCCACAAACCTGTAGCATAAGATTTAGATAAACATTATGCCTTATTTTAGCAATTATCACATGACACACTTTTTCCTCTGATTAAAGTATCTTCTTGTAAAACATATCTGCTCATAAAACAAAGGTGGTTAATATTATGGCAATTTGATGGTTATTATAAGGATATGTGGAACATTTATTGTAATTAAAATAATTTTTTAAAACTAAGCTACAATGTCAGTATGATGGGCATATTATGTCCATTAAGCTTAAAAATTAGCAAGGCTAATATTTGAATTTTAAAGAATGACCACACTCCTTACAAAGAATTAACCAAATATTACAATAAGTTAGGTATTGTACTATAAGCAAAATGTAGGTAAGACTGATTTTCAGTTACAACAGAAACCCCAAATTCCATCCAAATCAAGAGAAATTTTGTAACAGAATCCACTTACTTGGGTGACAAGATATCATTGTGAATGTTTAACTTGAAAAATACTGCTTTGGTTTTTGCTTGTTATTTTGGCTTAGGTTCCTAAGGGGCCAGGAGGTTGAGACTCCTGCCAAATAGCTGGCTTAGCTGGTAAGAGACGATCAATAAAGGTGTGTTTCCCTAGACTTCCAGATTTAGAGTCCAATAAAGCTTGGGGTGTTTGAATGCGGTAAATGACCAATCTCACTGCTTAAGGAGAGCCAAATTGAATATAAGCTGTTCTAGGAGACTTCAAAGCGTGGAGTCATGGCGAAGCTTTGCAATCACTTTCTTTGTAGGAACTATGAGACAGCTTTTCTGGTGGATCTGAGGAACCTAATCGGTGGGTCTACAATGTTCATTAGTTTGATGCTTCTCATTCCTACATAGCATCTCATGAAAAAAGTTTCAAAGAACCCAAATACCAGCTGTGAGCAACAGAAGGATGAAGCTGAACTAC
>VXBZ01012440.1:50784-63070 GCA_013399135.1 Heliornis fulica
GCAGGACCCGGCATTTGGCCTTGTTGAACATCATCCTGCTGGCCCAGCCCAACCATCCAGCCTGTCCAGAATCCAGATCCAGCCCTAAGCCACGTCCAGTCACACACACAGGTCTGGACTCTTCTGGAACACCATCAGCAGCTGCTCATGAGGAGCAGTGTCTGGCCAGTACCTCCCTCACTGGGAGTGAGTTTCCACACACCAAGACGTGCCGCGGAGTCTCCAAGGGGTGAAACGCAGCCCACGGGCCTAGTCCTGCTCTGTGAATTCAATGTCACAGAGTCAGAGTGTCAGGAACTGGAAGAGACCTCGAAAGATCACTCAGTCCAAGCCCCTGCCTGAGCAGGATCACCTAGAGTAGATCACTCAGGATGTCACCCAAAGAGATGTGCTGAGCACCCTGCAACAGGAGCTGGAACAGCCACGTTGGGACGGGTAAGGCCCCAGGGCTCCTCGCTCGGCTCTGGGCCCATTAGATGTGTTTTGACTACTAACAACTACAGCAACCCGTTGTGATTAGCCCTAATCACCATTCAAACCCACCTCTGATTGGATTTTGGAGATAACAGCTGCCTGTCATTTCTGCCACCACCAGCAGCAAGCAGGAACCCCATCCCTGTGCCTGCACCTTGGACCGAGGAGCTGCACCACAGAAAGGCACCACAGCACCTCCCAGTACCCTCAAACCCAGCCCAGTGCTGGGGAGGGAACGTGGGGAGCAACTGGCATGGAGTTGCTCCCAAGGGGACCCCACTGTGGCTGGGGATGCTCAGGGCAAGTCCCCTGGGGCAGGAGATTCCTGAAGCCACAGAACATCACCTCACCCTGTGTCCTCCGACCTCCCCATCCAGTGCAGCCCCTCCAAGCACCCAACAGTCACCACATCAGTGTCACTAACGAAGACCACCACCACCTATACAGCTTGGAATAAGGATTTTACCCCAGTAAACACATCATCTAGGCTGTACTAACTGTTGTCAACTCCAAGTTCAACCTGCCAATACAAAGACAATACTCTCCTAGCATTTGATCTTGTGGTTTTCCTCTCAATAACTAATTTATACCTCAGAAAAGATCTTCAGGAGCAACAATAAATACATTTTTAGTATTTCTGCTACTAGCCTGGAGTGTGTTCAGCCTAAAAGAAGGGTGGGTATGGAAATACCCCAGAGAAGTGCTGTGCAGAGACCACACAGAGACACTCTGTGGTCTCAGTACCACACAGGTGAGAAGATGTTTGTAACCAACACTGTTGCCTCAGGCAATCTCACAGAAGCAGAAGTGAGCTCTCCTGTCCCCAAAGGATGTCCTGCAATGCACAAGTATGGTGGAGTGAGAAGGAAAGGCTTAGCAGGACCACTGGCCATGTTCACCACTGAGGCAGGCCAGACCCAAGGAGGACCTGCACTGCCCAGAGCTGTCCCATTCCCAGTTCCCAGACCTGGCCACCTCCACTGGATCATCCACAGGAAGCTTTGGCTTTGAGCTCCACCTCTGCACAGGGCAACAACTACCCAGGTTCTGAGCCTTCTGTGAACAGGAACAGGCTCTGTACTTCACCCTCTGAGAAGCTCTGACCACTTACAGCTTTATGGGGCCAGAGGTGGCTCTGGTGGCAGTTAGAGCACTTCCCCTGGATGAAAGCAGCTAAAACCCAGAGGTGCATCAGATCAGCAATGAATACCCTCCTCTATTGAAACCCACGTGGCTTGTGGGCTGCTGTCCCTATGGAGTACAGTGCATAGGCCCCAAGTGACATCTGGAAGCCCCAGCCAGCCCAAGGGCTCAGCTACCCTCTGCACTCAAAGCCATGGGCCATTCCTGAGCTCTGAAAATGTTTGTAGCTGGTCCTACTGAAACTCCCAGAATGACACATGTGTCTGGAACAGCTCTGTCTCCAGGAACAACCTTCTCATCAGGGATTTCTTCTAAGCATCCCCTTCCTGCCCCCACTTTATAGCTTCACTACTAGCGAGGACACCTCATGAACCCTGATCTTACTTTTGCTTCTGTTCATTGAGCATCTAAAGAAATTGTAAGCATATTTTTAAAAAACACAAAAAACCCCACCAAGAAATGCCAGTATCTGCTGACCACCAAGTTGTATCCTCTCCTCCCCCAGCTCAGGGAGCACTAGGAGGTGGCAAGACCTGCTGCCCAGGACAAGTGCCCATCGCTAGCACTGCCCACCTCCATCTACTGCCTTCAGACTGGACAGGCTGCTGCTGCCACCACAAAACCTGCAGCTCCTTGCACCAGAGTTGCCATTTTAAGGCTACTCTGGGAAAGGTTACACTCGTGGTGTTAGCTGACCTGAGAGAAAACTACATGGAGGAAGAAGAGGAGAACAAGAGAAGGGACATCACACTGGGGCTTCAGAACCAGAAGAAACTAAAGGGCAGAAGTGGTGGGGACCAGGATTACGTGTGTGGATCTCAGCTCAGAACCTGATCTGCCCAAGGCAAGGCAGTGCTAATTGGTATGAGAGGCACCTACAAATCCCCACCATCCTCTCTGCTAAACATACTGCAAACAGTCTGACTTCTCTGATGGATGTTGGTAAGAAAGCTCTTCTACAGCTGTACTGCATGACAATTAGCATGGGGGATTTAATATCAGCAACTGAATTAATTAACCTTTCCCACTTAATCTAGAGATTCCAACAAAGGCAGATATTCCACTCAAACACCAAAACTTGGGAATTTAAGAGGCAAACAAGTCTCCAGCTTCTCACATCACAGAATCCCAGAACATCAGGAGTTGGAAGGGACCTACAAAGATCCCCCAGCCCAACACCCTGCCAGAACAGCATCACCTTGATCAGGGCACACAGGAACACGTCCAGGTGGGTTGGAATGTCTCCAGAGAAAGAGACTCCACAACCTCTCTGGGCAGCCTGTTCCAGGGCTCTGGCACCCTCACAGGGAAAGAGTTTCTCCTGATGTTCCCATGGAACCTCCTCTGCTCCAGCTTGGACCCATTTCCCCTTGTCCTGTCACTGGCCATCCCTGAGAAGAGCCTGGCTCCATCCTCCTGACACTCACCCTTTACATATTGACAGACATTAATGAGGTCACCCCTCAGTCTCCTCTTCTCCAAGCTCCAGAGCCCCAGCTCCCTCAGCCTGTCCTCAGCAGGAAGATGTTCCACTCCCTCCATCACCTTGGTGTCCCTGTGCTGGGCTCTCTCAAGGAGTTCTGTGTCCTTCTGGAACTGAGCGGCCCAGAACCGGACACAAGATTCCAGGTGGGGTCTCACCAGGGCAGAGCAGAGGGGACAAGGCCCTCTCAACCTACTAACCACACATCCTAACCATACATCCACCAACTAGGATCAGACACCTTCCTCCAAGAGGGCAGCACCCTCTACCTTCATCTTCCTCGGGGTCAGCAGGCACAGCCTGGGCGAGGGCTCAATCCCGGTCCCACCGGCCAGCGAGCTCCCAGCACTCCGCTCTCCTCATCCCTTCCCTAAGAGGCAACAGCAGGTTGTGCCTCATCCAGGTCCCAGCTTGGAAAGGTGTGCCTTGTGATGTGACATGGGAAACATGAAGGCAGGTGTCACCAAGGGTAGCTGGAGTTCACCTGTCAGCCACAGGGCTGCCACCACGAGCGCCAGGCCTCCGTCACGCGTACACGTGGGGAAACACGCGTGCCGGAGCCGTGCTGAAGGCAAAGCCAGCAGTGAAGATGTGTTCAACCTGGGTGGAGCAAGGAGCCTGGGGGCTCCCATCTGTCTCAAACTCTGGCATGGGTCAGGCTTTTGTTTAGTTTCACCCCCCAACTTTTTGCATATTCAGGTGGCAGCAGCTGCCCAAGTGGTTCTTGACCGGGTTGAAACGCTGTTCTTGCTCTCTTTGGAGGCAGAATCTGTGACACCCTCAGCGCCACCTCCTCACTCCAAAGCATCCAAGTGGTAATTATGGGGCATGTGGCACTTGGCATTAACCTCTGGCTCTGTCACCTCTGGCTCACTACCAGGAGAACCCCAAAAACCCCAGCTAAGAGCTGCTAGGTGAAAAAGGAAACAAAAAATAGCTGTTTTTGGTGGTAATAATTTAAGAGCCAATTGCACATCCAATTCTGGGCTAGCTCAGAGTATCCTTCTCTTTTGGAGATGAGGAAAGAGCTTGGACTCGTGGTGCTTAGAGACCCCCTCTGTCTGCACAGGGATTCAGCACGGCAGAGACCTGACGAGCAGCGCATGGCACAGCAGGAGAGCATGAAGCTCATCGGGGTAATTAACCCTGATGATTTTAACACACACCTCAGCTTTAATGAAACAGCTGCTGACAGGCTGCAGAGCCCAGTGAGAGTAATTCCAAGGACAAGAAAAGCATCTGACTGACCAGAGAACAACCACGGCCTCCAGCTAAGGACGGGGTCCAGCTGTCCCCGGGGACCCTGCTTGTTCCCTGCAGACCCTCGCTGAAACTCCCAGCTTTGAAGGACAAAGAGGGACAGGTTTTGGCCATTCTCTGGCATGAGGAATCATGAGAGGTTTCTCTTTGACCCCACCACTGCCTTACCTGGCTGTGTTTCACCCAGCTCTGCTGTCCCCTGAGTTGGCTCTCCCTTTATCTGCCTGTTGCGCACAATCGGGGCTATGCAGGACTGGAATTCTCTCCACTTCATCATGTCTCTCAGACAGGTTTGAAACCATTACATCCACTTCTGAAAGATTCCCCCTCCCCACTTTTTTTTTTTTTGTTTTAAAAACCCCCACAACTTTTCCTGAAGACCACAGGAGCTATCAGAGCTGAGCAAATAACCTATCACAAGTAATTCCCTCAATTTGTTCTGTTTCAGCTTCGTTTCAATTGTTTCTAGAGGTGTTGTTACAGCCTGTGGTTTGAGCCATGAGATGAAAGAGGTGAGGACATCCTCTCAGATTGCTTTTGACTCTGTGTGCACAGCCATCAGTTTGATTTTCCAGGCAGTAAAGGCACAGGATCCCAGCACAAGCCGTCACCACCCAGTCCTGGGGCTCAGGAACTCTGTGCTTCAGAAGGATGTTTTAATTTTTGCCTTCAATTAAGACAAATCAGTAACATCTGTAGGCACAAGGCCAGCAGGCTATTTGCAGGAAACAGAACTCAAAAAGCAGGTTGTATTTTGAATCAAAGAGCATCAAACAGAAGCTATAGGTGATATTGTTTAAGGTCAGGGTGGATGGAGCTTGAGCAACCTGCTCTGGTGAAGATGTCCCTGCTCACTGCAGGGTGGGACTGGAGAGGCTTTGAGGGTCCCTTCCAACCCAACACATCCCGTGTGTCTATGGCTCTTTGACTGTTCTCAGCTCTAATAACTGTGCTGCAGCATTCAGGACAGCTCAGATCTTCAGTCTCTGCCCTGAGAGGCCACCACAGCTACCTGGGGTGTGACCTCTGACCCCGCAGCAAAACCCTTGGCTATTGGGTGTTATTATCTACATGAACAGGCAGAGGGGAGAGGCAAACCCCCAGTGCTCCCAGCTGAGGGCCTTACCTCACAGGCAAGGTCCTGTCCCCTTTCCTCCTGTCCATCTCTCTCTGGGGAACAGGGTACCAGCGGAAGTTGAGTTTCCAGTTGAAGCCCCCGTAAGTCATGTCCGAGCCGGCCATGTACTCAAAGGTGTCGTCGCTGATGACGTCAATGATGGGGCACACCACAGTTCTCCTGTCCAGAAGAGAGGAAACCCGTCAGGTTCTGCTCAACACAACAGGTTCCCATCTTACAGAGAGGAGGAGGAGGGTGAAGGGAGGGGGAGAAGAGGAGGGGGAGAATGTTCTATGAAAACCTGGGAGAAGTCGGTGAAGCGGGAAAAAGACAGAAGGAAANAAAAGGAGAAAAAAGGGAAAAGGAGAAAAAAGGGAAAAGGAGAAAAAAGGGAAAAGGAGAAAAAAGGGAAAAGGAGAAAAAAGGGAAAAGGAGAAAAAAGGGAAAAGGAGAAAAAAGGGAAAAGGAGAAAAAAGGGAAAAGGAGAAAAAAGGGAAAAGGAGAAAAAAGGGAAAAGGAGAAAAAAGGGAAAAGGAGAAAAAAGGGAAAAGGAGAAAAAAGGGAAAAGGAGAAAAAAGGGAAAAGGAGAAAAAAAGGGAAAAGGAGAAAAAAAGGGGAAAAGGAGAAAAAAGGGGAAAGGAGAAGAAAAGGGGAAAGGAGAAGAAAAGGAAAAGGAGAAAAAAAGGAAAAGGAGAAAAAAAGGGAAAAGGAGAAAAGGAATGCACATATCAGAGGTCACAGTGAGAAGATGCCTCGCTGGGCAGCAAGGAGGGGGCAAGGAGGAGGAGGCCATCAGGGTGGGAGACACCTGAACCTGTGAATCTAATGGCAGCAGTCACCATCAGCACTGACATTCTTCCTGTCACCAACTCCACCCCGAGCATCAGAGGCTTCCCATGGGTCTCCTTCCAAGCCAGACCTGAACCCAACTGTCAGAGAGCATCTCTCCTCCCAATCAACAAGGAAACCAGCCCCCTCTCTGCTTTCAGGTGGGTTTATATCTTCAAGCAGCACAGGGAAGCCGAGGCACAGCCCTGAGGCAGGGGTGTCACCCTACCTGTCCTCCTTCACCCGGGCCAGCAGCGGCTCCAGCCAGCCCCGGGTGCACTCGCAGTGGGCGTCCAGGAACGTTATCACCTGCCCCTTGGAGGCTGCCGCCCCCCGGAGCCGCGCGCGGATCAGCCCCGACCTCTGCTCCATCCGAATGATTCTGACGGGCACCTCCAGACTCCTCACGTAATTCTCTAAGGAGGTCTTCAAAAACTCTGCCAGAGATAATTGGGGAGGAGGGAAAAACCCACAAACACACATAGAAACCCCAAAGAAACCTGTTATTTTTAGTTAGGGTCAGCGATAGAACTGCCGGGTTTATGCAGCACGCTCGGCCCTCCAAGGGCTGTGACACAGGGACACTGGTGTGACACAGGAAATGTCATGTGACACATTCCAGGACTTTCTGGAGAGGGGGAACCAAGTTCACCCTGGCATCGTGTTCCACACAGCCATGTGGACACCAGCCCACACACGGGCACACCAGGAAAACCCCACAGGAATTCTAAAGCAGCCCCTGAAATGAAGCAGCAACGACAGTAGGTGCAAAATAATGACATAAAGTGTCATTATTTTGCACCCACTGTCGTTGTGTATTATTGGTTAAATACAACTGGGGCTGTTTTGGATGAATTTCAAACCATTTCAGCCCTTCAGGAATCCAAAACTTTGGTTTTAGGTAAAATTGTAGTTGCTTGGGCTAAATTCTTCCCCCTCCTTCTGGCACTGAGAAATGTTGAGAAGGGAAATCCAGGAGAGGAATTAGAGTGAGGTTAATGCTACGTGGGGCAGAAATAAAGGACGTCTTGGCTTGTATCCTCTGCACCCAAACAGGCACAACTGCACCTCCTGGTCACCACCACGGGCATTTGGCTACTCCAGGAGAAGTTATCACTCCATCAGTCAAGTTTACAGAAGTTAATGTGATTTCTTTCCTGGGTACCATCAGCTCTGCAAGCAGAACTTTCTAAATCCTGCTTAAAAGAAGGGTTTAAAAGAAGAAGAAAAGAAGAAGCCTGGACCAAAAGAAATTAACTGCAAATAGACCCTCTGGACACTCAGGAAAACCTGAAGTGCAGAACAGGGTGTCTGAGAGACAGTGAGGGCTGTGAGAAAGGACTCTCCTTTATGGTGATGGTAAATGCTACACCATGGTGTAAAAACACACAAATGGAGCTCCAAATAGCAGCACCGTATGTAGGACTTACAACATGATGATCAACATTTGCCTCTGCTACTACACGCAGAGACACTTACACTGCCCGTACCTACTACAGCTCCTACAACAGCCCTCAGAGACACCCAATGAGAGGCAGCCACACCTCACAACCCCTTTTGCAGGCCCCTGCAGCACGGTGCTACCCCCCCAGACCCACCTCTCTCGCTGGCATCGTCCACCAGGATGATTTCGGAGAGCAAGCGGTGCGGTGAGCGGTTGATCACGCTGTAGACAGTCCGAAGCAGAGTGCTCCAGGCTTCATTGTGGAACACAATGACAACACTTGTGTTGGGCAGGTCATCAGGGTACACTTTGGTCTTGCACCTGCCAAACAACACAAAAAACACAGGGAAGTGGGGTTAAGCATCAAGAATGTCTTCAAGAGCTTCACCACGGGCCTTTGAGCCTGCTGCATGGCACAGGGGGAAAATGGTTACTGATCCCTTCAGGCTCCCCCAGCAGAAGGTGACAGCTGAGGGAACTTCAGTCTGTTTCTTGCTAGAGACAGAGTACCCAGGAACATGCACCACCCTGCTAGTAGCTCCCCAGGGACTCCAGCTCGCTTGGTGACCTCATTAATGGCTATAAATATGTCAAGGGTGAGTGCCAGGAGGATGGAGCCAGGCTCTTCTCAGCGTTGACCAGTGGTAGGATAAGGGGCAATGATTCCAAGCTGGAACATAGAAAGTTCCATCTGAATATAAGGAGGAACCTTTTCACTGTGAGGGTGACAGATCACTGGGCCAGGCTGCCCAGAGAGGTTGTGGAGTCTCCTTCTCTGGAGACATTCCAGACCCATCTGGACCAATATGGAGGCCCTGAGCAAGCTAATCTAGTTGGGGGTGTCCCTGCTTCTTGCAGGGGGTTGGACTGGATGACCNACAGAGTTCCCCAGATACACCAAATGACACACAGAGATTTGCTGATATCTCATCTGCTCATCAGAGACTACATTCAATAGTGTTTTTTAAGTGTTTCAAGCTATTCCAGCAGCAACCATAAATGCCAACAGTTTGTCTACAGTACCACATCCCACTGTCCTGCACCCATAGTTTATCAGATGTCACAGCAGCACTCAGCCCAGCGAGGGGAGCGTTTAGTCCAGTCTGGATGGCAAGCTGTGCCCAGTGCTGAGCCCCACACCAACAGCAAGCCACAAGCAGAAGCTACACAGCAAATTATCCTTTTTTTTTCCCCTCCTGCTTTCTAGAAGTTCCTAGAAACTCACCTGCACTAGTGGTGAGCTGGGTCTGCAGGATGGAGGCTGAGGGCAGGAGGGTAACGAGCACCAGCACTGTGAACATGGGGCACTTACAAGCCCAGAGCTGACACCAGTAAGGAGATCTGCCAAGATTTCCAGGCATGTTTTGGGGTTCTTTGTGTTTTAGTTGTCACATGGGTACAAATCAAACCACACAGATTAGGACAGCCTAAACCTTTTGGGCAGTGGGATGACTTTGGCCACTCGGGATGCAAGAGAAACCCAAGGTGTCACGAGGCAGCAATACATGACCCTCACCTTTGGGACTGGGAATGTCTCAGGGCAGAAGCTGAAGGCCTCTGAGCACTGCCTAGCCATCAGCAGGGGCAGTGCTCCACCAGAAGGTGACGATGGGGGTGACAATGAAGGTGGCAGTAGAGAGGCACAGAGACACACTGGCTCTGGATGGGGACGCTGCTGTTCTCTGGCAGAAGCGAGACACTGATTGCTCTTCACTGAACTCACTCAGAGCCATTTCCATGAGCATTTGATCCACTTTACAAGTTAAACAACAAAGACCAGCAACAACAGGACCGTGCAGCGGGTGTATAACCACCCCTCTCGCTCCTCAAGTAATTCCCACTGCCAGTTACAAGACATGTAGTGGAACACAGCCACAATCTGTACAAATGTGACTAATTTGTCACACGCTGCTCTGAGAGCTCATCACACCTCCTTGGGGGCTGATTCACCCCCTGAGCTGCCCCCAAACCCAGCTCTGGAGTGGTTTTCCTGCACTGTCAGCAGATGAAGGCAGCACACAGAGCTGCTAGAGAGACCAGGTCAGGGGAGACCTGGCTATGCCAAAACCTCCCCTTTCTGGTGTGTGTCCACAGAGCTCATGCCCCTCTGCCTCCCCCAGCAACCACACCAACCAACTCATGGAAGGCAGCTCTTCCACCCCCACTACACCCAAGAGAACCTCCCCAGGGACCATCCTGAGACAAGGGCTCCCTCCCCGCCGCCCCTGCGCTGTTCGCAACACACACCGGTCGCTCCCCACACCCCAACACCAGCAAGACTTCCCCAGAAGCACTGGCTCTTCTCACACACTCATCAAATGACACTTTATGAAGTAAATGCAGCTGCTTCAATGTGAGAAAAACACATTTTTTTCAGGATAATAACATGGAAACAGAGCGAGACTCTTATCTCTTTACCGCCCTTCCCGCCGCTGTGTGCGGAGCGTGACAGTGTGAGGGGCTGCGCTGTGACTTTGTCCCTTCCAGAATTGTGCTGAAGCTCTCTGGGAAGCATCTCAAGGCAAAAGATCACACAGGAAAGCAAAGGATTTGGAGGGGGAAAAAAAAGTGAATATAACTATTATGTGCAATTTATTATGCAGCATTTTTTTATGATGCATTTGGAACTTACAGAACTATGTTAAATATTTGCTGTTTCTGTGACTTGAGGGATTTTCACTGTTTTTTAGCCACCACCGTTGCTTTGCCTTAGTGCAGAGGAACTTCCAAAAGGAAAAGGCTGGTAACACAGGTCACTGGTGTGATCTCTCTGAGATGCCAGATTTACTGTATGCTCCAGTGTGACAGGGCACTGGAAACCAGTCTGTGGCGGGACTGGGACTTTAACTGTGGAGCAGCCACTGATGGGCTCCCAAGGGCGGAATGAAATCACCTTCAGGGCTTTTATGGAGTCACAGAATCTGTAAGGCTGGAAAAGATCTCTAAGGTCATCAAGTCTAACTGTCTGACCAACTGTGCCACGTCCACACACGTTTTTGTACCCCTCCAGAGACAGTGACTTCACCACCTCTGTGACAGCCTGAGATCCCATCAACAGCCATCACCAACACAAGCATCTCAGGCACCTACCCCTGCGTTCTCTTCCTCAGCATCACCCCACAGCCCTGGGGTGCATGAGCTGAAGTTCAAGCACACCTCTCCTTACCATGAGATGTGGAAAGCCTGAAGTCCACCGTTTCTCATCACTCCCTCAGAGCAAGCCAGCACTCATGGTCTCGGTGCTCAGGTAAAATTCTCTGTTACAGAGAGGGATGCACCACTGCTCAGTGAAACTGGCACCTGGTCATTTTTCCTTACCCTCCCTCTAGACCTGAAACACACCACATCATGTTCAGGTACCTCACAAGATGCCAAATCAGATCAGAAAGCATTGATCATATGCCAAGGCTCATTATGATGCCTTATTCTATGCCAGTAGCACATAACACATGTTATTTGTGTGTTTTCCAGAGCACACTTCTGTATTGCATTATTCCAGTGGGATGGTGCTGGTATCCACAGAAATACCCTGAGCATTTCCATCCTGAACAGGATTTAAAAACACAAGGAAAGGTGCATTTGAAAAATATTCCAGTAAAACAGCAGCATACTCCATGTCCAGTGGAAACAAAAGGCCTCCACAAAGAACAGCATCCAAAATGCCCATCTCGCTTGGCTCAAGTGGTCTTGAAACCCCAAATCACTTTCCCCTCAGAACTGGTAACTGCCACATGCTGATCGCCACTGCTCCGGTTTGAGTCTGGGTTCAGCTCCTAAGAACCCCATGATGGAGCATAAACTAACTACCTAGAGGAGGAGAGGTGCCCCTCAGAGCCATCACAGGAGAGGTGCCCCTCAGAGCCATCGCAGGAGAGGTGCCCCTCAGAGCCATCACCTAACAGGCTGCGAGGCCAAGATGGCATTTGCTTGTCTCTCCACCCATCCTATAACCACAAACTAATGTGGTTTATCCATTAAGGAGCCTTGTTTTAGTAAAGAAGCTGAGATTAGCTTGTTTCTGGCCACAAAACACAATTTTTCTGTCTCTTCTTGGTTGAATCTAGAGACTCGCTCCCACACATCCCTCTCAGGCACACAAAGACACCAGATCTTGTTCCTCACAACTGGCTGGGCCAGGAGCAGCAATCCCAGCTACCACCCGTTCCTGAGCCCTGACTTGGTGAGCAAAGGGGATGGCTCCACACCAAGAAGCAATTTCATGCCTGAACAGCCTTGTGCTAGGAAATCAGAACACTGAGTTATGGCCACTTCACGGGGCCGACTCGGCTGCCAGCGAGGGTCAGGATCATCCTGCGGGAACGCGGGGAGCTGCCCTGGCACGACATGAGGCTGGTTTAACAGAAACAGCCTTTGTGTTTAAATATGGCCAAATTCCCCAAAGCACACACTACACGAGGACTACTGTGGTGGGTTTGCAATGTGGCTTCTGTAAGAAGCTGCTGGAAGTTTCTTCAGGGTCCAACAAAGCAAATCCCAGCTGGGCTCCCAAGGCCCAATCCCAAACCCTGTCACTGAC
>VXBZ01012441.1:4400-30393 GCA_013399135.1 Heliornis fulica
TGCACTGCCTGCACTGCACTGCCTGCACTGCCTGGCCTGCCTGCACTGCACTGCCTGGCCTGCCTGCACTGCCTGTCCTGCCTGCACTGCCTGGCCTGCCCTGCCTGTCACACCGGAAAGGGCACTGGAAGGGGCACTTCAGAGCAGCACCGGGTCTGGCTTCGGCCTGGGCGTAAGGCCAAGGGCAGCCACACCTTCCATACCAGCACCCGCTGACGGGAACACCCGTGAGGTGCTGACAGCATCGAGCTGTCAAATGACATCGAGCTGGTGAGAAACCAGAGCAGGGAGGGGGCTGCAATCCTGTGGTCCATTACAGCATCCACCAGCTTTGGGATCTCCAAGCTCACAACTGTCCAGAGGGCACAATGGGGCCCTGGGCGACTCGCACAAAGCTGGAGTGCTCACGTGAAAGCTACGCTCCCACTTTCCCTTCTAAGATTTCCAACCGTGGCAGATGAGGGAGTTGCTGTTCTCCCAGATAGTTCCAGCACCCAAAAAGTATCCTGGAAAAGTGCTGAAGCATTTTCCCAAAGGTTTGAATTCCTTCTAAGACCTGTTGGTTGTAACCAACTCCATCTACCCACGACAGCCAGGACATTCCCCTCACTCCCATCTCTTCACTTCAGGCCCTTGTTGGTCCTGTTGCTTTGGTTCCATATTAACCAAGACTTTGGCTTGGAGAAGAATTTTAAACAACTGATTTTCTCCACAACTAATCTTCAGTTTTTCTTCTTGTTATGCAGAGGCAGCAGCCCCGGTCCAGCCCCAGCGTGGGAGCTGGGCACAGAAGTTATCAGAGATGAAAGCTGTGGAGATAGATAAGTGCAAGGCCAGCTTTGTCACTAGTGGGCTGTCCACCACATTTGGATTTGGCAGAAGTTCTGATAAAATTGTTGATTTTGGGTGGTTGTCTTTGCTAATAACTCTCCTAAAGAGTCAGGAGAGTGGGTCTGCTGGAGGACACACACAGAGGACCGAGTCAGACTGCTGCTGGCTGACTGGGCTGGAAACATCGACCTAAGAAAAAGCCTCACGTACCTCAAAGGTCATCCCTCAAGTCTCCAGAGGAGCATTTAGATCTGTAGATGAATATTGCTATTCAGCATTAGCACTGTTACCTTGCCCACCAGAGGACAACGCAAGGAGACAAGAGCCAGTCAGTCAATAGCTCTTTGCTAGCCCATTTTTCCTAATTTCTGAGTGTGATTCTGGCTGACAAAGATCATCTCCATCAATTATACTGAATTGGTGCCCATTTAAAGGAGCAGTCCCAGTCAGATCATCCAGTTTGCTCCCTGGTGTCTGCAGCCACCCTTCCCAGGGGTGTATGACACACATTTCATTCAAGTTCCAGACCCAAACCTCTACTGAATGCACCTCACTTGACCAAGCCCTCACACCACAGGCCTTTATGGACATCACAGCCAGGCAACCTCTGTCCTCAAATAGTGCCACAGCAGAAGACAAGGACTATCACAGGTTCCAGCTCCTCTGCTACATGTGTACACGGTCGTGTCGGCCTTCCTGGCTCCAGCAACAACCTGCTCCGTTTTCTTACTGCTCTGACACACTCACCGAGCTTCTGCTGATAATTTTGCTTGACCTTTATTAAAATCCAAGCATTAGCTGGCAATTAGGTTTGGAGATCCTTTTGGTGATCGAGGCTTGGTGATTTACTGTATATTATAAATAGTTCAAATGTTTCATTAGGGTTATTCTTTATGCAAGCTCTGTGGCCAGGTAAGCACTGACATGACATTCACTGTTAAACGATCTCATTAAACTTCTTAATTTAAGTGGTGCAACACTTCACCTGCCACATTATCCAAGGGCTCCTGCAATGCACATTAAACATTCAGCATTGAAGATGCTCAACCATAGTTCACCTTGTTGGGAATGAAATTTCAGTCCCTGAACATAAGGTTGACTACCTGACGCTGTTTGTCAGAGGAGATAAATAATGCACATAGATACCCGTGTAAAGTAAGAGGTTAAAGACATCAATAGCTCTCCCACAGGGTTTTGCAAGAGGCTCACAAAAGAAAAGACTTTAAACCATGGGGAAAAAGCCACTACAATAAAAAGAGAAACCCCAAGGAAAAGGGAGGAAGGTGGTGGTTTCCCTCATTTCTTTATGAACGCAATAACTACGTGCCCCAAAGTCACGTGCCATGTTTGATCCATAACCCCAGAGCCAGAGGAGGGGCAGTCACACAACTCCCACCTTGGAGCTTTGTCTTCAGCCACCTCATCCCTCCTTTTCCTCCCTGGAGAGTTTAACAGAGTCGAAGGGGGCTGATCTTGCACACCCCACCACATCGTTGGGCTTGGGCCAAAAGCCAGCGTGTTGCCTTGTGGCTGAGGGGACACCCAGAGGTGCCTTTAAGCCCAGCCCCTGTTTGCCAGCGACTTACTGCAGTGACAACCAGAAGCACGAGGATTAGGACCCCGTTTTGTTAAGTGCTGGACCTACAGACTCCACAAACCAAACACTGAAGCAAGATGCTGAATAGTAACCTGAATTTTCCTGCTTTGCATATGGTTTATTTTGCCCATTTTTAATCATTTCCTCCCAAAATGAGTGATTCTAGTGTTATTTCCCCTGACTTTATACAGTATGATCCCTGACATCTGCTTCTGGCTATCTCTTCTGGAGGATGAAGGGCTCCTAGCAACTGCAATGCAGCCTGTGAACCTACCAGACCGCTCCCTGGACAGATTTAGGCTTCATCTTTCAGTATTAACCCCACATACTGAATGTGGTTTTCTGACTTCTAAGGCTGGATTAGCTTTTATTATCAGAAGAGAAGTAGTAAAGGTTTCAGTGCTACAGATGGAATGGCAGATGGGAAGCGAAAGCTTAATGTGAAGCAGCTCTGGATAAAACCGATTAATCCACAAAATTCATATGTTCTTGTGCAGGGAAACCTGGCCAAACCCACTGCCAGATGAGTAACCAGTGAGAGGAGCACAAACCACCTACCCCACTACCTGATGAATCGTGGTGTGAGGTCTGAAAGAGGGAAAAAAATCCCCAACCCCCCGTTTACTAATTCCTGGGGAAACAATCGTCTCTCCCGGCGGCATGCAGAGGGGTAGCACCTCCCTGAAGATCACACAGAACTCATTTATAGCAACTCCACTATGAAAATGAAATGGACTCAGATATGCACTTGATGAGATAACATTTTCCAGGGTTTATAGCTATAACACTCCATATTCAGAAAAATTTAATGGTACCTATCAGTCACTGGCATTAAAGTTGCAGCACTGAGAAAGGCTTCACAGCCTTTGGTGCAGTGCACTGTGTGGAGAGGAAGCACTTTCCCATCAGTTCTGGTAAGAGAAGCCTCTGACAGAAAGGGAAGTGAGCTCTCCAAAAGCCTGCCCTGAACCCATCACGCACCTTAGGGCGGCTGCAACGGGGAAGCACGACCCTCAAGACCCCCTCCCATGAAGAACAGAGCACCAGGACCTTGTCCAGCTGAATGTCACTTGTTTATGGAGTCTGAGCAACTGGGAGACACCAGGGCACTAGTACAAAGTGTCATCATCATGGAGCTGCTGGCAGCCTGCTCAACAGACCCGTGGCTGTGCCGTGCCTAGAAGCGACTGATCCGTTTGGCCCCACAGTTTATCTGGCTCCACAGGGGACTTGAGCAGTTGGGACCACACAGGTCATGGCCACAGCGTCACACAACGTTTAGGGTGGATGCAACACTGCAGAAGGACAGCAGGTACATCTGCTGGAACCAGTCTATAATTATGTTAGACCTGCAATTATATTCCTACAATTTATCTTACTTGATTCGAAGTGCCATCACTTACCTCTCCCTCTATGATCTTGCATTAGTCTATTGTTCATCGGTGCAGCATTCCTCACCGGGGCAGCAAGTGACAGGGCATGACAAGGTAGCTCGTCCCAAAGCTCAGGAGATATACCAAGGGCTACACACTCTCCCTTACAAGCAAGGGCACTATGTCAGGATCATTCAGTCTCTTTGTCTTGGATGTCAAGTGTTTAAATTGGATGCAGAGTGAAATATTGTGCTCTCGACTCCAGCTCAGAGC
The DNA here is from genome assembly GCA_013399135.1 of Heliornis fulica. NCBI lineage: Eukaryota > Metazoa > Chordata > Aves > Gruiformes > Heliornithidae > Heliornis > Heliornis fulica. The sequence continues at coordinate 8,475 of VXBZ01012441.1, forward strand.
CTCTGTGACTCTGCAGCTCTTCCCAACTTTTTCTCCCCAAAGAGGAGATCACAAGACGCTTCCTAAGGGATCTGCTCCCTTCAGTGGGATTTCTGTCTGAGTAGTAGCTTCAGGAAGGGACTTGTACTTTGAGAGAGATCTTGTGGAAACCTCATCAGCACAAGGCATGAAAGCATCAGATATCTCTCTCTTCTATCGGTATTAAAACCTTGTTATGTCATCACCCATCAGAAAATCACCCAAGAACAAAACTTCCCCTTTCAACAGTTCATTGCAACACACAGAAAGTCACAGGGAGAATTTCCTCTTTCTCTCCTCTTGATAATTCTTGTAGCCAAAACCCAACAGTTTAAGGACACTTTTTGGGGCTGGGGGGAGGGAGGTGGGTGTGTATTTGGTCTTTTTTTTGTTGCTGTTTGTTTCCTTGGTGGTTTTGGGTTGGGGTTTTCAGTTTGGTTGTTTTTTTTTATGGACTGTCTACTTTTGCCCAACGTAGCAAACCTTACAGATTGCAGCTGTGGGCCCTGGGTTACATAAACCCAGAAAGGATGTAACTTCACTTAAAACCACGAGCCTTGTCACGTGGTGGCACATGAAGTACTCTGACCCCATCTGAGTAGAGATATAAACAGTGGGTGCTGCCAGGATAATTGACTCCCAGCACCCTACTTGTCACTATCAGTATCCTCCACACAAACAGTGCTATAAAAAGGCAGAGGAGAACCCTCTGGATCTACATTCACACCTCAACCCTTCCTGAGGCATCGAATTAAGCTGTTGATCAGAGCCCTGGGAGGGAGGAACCTCTCCAGTCCTGGGGTTTGTAGGCTGAGCTCCAGCACTCCCTGTCACTTCACTCATCCCCTCCCTGCTGGAAACACCGACTGAACGAGCAGCCCCTGCTTGTCCCTCGGGAGCCGCGCGGAGCCGGCTCGGAGCCGCAGCCCCTCCGAGGAAAGCGGCACACGGTTGGGGTCCCACACAGTGCCTGTCTCCTCAGCTGGAGCACGGCTCTCAGCCACTGCCCTCATCAGGAGGAGCCTTCTGAGCTGAGAACCTGCCCCCCCGAGCCCTGCGGCCTGCAGCACCGCGCTGCCACGCCACCCCTCACCGCCGCCGAAGCGCGTCTGCTCCAGGAACACAACACGAACATCGGAACGCTCATGGTACCTGATCGGGTAGTCGGCAGCACTGAGGTTAATGAAGAAATCCCAGGGCCAGTCAGTCATCTCCATTAAGTCCCTCATGGCCTGCAGGTAGGTGGACAGAAGGCTCGCTCCTCCCCAGATAGTTGCCATTCTCCAAGAAGTGACTCTCACATTTGGGTACTGGTTGGCAAACTGGAGCACTTGCCGGTGCAAGTAATTGGATCGCTTTACAGGAGAAAAAAGCAACACATTCAAGTTACTGTGCCCCAGACCGTCCCTCCCTGCACTCACTAACCACCATCTCTACGCCTCGGCTCGCCGAGCACCGCCGCTGCTTCGCCCTCACTCGCTGTGGCACACGGCCTCCTCTTGCTGAATGCTAACTTGGAAAGGTACAGAGACCCCTGAGTGATTCTTGCTGTTACAGCTACAGCAATCACTGATCACTGTGACCAGCTCTTATTTATCATTCTGTGTCAGCAGAAGGGCTTTTGTGAATGGGGTGGCTGTTACTACCTCCCTTCTACAGTGTGAGGGAACTTGGCCAAGGCGCCTCGGGCCAGCTCTGCGTCCAGCAGGCCACCACTGTCACTCTGTACCAACTTACCAATTACCATTAACTAAGCATATGGGCAGGCAGATGTGGATAGACACCTGTAGACACACAAGGAGAAGTGAAGGCTGATACACAGAGGAGATACCAAGAAAGGAAAAAAGACATCCCTTCTCCAAACATGTGACAGACGGAGAGACAGAAAGGGACGTGCACTCTACGCAGCAGAGGTACAGAGGAGATGGAGAAGATGACAAAGATGGGTAGACTGACACATGGTGAGACAGGCAATTTATAACCAATGATATATTACCTTGTCAACATGAATGTAATAAAAATGGTCTTTATGGTAAATAGCCTTAAACATGCGCTGGAGCTGCCGAGAAGCTCTGCCATGAACAACCAAGACAAATGCGATCCTGACTGGGTTGGCTGGCATGTACTCTACGGAGTCCTCATCCCACTGAACATTGTTGTTGGCTTTTCCTGTTCGAAAACAAAACACAGGACATCTGAGTGCATCCGCAGCGCGGGGTGCAGGGGGCGGCACACGGGTCACCTCGGCTCCCTCTTCAGGGGTAGTTTCTCAGGGAAAGCGAGAGCTCACCAGGGGTGCCAGCCTGAGTGCCATCGAGGTCACAGCCCTCTGCCACCGTCAGGGGTCACCACCCCACCCAGCACACCAAGGCTGCATGATCACAGGGAAGGACCCAAAGGTTTCAGACCCAAGCTCTGAGACAGAGCTTGTTGACCAAGCTCTGCCTGGACATCTTTGCATCTTCAAGGGAACCACCAAGTTTCTACGCACCGTTCTAAGTGTTTAAGAAATGCCAAGGCCAACTCCACCCCTCCATGTTCCCCAGAAATGAAGCTCCCCATTTATCAAAAGCTGGCTGTCCCATCAGAGGGCACAGCTCTGCACAGAGCCTGGTCACACGGCTACTTGGCAGCTGCCGGGGGCTATCGGCCTGACTGCTTTTATTTGTACCAGCAGATGTATCCTGGGACGTGTAATCAGCATCCCACACATCCTTGCTTCTCCATGGAGGAGAACAGCTCCTACCATCCCACTTAGATGTTCTGTTTGTTTTGATTTTAACAGAGGAATTTCTACCTCTGCTGTCTCTAGCAAACACCACAGCGTAAGGTTAAGATGGGACATATACACCATCCCTTCACTTAGAAAACCCAATTTTCATAATCATACTTAGATGAAAAAGCCATTTCTCTTCCACCAGAACCTAGCAAATCATCTTTACCAACAGCAATCCCAACGCTGGGATGCCAGTTTTCCCTTCCAGCCTAGGAAATGACTCAGTTGCATCCGCGGTGGCCCTTGCCCAGACACGGTGAGCGAGAGGAGAGGATGTAGGTGAGTGTTCTGATAGCACTTCAGAGGACATGCTGCTATTAAAAATTGGATGCTCAATTTTTTTGCAGTAATGTTTTATCTCAACAGCCCCTTTCCTGCATTTTTCACTCTCAGACTCAACATGAATTACAGAAGCAATTTATGGTCCTCTCCAAGTTCATACCATCAAGTAACCCATAAGCAAAAAAATCAATGTGAGGCCGGCGGGAGGCAGCGCGCTGTGATTTACCGACCAGCCCGTTGGCCATCACAGGGCCAGGCTTCAGTAATGCCCTTTCTGCAGTGAGCAGGAGCCCTGGCTGGAGCAAAGGGGCTGCTGATGTGGCACTTTGAGTCCGTGAGGGGGGCTGGGACAAGACAGGAACGTACAAACCCCTCCTGCAGGTTACACACGCGCGTGTGCTGCGACAGCGCCTTTACGTCCGCTAAACTTCAGCACAACCACGATGCCTTTGGCACAAAGACCAAAAACCTTTGTCCTGCAGCCTCCAGCAGCTACTGAAACCAATTTTATGACTTGCAAATGACAGACTAATTATCAGACACCGCTTGCAACACAGGCTGAACTTCATTTACCCCACACTTACCTAGGCAGGCCAGTAATCGCCCTAACGAGCGTGCTGTTCTGACTACTCTAATTAGGAGAGCGGCAGCATTCTTGGGAGAGAAATCTCAATTATTTGTAGTTTTGCTGGAGTGTTAGCCAAGCATTTTTCTCCCTTCTCCCACTGACTCTCATGAATAAATAAATAACACTCCAAAGCAACAGCAAATTAATGAACATTGAATTGGAATGAATTTCTGAGTAACAATATTTATCGTATCAATTAACAGCCAATTAGCGCATCATGATCAGTGTTATTAGTGAGAACACAAAATGCCTTCTCAGTGTTGGCTGGGTTATTTTTACCCTATTCAGTGACATCACCCTTAGACCTTAGAGCAGTTCCACAGAGCAGATCCAACAATGGGCACGACTATTTCTTGCACAGACTGTTCACGCCCTGTGCCCAGTATCCCCCAGTCCGCCCTCATCTGGGAGGTAACATGGGCAGAACCATCGAATCCCTTGGGTTGGAAGAGACCTTTAAGCTCATCAAGACCAACCCCAGCCTGGCCCTTCCCAGTCTACCTCTAGACAACATCCTTCAGCACAGCTCAGTGAGCTGGCACATGTGGGCAGCCAGCACACCCCCCCGGAGAGCAGCGAGCACCAACAGCTGGATTTCAGTGCACACTTTCTCCTCTGCCACAAGCCAGCAGCTCTTTAGTCTTTCAAGGAACAGAAACTTACAAGCCAACCAGTTACTGCAGAGCAAGCAAGAAAGCAGCAATCTCAGCAAGAGCCCAGCACTGGAGAGGCAGAGCTCCAGCCAGGCTCACGCCTCAAACTAGCACTGGGATTCCGGTGCCTGTCTCTGTGTGCTGGAGATGGCACATCCCTCACCTTTCCTCCATGTGTTCCCACCATGCTCACAGTATGAATGATCAATATGGAGGGAAAACAGCAGCAATTACATAGTTAAAAGAAGCCCCTGTCTCACCTCACCTCCCAGGAGATGTTTATGTGCTGCTGAGACTGCAGTGAAATGAACAGGGAGGCAGGAGCACGTTTGCTTCCCGATCAATGTCTTCCCATTCTGCCTCTCCACGCTTCCACCTCTTTTCCCCAGATATTCTTAAGAAAAGAACAGCTAATTATTAAAATCAGCTGGTGTCAGGCCAGGCCCAAGCTAATTTATACCATGTGAGGATCTGTTCTGCTAACTCAAAATTAATCCTTCCTTTGAGATTCCCATTACATCTGTCTCCTATTTTTCAAAGGCAGGAGCGGAAGGACAGACTCTGCCTCTATTCCGTGCTCAGGATAATTAGGAGCATAATGTTGGATACAGACCAAACAAGACTTCCAGAGGTGTCTGATGCAGCTAGTTTGAAGGTGTCTGTGTGGGTACCGAGGAAACGACTGACAAAAAGGAACCCACATCCCGGTGCCGCGCGCCCGTGTCGGAGCCACCGGTGGCACCGCGAGTGAAATGAGACGGGATTTCACAACAGAGTTAAGCAAGGGAGAAGACACACAGCACGTGTCTGGGCAGGTCTGCTCAGGAGCTCTGTGCTGAGCTTCACACAGCCCAAACCTGCGGGGCTGGGCCACAGCTCAGCGCCTCTCACCGCAGCCACCAAGGGGTGTGAGACCTGAGAGGAACCTACACGCACTTACCCTCATGCTCCCTGCACAAAGAACTTCTCCTCTGTCCCCCTGGTGACACATTCCATGGCAGTCCCCATGCTTCCAGAGAGCAAGTCACCACGCTGAGAGGATGAGGATGAATAATTTTACCTGACACAGACGAACACGGCGGCCGATCCCCTCCTGGCGTGTTACCCAGAGGATCTGCACCGCGAGGCTTCCAGACTGTGCTGCAGGCAGTTAGCACCCGCTCCTCTGGCAGCCCTCAGAGGTGACTCTCGGGGTACACTAAGGCACAGTGGTGCTGGGATAGTGAGTGACACCACACTGCTCCCTCAGAGGTGACTCTCGGGGTACACTACGGCACAGCGGCGCTGGGATAGAGAGTGACACCACACTGCTTTAGCCAGAGGTTAACATGGCTGGAGGGGTCCCAACAGCAGCACCCCCTGCATGTTAACTCCTGTACAGGCCACCCTGTGTTGCATTCAGGAGGTAAACACGCCAGCTGTTAGAATAATGAAGCCCTGGTGACAATTAGTGCTCTGGATCTCATTAAGACAGAGCGTTCTGGTCCGTGCGCTGTGTAGTACCACACGCTACATCTCCCTTTGTGGAGTAGGGGAGGTAGGGCTGGGCTCTCCTTCCTGGCTGGAATGCTTTCCAGAAGCTGCTTCTGATCAAGGGGGATTAGTAAAGATGGTTTAAGAAGAAAAATCATCGTGCATTAATCCTCTAAACATTTCATAGCCAACATATCTTTAATACAATCCCCCTAATCCAATTAGGGCGCCTTGGAAATCACATCTTGCATTCCATGCCTCACTGTGACCAGTTCTGCATGAGGGAAGCATCCACCGGGCAGGGAGCTGCTAGGAGAAGGTGAGGACACAAGTGAAGTCCCCATTCACACCTGGGTACCTGCTGCTTGGACACCTCATGGCCTCAGCAGGTGGGCACACACGGACACCGACGCTGTAACACCCAGCCCTGCGAACCAGCAGGGGAAACAACCCCTCACACAACATTTCCCCCAAGGAAAGTGCAAATTACTGCTCCTTAGTGTGACTTTTCTAAAATAACTTGGCTTGGTTTGCCCAAGGGTGTGTAACTCACACTTATGGGCAGAGAACAGAGGGGAAGAGCAGAGTGTAGGACTTTGTCATCACGGTGTAAAAGAACCCAGTAACATACCAGCAGAGAAAACCAAAGGGAAACCAAATTGCTGACAATGGAAAGGGTTTGACAAAAGCAAAAGAGAGAAATTCTGTATTTTTCTAGAAATTTCAGTTTTGTTGTTAAAAACCCCATTGGGCAGAAAACGGCACATTATTGACTAAAGGGGCTGCTGTGAAAAACATCTGGGGAGAAAGTGTCTGAGAAACACGTTCTTGCAGTAATACCATCATTTATTTTAAGGCATGGAGTTAGTTAATGAGTAGAAGAACATAATTCTCTGCAGTTCACCTCCTGAGTCCACCTCAGCCCCTCTCCTGCAGTCACCCATCCGAAATCAACGGAGAACCCTCGGTGTAAAACTGGTATCAAAAGAGAATTATCACCTCTGAACCAAACTCCACTCACTTTGCTCCTGCTCCAGCTCCAAACCACTCCTGATCTATATAAATGCAGATTAACGTTGAGCTTCCTTAACAACTGCCCATTCTGGCTAAAAGAATCAAACACAACCGAGCTGCAATTTCCCTCAGACATAATCTCTTTGCCAATATCTTTATTTTGACATTCAAAGAAGGATGTATTAGCTCCCCAGACAGTACTGCAAGAAGGAAAACAGTTTATCCTCACACTTGGCGCTGGCCCATCCTTCCTTCGGGGCAGAGCCCAGTGCCCAGCCCCCAGTGAGACCCCATCCCTTCTGCCTGTGCTGCAGCATCTCATCCCTCTGGAAAGTGCTCCCTCCCTGCCAGCCCCACCAGGGTCCTGCCACGCTCACTTGTGTGCTGGGAGGCTGTGGAGTCACAAACACGAGCCAAGTCAGGCTGCTGAGGATGCTTAGAAGCGTTTCCAGTGGTGGATCTCTTGGTTTGCCCTGTGTCTCCTTTTACAGCCCAGCTGGATTTGCTGCAACCTCGCTTTAAAACAGGTAGTTAATCACCCTCACGTCTAATCAGCTTTTAATTCTAGTGTCAGACAAAAAGCTTTGTTCTCAGGTCACAGGACCACGGAGTGTCTCAACCCACCAGGATCACCATGTCCAGCCCCTGCTCCTCGCAGGGCCACCTCAAGCCAGACCCTACGAGTGGGAGCTCCCACTCGTGGGGTCTGGCTCAGGTTACTAGTTAACTACTCCGGATCACTCACGTTAAACAATCCCTTTTCATGTTTACATTTGCTGTAATGGTTCTGCTATCACCAGCTGGAAGAGGCTTTGAGCCTTGTGCCCAAGTTCAGCGTTACAAGAGGAAACCCAGAGGAAACAGGCAGAGCATCAGGGAATCTTTTCACATACTTCACAACATTATTTTAGGGTAAAGCAAAAAGAAAAAACAGTTTGCTGACAACCCTGCCCTTAGTGTCACTGTAAGAACCATCTTTTCCCTAGTGTAAAAGCATTTTCCTTTCCAGAAGGACTCTTCATGTGAACTAACTCAATGCCCAGACGCTGATGGGTCAATGGGACGACCCACAGCGATGAGGACCACATCCAAGACAGAACACCTGCTTGCTGGCCACCCTTCTGCGGGAACTACATCCCTCTCCCAGCCCAGAAGCCAGAGTGCAGAATGGGTTAGTGCTGGGTGAGAAGTATCTGATGTACCCACCACACCTGGTGCTGGCATCGTGGGTCCCTGCTGTACAATCGGCCGAGGACACAGGGACCTGCTGCCAACGGTGATCCCAGTGTTGATGTGAAACCAGCGTGTGCTCATTTGAATTACACATGTGCCCACTGAGAACACGTGTCACATATGACACAGTCCAAAAGCAAGACAGCAGTCTCCAACCCCTCACCCTTCCTCTGCAAAGGGCTTTCAGCTGGGCTGCCTCCAGCCCCACGGACACTGACCCTCACCGCAGTCATCCTCACCGGCCCCCGCGGGAAGCTGCTGTCCGCCAGCCTCAGCAGTCAGTCAGAGCACACCCCCCAGTCACTAAGTCTCTTTAGCAATATACAACACCAGGTCAGAGCTCTTATTTTTCCCTTTCTATACTCAGCTCTATCTTTTCTGCACCTCAGAGATATTGCTGAGTGTTTCTGTGTTCTCACCAGTCTGTGACAGGTTTCTGGCACCGAAGTCACGAGACGAATCGGTTTGTGCCTCCTAACCCACCCCATGGTGACCCACACCTCCACCTACTTTTAATTACAGACATGTCCATGCAGCAGCCAGTATTTTCTCAAGAAAGTGTCTGGGGTACAGGAGAGGAGAACCCAGATAACCAGACCAAGGGGCCAACCCATGGCGAACAAGACACAGCCACGATTGTGAAGGCAGCAGAGCCCCAGAGCACACATCTAACTGCATCTTTACCTGCTCTCCTGCTGCTTTACCGATGCACTGTTAATTAATAACTACAGAGCCTTCCCAACAGAGCATCTTTAAATAACAGTCGAGTCTCTTTATGAACATTTATGAATCCTAGAAGCATGTCTGCACATTCAGAGCAATAAACAAGCCCAGGTAGGGAGCCTGAACTGCTGAGGGAGCTGCTCTTTGAAGCCTGAGCTTCTTGGGATGCTGAATGCCCTCTGTGCAGTATGGCACAAGTTCCAGTCCAGCTTAACCCAATCCATGGGAGCAAACGAAGGATTTTCTCGTTCTGCCTCAGCGGAGGCAGATGCCGGTCGGAGGGAAGACGATGGGAGTGGTGGGGTTCACTGCTTTATCCAAGTGGGGCTGCCCCAGTTCAGGCCAGTTAACAATCCTCATCTTCAGCTCTCAGCTAAGATAATGGCAACAAAACGGCCAAATCACAATTATTTCTACACAGGATTTATGCAAATTATTAAATATGCTTCATCAGAATTCGAATTCATTATCTGGGGACGATGCAAGGTGTTCATGTGCTGGGCTTCTGGACAAACCAAGGGCAGGTTTGTGCTGCTGGACCTGGACAGTTTTAGATGTAGGTCAAAATAAACTTGTAATACTTGAAAGATGAAAACTCCTTTGGAGATCCTGTTTATCCATGGGATCATTTTTGCCATCTCCACTTCCAAAAATGAAAAGCCTCCCACTATTCAAAGAAATTCAACAATATCGCTGCCTTTAAGGCCCCATTCACTCTTCCCTAGGTTTCCAAATCATCTGAATGAGGATTTATTATCCTCCCTACTGCCTGTGTTTAATATTCCTTTCTATATGGTCACTCCCTGCTCCTTGCCTCCAGGACTGAATGGCCCCACAGACCTCTGGGAGGCTCCGTGGGTGCATCCGTGCATCTGTCCATCCCTGGCCAGCATGTGAATGTCAACTCACCCCATTCTGCTCCAGCCTGGTGATAATTTTTCCTCCTCATCTTTCAAAGAGAGCAGAATTTGCTCTCCATTCCCCAGACAAACTTCTTCGATACTTCTTCTTGCCAATATTTCTTTCAGTTCCCAATCTTAATTCTTCCAGTTTATGGCTCAGTCCCTCTACAGGGATTCGTAGCAAATAGAAAGAGTAATATCTTCCTTAGTTTCAGATATTAAGATGGATCATTATTCCTCCTGATATCTTAGAAGATATTTATCAGTTTGAGTTACGAGGTCTCTCTGACTGTGAAGATTTAAACATCGATTTAATGCCAACTTAAAGACTCCTAAAAGTGTAGGAGATTGCATTAGATAAATAATTTAACAATAAAAGGTATATCAAGGCAGACATTATTGCAACCTTCCACCAATCAATCACCATTTTCCACGTTTATCCAATTTTCATCTCAAGGCTCTGTACATCAAATTGCCTCGACATACACTACACAACTGAAATAACTTCATCACTGAGTAAGATTGCACAGGCATTAAAATCCTCTAATATCAAGGCAGCTGACATTATGTTAAATATTGGCTCCAGTTCCATAGGGTAATAAATTCCCACCTAAATCAAATCTTTCATGGGTAGCTGATTTGTAATGAAAAATTACTGTTTGTCACTTTACCTTAGGAAATTTACTGTGGAAAATAACACAGCACTGGGCACTCTTTGAAACATCTGATAATTAAAACTGCTGGACTCAGAAAAAGTGGTTATTTTGTACCAAAATTATTTCCACCTCTCCTGATGACCAGGCTTTGAAATCCACCAAACTAACACCACACAAGCGCTCCTCTGCGTGGATTTGCAGCACGCACCCGCTATCCCCGGCAGGAGCCGTCTGAGGGGCCCCAAGGAGCCTGTGACACAGCGAGGGATGAACCCCAAGTTCCCACAGCACTGGTCCTGGGCCAGAGGAGGATCCTGTCCACGTGTCTGGAAAGTTCTCCCCAGAGATGGATATAAATGATTTAAACCGTGTGAACTCGCGTGTCAACTGCAGCTAAGTGGAAAGGACGGGCCTGGATCTCATTCCTCATTAAGAAGTCCCACAAGCTGGGAATAGCTCGTCTTTCTGCTGACTAAGCAAAGTGCCAGAGTGCCTGAAGCCTCCTCGAAGCACCAGAAGGGCCTTTCTCATTTGTGCTTCAGGGGACGGCTGGTGGACCAGAGCTGCCGTAGGGCTCCTTATTCCCAAGGGACCAGAGGGACGCGACCACACACGCCCATCAGCCTGGAGGTCAGCCTGGAGGCCCCAGCCTTGAAGGCCTCTCTGCTGCCCTTGAGCTCTGCTTGCTCCTGTATGAAAACTGTCTTGTTCCCCTCAGTGACCTTAAAGTGACAGAGTTTGGCTCCTGGCAGGAGTCAGAGTTATTTACAGCGACACATCAGCTCCACGTAGCCACCCTGGCCGTGGCTTGGCACATCCAGCGCACGCTCTGCGAGAGCCCAATGCACAATTAGTCCCAGCAGCTCTCTGGGCAGTTAATCTCAGCCTCCCAGGAGCTATTCACTTGCTCTGGCAAGGTGGGCAACTGAGCCAGGCTGGGTTCTCCCATCCAGCTTTCCCTTCTGGAGAGGAGCACAGTCCTTGAATAAGCGACCAAGGTGCTGACTCAGGCAGAGAAAGACTTTGGGATGGATCCCCAAACCCCTTCAGCCTCCTACAGATAGGTTCATGAACACCTAGCTCCCATCGCAAAAGAGAAAGTGCAAATGGGTAAAGCACATATTGCAGTAAATTCCTCTTTTAAAAAATTCCCTTTTCCTCCCAGCTACTCAGTAAATTGCCCAGAATGAATCACAGCCCACAAATAGACAGAGCTGGAACCACACGGTTCTGCTTAGTCACACTACGGGGAGCTCAGCGGCGTTACGCAGCACGGTGACACCCTGCTCTCACTGCTCTCACTGCTCTTGCTTTCAGGCTGAAAGTGGCAGGGTTTGAAATCCTCCCCTGCACAGTAACATCTGTTGGCTGGGTGGAAACCTTCATGTCCAGTGAACACCACAGGCGAGTGAGCAGCGGGACCGCCTGAGCTGCTACTCACCGCTGCTCGCACAGGGACCCAGCCGAGGGGTTCTCTTAATCCTTCTCATGAGTTACACACGTGGATCAAGGCTTCACCAGAACATCTCACCCTCAGCTTGGGTGAAGTCTGTATGAGAGAGAAGCCATCACCTTGCAGCAGTGACACCAGGAATTACACTCCAGTGTAGTGGCTGGCAGGAGCTGCAGTGGGATAGTGAGGTGTCCACCGAGGTTGGTGGAAAAGGAGCCTTCACCACTCAGCTCTGCTCAGTGGTTCTCCCCGAGAGGACCTTCAACAGTGACAGACTATCACACCCCAAGGACAACTCATCATTGAAGGGAGCAAACACCAACTGAGGAAGTGGGACACGAGCTCTGAGCAGCACCAAGCTGCTCCACACAAAGATGAGCTTTACAGTACCAGGATTTCACATCCAAACTCCCAAAGCTGGCCTCCAAACCACCAGCATCACCAAGGCCTGAAGCTCATCCTCCCACAGCTCTCTCCATTTGCTGTGGCAGCAGTTCCTCAGGGAATAAAGGTCCAGAGAGCAGGGTCTGACTAAATGCTCCAGGCTCAGGAGGACACAGGCTACTTCGTCCTGAGCTCCCAGCGTAACTCAAAGGCAGTATCCTGTACTTCTGTACTACCTGGAGCAGGCAGTTGGAGCTAGGTGGGCTTTAAGGTCCCTGCCAACCCAAACCAGTCTGTGGTTCTGTGATCAGATGTCCCTCTGTTCTTGCAGGGATACCCACTGGGAAAGGACAGGTGGGTCAGCACCGAACACAAGGGGTGGCAGCGATGATTCAGCTTCAGCGAGCTCCGGGAGAAAGGGCAGAAAAATTCTTTGGCCTCCCTAGAGGCTGATGAGAAAACGGGAGAAGGGAGATGATGGACTTTTGCCACAGACTCTCAGTAGGGCCAGGACTTTAAAACCAGCATGTCACTCCATGGAACTGTAAGTAGAAGATTTGAGTCGGATTCAGCCGAGCCCGACGGTGAGAGCAGCAGACACTGGGAGTTCTCTGCTCTTCCTTACAAAGGTGCCAATCAGGAATAAAAAAAAACTTCTTTGACACAACTAGATAACACACAGATATTAAAACACTGCAAGCAGGGAATCAGGGCTATTCACTTCCAACATGCTCTCAAGCCATCAAAGATGAGCATTTATTTGGGAGACTAAATATACATTGAGCAATTTCAAAATCTTCTCCAAGGTTGCTCAGCTACAGATTCTTGTCATTCACTTTTTCTATAGAAGTCATGATTACCCAGGGAGAAAAGAGACTGATGTTTAAAAACTGCCTCTGTGGAGGAATTACCTGCCACAGAAACAACTAAATTACGGATCACTCTTAAAATGGCATTAATGTCCTGTAAGATTGGCTTCATGCCTCGGCTGTTGGCATTGTAATTCAGAGTAGATCCCTTAAACAACTCAGCCTCCTTGCCAAGGAAAGGCATTACAACAGGTTGGGTTTGGTGATGTAGGTCTGTTTTCTCTCCCTTCCTGCTCCTCTCCCAGCTCATACCATTGCACCAAGAGTTTTCTTCAGCCAGAGTTGTGTTCAATTCCCCCCAACACCCCGTCCAGACATTTTGGTACCACTGGGAGTCTTAGCTATGACTTAAGTTCTTTTCTGTCCTCTCTGAGCATACACACTAATCTCTATCAAAACATTCACCAAGCTTCTGCTGCCCTCGTGCTCTCTTCCCAGGAGGTTTGCTGCGAGGACATTCCCAGCCATCACCTCTCCCACGCTTGCCCACGGTCCCCCCGTTTTAATGCTCCACAAACCGATCCCACTTTCCAAAACAGAACCTTGGTGAGAACCAGTGCTGCTGACAGCAGATTTTCCAGCCCTCCTGCCCTCCACCCCTCGTGTCACACATTCCCTGAGGCATTTCCTTAGGATGCCATTGGTCAAGCTGTTTTTTCTGCAAGGCTGCTGCCCTGGCCTGTCTGGGACCTCTCCACAGCCACTGGACTCAGAGGTGGATGGACAGACCTGGCATGAGCAGACACCAGCACCACAGGGCAAAGGCCACTCTGATTTCCTTCCAGCCTTGATGATGAGCTAGAGGGGAATTGTCTGTTTCAATAAGGGATTAACTGGCACAGACCCCCAACAGTTTTCCCCTGAGTTTCTCCTTAACTGAAAGCTGAAACCTCCCAGTGCCAGCCTCATTCCTGGGAGAAGAACCCCTCAGCCCTGTCCCAGCACCAGCTCAGCCACCCCTGAGAAACACCAGCCCCGTGTTCTGGGAGATGGTTCTGCTCCACACACAGAAGGGGACAGGAGACACACACCACTTCTGTCATCAACTCATTTCACCTAAAATGCAAGTGCTGACTCTCGAAACAGCCCTTTCTAATACAAGTAGTGCTGGAAACACGGTTTCCAGAGCAAAGACAAGCTCTGTACACAGTGTAATTACACCTCAGAACACCAGTGCAGGGCTTCAACGCTATTAATTGTAAGCAGTGTTGTTCCACAGGATGTTGTTCGTTGATAACTACTCAATTAGGGTTATTTTGCAATTAGTCTACTCACAGTAAATTTATTGCAACCGGAGTCATCTGTGGTGCAGCCAATTAAAAGGCTGCCCGGGCCGCCCGTGCAGGGGCTCTCACAGGCTCCTGAGCCGCGTGGGGCTCACGGCGGCAGCTCTGTCGCACGGACAGGTTAAACGCACCGAGCAGCGGCGGCCAGTGGCATGGGAACCCTGAAACCAGGAGAGAAAGACCAAAGTTGGGGTTTGGTGGTATTTAGATCACACCCAGTGAAGCCCAAAACCGCACTGCTGGAACCCTGAAGGTGGAACAAAGCCCCCACAGCCCCCACGTCACCGCGTGTGCACACGGACTCAGCGAGCGGGTGAAATCCTGCACCTGCCTGCTTACAGCTCCCATGCTTTTAACATCACTTCCACACCTTGGAGAGCTGCTCTGCTCACCCCCTAAGGATCTGGCATCTGGGGGGCTTATCCCCTCCCTTCCACAAACTGAACCTCTTTCTGCTGGTCCTTTGAAGCAGTCGGATAAAACCATCACCGACATGCAGACTGCCAATACCCGCACGTGTTACCCCGTAAACAGAGCTCCAGAGCCCTCTGCTCTCAGTTTAAAGCCAAAGGAAGGCTGTGCTCTCTAAAATGAAACAGAATATTTTCTTCTCAGCAGCCTGTAACAACCTGAAAAGTGTGGCTGCAGCGTGCTGGAGCAGCATTATCGATAAGCAACCGGCGAGAAAGTGGTCTCATCTCCAAAGAGCCCCTTCAGCGCTGAAGGATGGAGTGGAAAGAGAGCAGCTTGATTATTTTTCTATTTTATTTATGAGTTGGGTTTACCCCATAGGGATGAAGGTAGCAGAAAAGCTGTTTGACTTACAAACTAAGAAAAGACAACAGCAGAGCCAGGGGGAGATAAGTCAGGCTCACTTGAGGCTCTCTGCTTTCCCAGGGACTTTCCTTTTGCCAGAACCACATCTCAGAAACACCCCTCAAAACCCCATTACATACCCTGGCTCTATCTCAGGCCACAGATCTGTGTGACACACAGCCCCAGTTGGCTAATCCCCGATAAGGACTGGGCCACTGTCTCCCTGGGGGTAAGACATCCCAGAGACACTGAGAGCAGACTGGTGTGGATGTCACTTGGCACAGACCTGGTGCCAGTGACTAAGGAGGAACTGTGCTGCCTACCCAGCAAACATGCAAGGTCAGGGACACAGAGCTACAAACCCTGAGCACCCACGTGGGAGTGAACTGGGGGATGGAATCCAGCCTGCAGGTCTGCAGCTGGGCTCGTCCCATCGCACCAGGACATCTGGGAGCAGACCCCACAGCTATCATCAGCATGTTGAAATCCAGTTTGTAACTGGAACTGCACTGCTGCCCCAGGCTCTGTGCTGCAATCTCAGCACTCAGGTCACAGCAGCCCTTCCACACTGCCCACGGCAAGACGGGATTGTGCCGGGGGGAGACACAGCCCAGAGCAGGACACACGTGCTGTGGCAACCAGGAGCTTGTCCAGGTACAGAGAGGAGCTTGTTTTAGAGCCAACAACTCCCACTGCTCCTGCTGCTGCTCCTTCCCAGTACCCCTGCACGAGAGGAGGGTGATGGACAAGGCAGCTTTGGTGGGCAGAGGCCAGTCTGCCAGACCAGGGAGTCGGTGTCCCGTATCGGACCTGCCACATTGTCCACAGGTTGCTGATCTCCGTATCACGTCCGTGAGGACACAAACTCCCCAGAGGATGACTCCCTGCACCCACTCTCCAGCCAGCACAGGACAGGGTTTGCCCAACCTCAGGCTGAACCTGCTTGTCCCTTCCTACCTCTGCTGGCTGTGCTTCCCCCCAAAACACACCCCAGGGACTCCAGGCAATCCCTTCTGGGCGCAGGCTGCCCCGATCCCAGCCGTCACTGGGGTAAGGCAGCACCTAACGGACTCAGCACCCAGCCCCTGGTCCAGGGGGTTTCTGCCCCGTGGGTCAGGACTGGCTCTGGACAATGCCAGTGCTCTGCAGGCCAGGGCACTGCTCAAGTTGCCACATCCCATTTTGCTGCTTCAGCAGTGTTGTTCCTCTGCAACATCCTCTCCAATGACTGCAGCCTGTGCCCTCTTGCTTGCACAGGATTAAAGCCTGCGTGTCAAACAGGTGATGCTCCTGGTGTGAACAAGCCTTTCTGTTCCACACTGGAGACAGTTACATCCCTCTGCCTGTTGCCTTTGGAAACAATAAAATACTCAGAAGAAAAAAAACCAGCAAGTGAGATCCCGTTCCCACTGGTAACCACTCCAGTGAACGTACCCCTGGTGTCTGACGATCCAGCTGGCTGGAGGGAGTCCTGTCCGTGACTGACAGCTGCACTCAGCAGCTCTGTGGTTCTGATCAGCTGAGACAGGATCTAAGGGGATTAAATGCTGGATGACATCTCAATGGAAACCACAGCGCTGGGAACACGTTTCTATGTTGGGATAATGGATGAATGTGCTGCTCCAGTGCATAAATATTTATACTTCACAGCTCTGCTGAAAACAGACAGGAAATCTCTTCTCAGGGCAAGCAGAGGGAAGACACTCACATGTGAGCACATGGACTGTGTGACTGTGTGTTTGTTTGACTTTTGCTGACAAACTGCATGTGGCTTCTTGGATGCATAAAGCAGCGAGACCTCTGCCCAGACCTCTGCCCAGACCTCTGCCCAGACCTCTGCCCAGACCTCCCCTGCCAGCCACCCCAACAACAGGGCACCTCGTGGGCCCAGAGCCGACGGCCAGTGCTTCACACACACCTCCTAAGCACCTTCAGCTCCTCTAAAGGAGCCCTGGGGATGATGAAGATGTGTTTGATGAGGGATGGAGCCAGCCTGTGAGTGACCAACAGCAGCATTTCTGTTCTGCAGTGGGGAGGAGAGATCCAAGACACACCACTCAAACTCACAGTATATCTTTAAGAGGGCTGTAAAGTTTAAGAGCCCTACAGGGTTATATATATGCATACAAGGCTTCCAGCAGGCACTGGGCACTTTCAATTTTGGGGTTCCTAAACGTCTGCCCGTAGTCAGACATTTGGGAGGTGAGTTCTGGGTCTCCTCTGCAGGTCTGATGTCTCCATCTGTAACCACTGCTCCGCGATGGTGCAACGCACAGGCGAGCCACAGGGGAGAGAGGACGTCACTTCATGCTCCTAAGGAAAGGAACTGACCACCATCAATCCCACAGCTCACCAGGTTCCCTGCACCTCCCTGAGGCCAGACCTGTTCTCTGGCTTGTCCCTCTGCGCTTTCTGCTGGGACAAAGGCATCGTTGCAGCCTCACCTGCAGGGGCTGCAGCAGCAGCCACAGGACGGACACCCAAGTGCTGCTGTGGGTAACACCATTCCCTGATCAACACCAGCTTCAATCAACCCACTGGTGCTTCTTAAAACAAGCAAACAACCAAACCAACCAGCCCTGAACCCCCCCCAGTGCTTTGCTCGTGGGAAGCTTACAGCTAAGCAGGGGAGGGGGGGGCATGTCAAGCACTCTGCCTGGCAAGGTCAGGGGCAGCTCTCACGTGCAATCCCAGGGCAAGCTGAGGGACACCTCATGGATCTCACTGCATGGAGAAGCCACAAGCAACAGAAGGAAGCGTGGCTGAGGCTGGTGGAAGGGGCTCTGCAGCAGGGATTCTGCAAATTACATTTGCTGGTCAAAGAACATAGAATCATAGAATGATTAGAGCTGGAAGGGACTCCCAGAGGTCATCCAGTCCAACCCCCTGCAAGAAGCAGGGACACCCCCAACTAGATCAGGTTGCTCAGGGCCTCATCCAACCTGACCTTGAACGTCTCCAGGGATGGGGCATCCACCACCTCTCTGGGCAACCTGTTCCAGGGCTCCACCACTCTCACAGCAAAGAACTTTTTCCTAATCTCCAATCTAAATCTCCCTCCCTCTATTTTGAAACCATCACCCCTTGTCCTGTCACAACAGGCCAAAGAATTGGGTTTTTTTTTCCTCATGCTTTTGGATATTTTTTATTACAGGCCTGACAGTTAATTGGGTTATCATAACACCTAGCAGCCCTGGTAATTAGCTCAGGCCCCTCTGTGGCAGGACAAGGCCACCAGGCTGTAAGAGCAGGGCCACTCGTTTCTCATTGCCAGCGCAGGGCACCAACCCCCCGCTGCTCCCGGTCCCACCGCCCTGCGCAGCGGTACGGCTGCACCCCGCTCTGGCTGCACAGCAAGAACCAACCAGAGTAGCAGCTCAATGCTTGGATCACACATCTAAGAGAAGTCTGGAGGATGCAAAGTCCAAGTAAATCCTACAGGAACGTACCAAGGAGCCGGTGCCATCCACACAGCCCCCGGTTTAAAACCCTCGTCCTCAGACTCGGAGCACCACGCACTCCCGCAGCAAAGCCGTTTTTTGCCATCACCAGACCATTTCCACAGCCCTTCCCCCGAGCTCCCCTGTTACTTCTCGTTCACCAACTCACCCTCCAGCGTGCAGAAACGCGTCACCGTCTCCGGCATGAGCGTCCCGTGCTTGTGCTGGCAGTACACCTCCGCGATCTCCTGCCGACACTGCTTCGACTTGGAGCGGGACATGGCGGAGATGGCCTCTTTGCCTGTCACCTCACACTTGGGTGCCTGCTCGTATCTCAGCTCAGGGGAGCTGTTTCCACTTTTTTTTATGTGCTGCTGCCTGGGCAAGCTGTGCATCTCCTTCAAGTTGTCGCTGTTGTTGCTGCTGCTGTTCTTCACGGGGTGATGGCTGAACTGCACCACCTCGTTGGAGTTCTTCCCCAGCAGCAAGTTGTCCTTCGTCTTCTCCTCTTCCAGTTTCTTTCTCAAGTGCTCCTTTTGCTTGCTAAGGGGTTTTTTCACCAGCTCAGACTGGTGTTTTTGCCTCTGAGTCCTGGGAACAAAGTTACTGTTATCAATAGTTTCAAAGTCCTTGGGGACTGAGTTTTCATTATTGCTGTCTGTTCGCATTTTCTCTTTCGGTCGATGGGAAAAATAGCCATCCTATAAATGGGGAGAAAAATTATACTCATCTTACTAAAAATAGTCACATCCCATGCATCACAAGCATTTCTTACATGAAAACATAAATCAATTACAGTCCAACATTCTGCAAAAACGTAAGGTCACACATGATATATTGTTTTTCTGTCTTTTTTTCAGAAAGAACGGTATTTTTAATGGAATCACCTGATATTTAGGTTGAAAAACACCCTTACATTTAACTGAGTCCAGCTGTTAACCCAGCCCTGCCAACTCCACCAGTAAGCATGTCCCTCAGCACCACATCTACATGTCCCTCAAGCCCCTTCCAGGGCTGGGGACTCCACCACTCCCTGGGCAGCCTGTCCCAGTGACTGACAGCCCTTTGGGTGAAGGTGTTTTTCCTGTTTCCCAACCTTGTGCTCCCTTGGCACAACCTGAGGCTGTTTCCTCTTGTCCAGTCGCTTGTTACTTGGGGGAAAAAAGACCAACCCTCCTCCCAGGGAGCTGCAGAGAGTGAGCAGGTCTCCCCTCAGCCTCTTCCAGCTCAACAACCCCAGTTCCATGAGCTGCAGCTCTGGGTGCTCCAGCAGAGCATTCCCACCCAGGTGATGCTCTATGCTGGCACAAGAAAGCTGGGATGAAACCTCAGGAGAAAAAAAACAAAGTAAACAGCAGATTTACTGGTGCACAGTTCACCTCTTTAAACCATTTTCCTCCCTTCAAGTGCTTTGTCCCCTCTGGGAAGTGCTTTTCCAAGCCTACATGCTGGGGTTTGAAGAGACAGATGACTTTTAAATGCTTCAAAGGCAGACACAAACCCGAGCTGGGCTGTAACTCTTCCTTGCCCACAGGAACAGCAACCACCACCAACAGCCCCCACTCAGAGGACACCCAGTGTCTGCAGAGACATCTCTCTGGGAGGAGCAAGGGGACACCAAGCAGAGGAGGAGACAACCCAGAAAGAGGCACATGCTGAGCAACAGCAAAACACACAGACCGTCCTCTAAATGGAAACTACCCCATGTGCTGGCCTTGAGGGCCAGGTTTACATCACACCCCTGTAGTACAAAACCTGAGTGTTTCTCTTTTCCCTCCTGTCACACAATAACCCACACAACAGTCACGGATCACACGTGAGAACACGGCATCGCCGGGCAGCTGTGCAGGATCTCACATGCCCGAGACACAGCGAGCGCCCAGGCCTGGGGCAGCAGGGACCGTCCCCTTTTGGGGGGAAGGGCTGTGTGCTCTTGCTAACACCTGACTGGCTTCCAGAGTGATTCACATGAGGCAGTAAAACAATACTGCACCCCTCAAGGGTCCCAACACATCTTCACATTCGCTCCAGCTTTGCACAGCACCCGTATGAGGAGCCACCCCCTGTTAACAGCAGCTCCCAGTGTTCACCATGCTACGAACAAGTTCGGAGCGCTGCTGGGGGAGCGGTGAGAGCACATATCCACAGCATTCCCGACCTGACAGCTCCAGCTCCTGCTCATTTACACTTCTCAGGAACACCTCTACTTCTGCAGGGGCCTGAAAGACACCTCGGCGGGGTCACGTCTACTGGGCCTGCGAGAGAACGGAGCTGTCAGCAGCGCGGCCCCCGCCTGCCGCACAGCGTTGCCTCTCACACGGCTTGTTCTCATCACCAGGCTCCAGACCACGGCACACAGCCCTTCCCTTGGCAAAGGTGTGTCCCCCCCACCAAGTCCAGCAATGGGAACATCACCACTGAGCTCGGGCACACGTGTACAGACACACATTTTAACGGTTCTCACCTCAGCTTTGCGGCACAGTGAGCTCTGCCGTGGCGTGGGAACCCCCTCTGTGTGACACGACACATTGCTCCATTCCTGGGCAAACACTCAGAAGACCACTCACTCTGAGCAACTGTCCTGGAACATTTACTGGTATTATCAAGCCTCCAGGATTTATTTCAGAGTAACCACATCTTTAAAGAGAACTCAGCACAACTAGGAGGAGATGAAGGACTGGCCTGATGGTGCAACACCTGAGGCGGCTCAGGGGAACCCTGGAGGTTTATTTTCCTGGAGGTTTATTTTCCTGCAGGTTCTTCCCAAGAAGGAGGTCTCACAGCCCCTCCAACGAACAGTTGGGACATGAAGGAGCTTACAAAGAAGTCAGCTCATGGGGAAGGTAATGAAGTGACTTAATGTTCTCATGCCTATTCATCTGTGGGCCCCGAAGAGGACCCTTGGAAAGTCACACAGGCTTGCAGAGACAGGCCGGCTGAGCAGGCACACGGCTACGTGTGCTGTGCCCACTCCTTCCCAAGAAGGCTTCTGCCAGGGCTGCCATGGCATGGCATGGCACAGCATGGCACTGCACCGGCTCACACAGCCCCATCTGCTGGGGCATGGGCCAGGAGCTCAGCAGTGTGGTCAGGAGCGGGGTGTCTGCACAGCTGGCTTTCCTAGTGGTGTATCCTTCCAATTATCACCTAATTGCACTGCCTCATTACTTGACCAGGGTGTCCCAGGGAGATCATGCATAAATTTCCTCGAGTACTGTGTTCAGTTTTGGGCCCCTCACTTCAAGAAGGATGTTGAGGTGCTGGAGCGTGTCCAGAGAAGGGCAACGAGGATGGTGAAGGGTCTGGAGAACAG
>VXBZ01012441.1:30593-54895 GCA_013399135.1 Heliornis fulica
TGGTGGCGGTGGGTTAATGGTTGGACTGGATGATCTTAGGGGTCATTTCCAGCCTTAAAATTCTATGATTCTATGAAATAAACACCACAGAGGAAGTACAGGAGCAAAGCTCAGGCACTGGGACGACCAGAACAGGAACACGGCAGCCACGCAAACACCCACCCCCAGCCAACCTGCCCAGCAATTGCGTCTCTCCTACCTCCCCCGCTCAGCCAGCCACCCACATCACACCACCACTGCGAGTGGGAGCTCCTCTGCTTTCATCTCCCTGCCTTTCATCCCAAATCCAGCCAGAAACACTTCACATCTTTCAAAGCAGTAGTAAACAGCTGAAATCGCCTCCCGGTGACTTGTTATTAACTAGCTTCCCACCGAACTCATCTGGAGGTCCATCCCAGCTCCAACCTAAACAACCTCGAGCAGCCCAGGGTGAACTGCTGAGACACACAATAGGATCTCTGGCAGCTACAGAAACTGAACACAATTAAAATATGGATGGCAGAAAGCAAAGACGCCCTCGCATACAAACAGAAACAGCCTCGTAAAATACGGTCAGTTTAGCACAAACATATTCGGCCTTAATTAGGTAGAAAATCTATTTAGATGAACACAATGCAAAGAATAATAATGAACTTCAGGATTACATTTTGTTACTTGGAGGGAAAAAACAACACAAATAAATGGGAAGTAATTGGAGCTTATTTAATAGTCTCAGACTATCAGCTTGAACAACTGTAATCATTAAAGACCCTGCAGTGATCTTCTACTGATAAATGTTGTTAAATCAGAATTACAGAACGACAGCCATGAAGGGCAAAGCCTATTAATACGAGCTGCACTACAAGAAACATTCATTCACACCATTTTTCACCTGCCCAGCACCATGGGATGTCTCTGAACCAAGCACACAGCAATGGAAGGTCTCGTTTCGGGTGAGACCCGAGGAAGAACACTTCAGCCATCCGTACGCAGCGGCTCAGAGCGCGGTACTGCGGGGCCCAGGCGCAGTGCCCTGTCCCTGCTATTGCAGCGAGCCCAAGGAGCCGTCCCTTCCACAGCACAGCATCCTCTGTGCTTCCACACACCCTCGTTATGAGCTTCACAAACGAGCAGCTCTCACAGCATGATGAAACATAACAGAGATTCGGAGTTAAAGGATGTGGCACAATACAGTTATTGAACTCAATCTCCAAAACCTGTGGGTTTATTTGCTCCAGTGAGGACCGTGAAGAACGCAAGCAGCAGGAGAAGCCATGAAAGAGTTTTCCAGGGAACAGCCCTCCACCATGACTGGAATGGATATTCCCTTTGCTGCGCTGCACTAAACAAGCTGACTGCACCCGAGCCCAACACCGGATTGTGAGTGCCCTGCCTCCCCCAGCCACATCTCAGCCTTTACAGATGAGTGTCAGGAGGATGGAGCCAGGCTCTCCTCTGTGTTGGCAGTGATAGGACAAGGGGAAACGGTACAGAGAACGTTCCATTCTGAATATAAGGGAACGCTTTCCCTGTGAGGGTGCCAGAGCCCTGGGCCAGGCTGCCCAGAGAGGTTGTGGAGTCTCCTTCTCTGGAGACATTCCAGACCAATCCGGACACGTTCCTGTGTGATTTCATTGAGGTGACCCTGCTCAGGCAGGAGGTTGGACTGGATGATCTTTCAAGACCCCTTCCAACTCCCGACATTCTCTGATTCAGATTTCTCCCCCACTGCGAGCAGAGTGGTCTCAAACCAGAGACTTGTAGTTACACTGTGTTTACCAAGGGTTGCACTTCCACACCTCCCACTGACAATCATGTCAGAACCACGAGCTGTTCCACACACACAGTCCATGGTCACAGCCTAGAACACACACAGACACACACACACCACTGACAGAACCGGAGCAACAGCACAACGCTACCTCAGGCAGTCACCGGTCACAGGCCCTGCCAGGGAGAAAGCTCCCACCATGACACACTCCCCTGATTCCAACCACGGCCTTACGCTAGCGCATCTCAAACACCTCCTTCGAGGGGAACCGCTGGCCTCGAGGGGAACCGCGGGCCTCGAGGGAACCGCTGGCCTCGAGGGAACCGCTGGCCACGAGGGGAACTGCTGGCCTCAAGGGAACCGCTGGCCTTGAGGGGAACCACTGGCCTCACAGCCACGCCAAAGGTTTACTTACAGTCAGCAGCTCTTCACATGATCTGAACAGAACTTCACCCCTCGGGCCCTGAAGGAAGCGCCTGAGCTGCTCCTGAAAGCACAGGGAAACTCAGGGCCTCGAGCAACTCCTACAGGCCAGAAGCGCGCGACGCCTTCCCTCACGCTTCACCACATGAGCCCAGGCCCTCGGAGGGACAGGCTGGGGCACAGGGTGCTGTGCTGTGCACACCAGCGATGCCCTCTGGATGCTCACCAGCCCCTCCTGGGGAACCTTCCGGAACTTGGTGCTTTTTTCCTCACTTCTAGTCTCCTAGCACAGGGTCACTCACACTGAGTGAGCAAACTACTGTC
This sequence comes from Heliornis fulica, assembly GCA_013399135.1. Taxonomy (NCBI): domain Eukaryota; kingdom Metazoa; phylum Chordata; class Aves; order Gruiformes; family Heliornithidae; genus Heliornis; species Heliornis fulica. The sequence continues at coordinate 33,091 of VXBZ01012441.1, forward strand.
AAGCCTGCAGGCTTTGGCACATGGTGCTTTCTGCACATCTCAAAACAAAGACTATTGTCACCCTGCTTTGATTACCTGCTGCCTCTCAGTGACACAACGCTGCTGCGGGAGAAGCAAATCCAGCAAGTTTCCAGCCTTGGGGTCCTGGTGCACATCTGCCGGCGGCACATCGCTTCCCCTGGAGCAGCCTTAAAACCCACAGTGCCTCAACACTTCCCTAGAAGAGCCCTTCCTGGTGACAGCTCACACATAATTCCCTTCAGAACCCTGGGGAGTTTGAGGAGGCCAAACATGGGAAAGATGCCAAAAGACAGGGATGGACCAGCGCCCTGTTTCCTGCCCACCGCCCCGTTGCCAGGCAAGCCTGTGGCACAAGGAGGGTGGCACAGAACGTTTCCTCAAGCCCGTGCTGGCTGGAATTACATTGCAGCCCAGCAACGAGCTCAGCAGCAAACAGGAAGGAGGAACAAATCTCTGCTGAAGGACACAAAGAGCCAGAGAGGAGCCACCCCCAGAAGGGACCCCACTGTGACTCTGAGTGGGGCCCACAGCGCTGCCGTACAGGAGCACAGCGACGGAATAAGCCCCAGGTTCCTGTCACTTGCAGAGGCAGCACCGATAATTTCTGGCAGCAGAGCTGAAATCGTTGCCCTTTATTATTCTTTATTAGCATCAAATAATGTTAGCAGAGCTGATCTGAGGACATGTGATGCAAGCAGAAGCCTGTTGCAAATACTGCTGTGAAAGGAAGCGTTTTGCACGTGATGAAAGCCGAGGAGGAGTTGTCATCTTTACTTGGTTTAATTTGTGTGCTGCCCTTTATAACAGCAGAAGCCTTCATCAAGAAAAACACTGTCAGGCTCTGCCCAGGGCCCAGATTCACAGCTTATGCCCAAATAAATGTTACTCTAATCTGGAAGTAAAGGCTCTGAGCGTTAAAGTGCATACAGGCTATTACTGGCTCCTGGAGTTGCTCAAGGAAATTCAGCAAGAACAGACACAGGAATCTATTAGGCAACGTTTTCTCTTTGTGTTGAAATCTCCAAGATAATGGATGCATCAGAAAAAGCATCAAGACTATCATCATCCTTAACTCTTTGACCCAGTGCACGGACTGGGCCTCTTCCAGTAAACAAGTGGTCTGTGATAATTTTACAGAAGCGATTAAAATGAGTGAAGAGCCACTTGAATTAGTTTTTCCTTTCCTGTTTGTGAATAATCGTGTGCCGCTAAAGTCCCCGTTGGCACAGAACTGCAGGAAGGCAGGAGCAGAGGTTGAACCTACCACCCCATTCATCTCATCTGCCACCAACTGTCCATGGAGAGAGGGGACAACAGTTGCAGTGTTGCACAACAGTTATAAATACAAGCTCCTCTGCCTGAACAGTCGACAGAGCTGTTCCCAAGTGTAAGTGGATTACCCCGGTGTTGGTTTTACAGATCAAGGCGAAATTCCGGCAGTCCCCACCCATCCAGCAGCAGCAAAGGAGAACATCAGCCTTGCAATGGGCAAGTCCTGTCATCCCCACGCAGAGCCAGCCCCTTGCAGCATGGTCCTGCTCAGAAAGTACAGATCAGTCCTCCTCGGTGGGCAGGGGCTGAGCTTGGAGCAAGTCTAGAGGACGAGCCAGGATCAGCAGCCAGCAGAGCTCCAGGAGCATGGAGAGCAGCACACAAGCAGCAGGACACCCCGACACACAGCATCAGCTGCCTGTGCCTCACCTGGACCAACACACTTCTACAGGTGACCCAGCAGCAGCCTTGGTCCCTTCAAAGATGCCAACCAGGGGCATCCACGCAGGGAAAGGGCAGAGCCAAGCGTGCCAACGGCGGCAGCTGTTTGACGGGAAAACATTAATTGCAAGTATCTGCAGGAAACTGTTTCCTCTTCACTGTCACTCTGACATTCATTAAGTGCAAAAAAAAATAAAAATCTTGGAGAAGCAGCATTTAATTACTCATGGAATGTTTTAATTGCTATTACAAAGCAGGAGTATTTAATTACAGATCATATTAATACAAATACGATCTGATCTCGATCATTAGGATTCACTGTCGTGATCTCGTTCACCAACAGTGCCTTTGTATTTAAAGTGAAATGTCATTAAAAAGCCACAGGAACTTTATCATTAATGCGTGGGAAGTGTAATCTTCATTTCCTCCAGCAGATACCGAGCTGAGACCAATCATGCAAGATATTCCAGTATGCAAAACAACTGTCACTTCTTGTTACAAAGAACACTAAGCGTAAGGAACGCTGAAATAACAAGGCTGGAACAATTTCCCATTTAGGAAATCCCATGCCACACTTTGCCCAGGTGCACTAAGTTTTCCCAGGAATTCTGAAAGGAAGGTCCCACGTCCCTTCGTTCGGCAGGTAAGAACAGACCACTCAACTCACCTCTCTGGGAGATGGTGGCACAAAGCTCAAGGCTCTGGCAGGATTTTATGTCTTTAAGAAAAACTGACTGAAGATCAGCGCAGTTGCTAGAGGCTAAAGATTTCACATCTTGATAATACAAAAAAGGTCAAGCAGATTTAATGGCAAAATGCACAAAAGCAAGAGTAATGCATGACTCAGAAACAGGAGTCACGGGGAGAAAAAATAAATGTCTTCAACTATCTTAAGCCAAGCGAATGTAGACACTGAGATCAGCACACACGGCCGTGAAGGCAGGCAGCCAGCTTCCAGGAACGCTTAACCCAGGGCCCAGAGCTCCAAGATCCCGAGTGCTTCACCAAACCAGGCGAGAAGGAAGGAAAATAGACACCAAACCAGCGAGAAGGAAGGAAAATAGACACCAAACCACTTTCTTAACCACGTGGAAACGGGTATGGCACAAAAATGACAGACACGCACCAGGACACCCAGCAGGAGTTGCACAGATGTTATTCTCCAGACAACATGTACAGTTTGAAGAAGTCAACTCTGGTATCAATGTATTTAACACTTCCTCAGCCACAGATCTCCCTCACACTACAACTTGTGACCCGATCTTGAACCTTGCTGTCAGGCACCACTCCTGTCCGATGCCATCTCGGGTGACACAACGCCCTTTTGTGTGCGTGTCTTCTAATCTTGTCACATCTCTGGGCTTCTGCCTTGGTGCTCCACAGTTCACCTTTTGTCCCGTTGCTGCCCTTGCTCGGGTTCCAACCTTTGCAGATCTGTCAGACCTGTCAGACAAAGAACAAAAGACTCTTCTCTGAATAGATAAGGGGACATAAAAATAGCCACGGGTCAGGTTCTGCTGGTGGTTATGAGAGCTGAAGGGTTCTGTGAAGTGCTGTCAAGATGAGTCAGGCTTCCTCCTCGCCTGGCTGACAGGTGAAAGCAGATGAAGCCTCCGAAAACTTTTCAGCCTTGAACTCCTACAACAGCTTCAGGTGAGGACCAGGACACCAAAGCAAAGCACAACTGTGCTAATGCTGCCCTTATGCTGCATCCTCCTGCACGAAGCTGCATCTTGCACTGCTGAGCCAGCAGCTGTGATTGATTCATACAACTCTATCTCCCTCCTATGTATGTCATAGTGGTCTTGGAAAGATGAGGAAGAGGTGCTAAAAAAACCACACACACAGACCACACACTTCATACAAGTAAAATGAAGAGTTAGCCAAGCAATGCAAAGTCAGGATAAAGCTACTCCAACCCAAAAACTTTCTCTCCATCTAAAATCTGCTTTATGTTATCACAGAAAACAACTAGAAATGATTTCCTTGTTCCTTTCCCAGGCGTTTCAGTCCAATTTTGGAGTCCCCACAAGCCGCCGCCTGTTCTGTGCCCTTCGGCCAGGAGCCTGGACAGGGGAGAACACCCAGAGTTTTCCCAACCTCAGCTCACCGTCCCCAACACCACAGTCCTGTCTCTCCGGAATTAATACCACCTCAAAACGAGCTCACAGTGACACCAGAGACCTTCCTCCTGCTTTCCAAGGACCACTACAGCCCTTGTGAAGATGCACACAGGACAGAAGCCTTTACAAAGCTGTGAACGTGAGATGAGCTACATGTGCTGAAGATCAAAGTAAAACCAGTAGGTGCCATTATTATGTTCACCCATTATACATTTATATTTAACATATATTTTACATATTACACATTTTCTGATTTATTTTTCAAACATCAACATGACTCACATATTAAAAAGCTTTTTAAACACAGCTTGAGAAGAGCTCGCTTGTCTTCACCACAACCTCATAAATTCACAACCCCACTTATCAAGAATGGGGTTTCCAACAAAACAAGCAAAGGAGTGGGCGGAGGAAAAAACCTTTTCTTGACAGGCCTCCTCCTCTTTGCTGAAGCAGTTAAAGGAAGCTGGATATTCAAACAAGTTTAAAAGTAAATGTTGGTTTTGCAATGGCAATGAGAAAGCTGCTGATGTGACCCTTTCCCAGTATCAGAACAGGCTGTCTAAGAGTTACCCTGTTCCAGCAATTCCAGCTGCTTCTCCTGAAGAGGTTGGGGAACAGAGGGACAACCATCCCATCCCGTTTGCTTCAACCCACGGTGACTCACGCTGCTGATGGGCTCCCAGGGAAGCCTAGAGCTCCTTGGTGTCAGGTTTGTAATTGGGAGGTGAGGATAGCTGTAATTACCATGCTGACACTCATCCCACTAACACTAACATCTAACAGCCAACAAACCAAATCCACCAGGGCCGGGCGAGAGCTGGTTCCGGGAGCAGCTCTGCGCAGCCGGCACCCACTCGGGGGCTGTTGGGTCCCACCGGTTTCCAGCAGGTCACAAGACGGTTCCTTGGGGTGGCAGCGATCCATGCTGGGCACAGACACAAGCCAGAACACAGCCTGGGGCATCAGGACTTGGCAGCACAGCACTACATAAGGAGACCAAGCACCAAGTTGTACCAACTAAACCAGGCTGACCTACTACACTGTGAGAGTTCCAACACCCGTAATGAGAGAGAGCAGAGAGTTGTCTGGATCTCTACGAGACAGGAGGCATTTTCCATGGGAAAACTACAGCTCATCTAAAGAAAAATCAGAGGCAGCAAACTCAATGTGCAGACTCAGCAAACCCAAAGAGAGAAAACAAGGGTGATTTATCTCCCAACTGGCTGCAGCCTGTGGCCAGCTCTCACTAAGATGCAGCACATGTCTAATGCTTACACAGCATCTTTCATCCCAGACACCCCACAACACACTTTGCTGCTAAACTACTGGATATTTCAATGTTTGCACAAGAAAAAGACAACTTCCACCAAAAAAAATAAACCAAAATATCTTCCCAAACCGGTTGGGAGAGCTGTGGGCAAATGAAAACATCCACATGAGTATCAGAACAGGACTCCTATAACCAATACTCCCATTTTGAGGAGAAGGACTGGGGAATGCTGGTAGATGAGAGACTCAACATGGCCGACAATGTGCTCTGGGGCCCAGCACCCAACCACATCCTGGGCTGCATCCAGAGGAGCGTGGCCAGCAGGGCGAGGGAGGGGATTCTCCCCCTCTACTCTGCCCTCGGGAGACCTCACCTGGAGTACTGGGGCCAGTGCTGGAACCCCCAACACAAGAAGGACATGGACCAGTTGGAGAGGGTCCAGAGGAGGCCACAAAGATGATAAAGGGGCTGGAGCACCTTTCCTACGAGGACAGGCTGAGAGAGTTGGGGCTGTTGAGCCTGGAGAAGAGGAGGCTCCGGGGAGACCTTCTAGCGCTCTGCCAGGACCTCAAGGGGGCCTACAAGAAAGATGGGGAGAGGCNCCTGATCATTCTATGATTCTGTGATTCTATTTTAGAAAATCCAAACAAAATCTCATTTGGGCTTCTGTTCATGTGACACAAGGGAGACTTCACAACCAGCTCAGAGTCCACACAGAGAGATGAGAACGTGCACCAGCGATACATCTCGGGACGTCACGGAGCCTTTTGGCAGAGCTCTGGAGGCTCAGAGTTTGTTTCAGTGCCTTTACTGATCAAACAGGAGACACTGTGATGCCAGCCATTCGAGGACACAATCAGGAAGCATTATTTCAGCAGCTCCAGAAGAGCTCAGAGCTGCCCATATGGTCCACAGCTGATTTTAGCCACCAGTAACGCAAGTGGATGTTGCTGCTATAATAAGAGATACAACTGCTACACTGGGACGACACCACTAAGCTGGAAACTGGTGAGCGGTGCCTGCTCTCCTGACTGCTCATCTGCAGCAGGGAACCAGCTGCCAAGTGCCCCAGCCCAGTTACTCAGTGCCACACATACTGGGACCGAGCTGCTTCTCACAGCTCACGGCGTCCCTGAGCTGCAGCACTCCACACTGTTGCCCCACGCGCTGTGGGAAGGGGGAACCACATCACATAGAGAAGCAACAGAGGGTGGGAACAGAGGGAAGGAAAGAGAGTGGGGAGAGCACGTTTCCCTGTGTGTCAGGGGCTCAAGAAGATGTTTTCATACCTGAGCTAAGCCTGGCAGCCGCCGCCAACCGCCAGCCCCTCAGCGGCTCCCACCTGCGCCCGTTTCCCCCCCGCCTCGTGGGGTTTCTCTAGCCAGCAAGCACTGGCAGCCACAGTGGCCACCTGCCCAAACCTGCTGGCCACCTCCACATCAGGAGCCCACCCACGTGCCTGCTGTGAGACCCCCCTGACCGCAGTAGCTGACCCAGCATCCGACAGGCACCACGCAACGCGTGTTTCTCAGGGGTAACCCCAGGGACCCTGTGTGACGTCCCACACACCCTTCAGGGGGTTACACAGAGATGAGTGCTGCAACGAGGTTTTTCCAGGTATAATTTACACACCTCATCGAGACCATTATCTTCACCTGACAGTGATGATGGCCACAGGAACACACGACCCTCTCCCCTCCCGTCTCCAAGCACCACCTTTGTCAGCTGCCTCCCCGGCTCTTCGGGCAGGAGCCACCTCCCACCCAGTGCATGTCCCTCCTGTATGTCACTCAGGGGCTGATGTACAAGCACAGAACAGATCCAGGCAAATATTCCAGAGTTAAAAGAAGCATCTCCCAGTACCAGCAACCCAGAGACTAAGCAGGTTCCCTTTGAACTAAAACACTATGTTCACAGCTAATTTTTGATTTGTGAGTACAGAAAATGAATTCTTCCACTGATGTACCTTGGAGCTGGTGTCCAGAGTCCTGCCTCTGCCAGAAGAATAGCAGTGCTGTCACCCCACCGCTGAAAGGGTGCCCTGTCTGCAGCCCCACAGCAGAGCCCGGTGATCCTTCCGCGCAGCCTTGGCAAGCGGTGGCTCGGCGAGCGCCGGGCGCCTCCGGACGCTCCCTGGACAAAAGGGGCCTGTGCAGGAGCACAGAGGTGCTTTCAGCACCGGCGGAGGCCAGAGCCCGGCTTGGGCGCCCACCCAGCGCCTCCACACAGATGTCACCTTGTTGGGAGGGGAATAAGCCCAGAACCGGGAGGGAGCTGCTGAGCATCTCCGAACTGGGGAGAAACAATCCTGCCAGGGAGCCTGTCAGGGTGATTCTCCACGCAGCTCTCTAAAAAGCAGTTTGTTTGCCGCTCCCCACAGAGGCCTCTGACACCCCCTGACTGCTCCTGCAGCAGCCTGGAAACACACACCCCAACAGCAGCTCCCACACAAGGCTCCTCTGCCTGGATCTTCAGCGGGTACCCAGAGCTCTGCCACCCAGCACAGAACGGGCTTTCAGCCACAGGCTGGAGTCAATTGATTTCCACTTATTTTGTTCAATTGTTTTCTAGCAGTGATGGTGACAGCCAGTGTTTTCCTGGTCCTGCTGGGTGGCCTGAGAGGCTCCTGCCCCGCTCGAGGTGGCCATGGCCGTACCTGGGAGCCTGGGGGACCTCGGTCACTGCAGATTACACACTAGCCCTCAAAGGCTTTACTCACACACCAAGCTTCTCAGGGCACTTCACGCTGCAAACCCTGAAGAGCACTTTGCCAGCAAGAACCCCACAGACATCCTGACCATGTAAGGCCAAATTCTGTTTATCTGGGAGGAGACTGGTGCATTTTGGAGCTGCAGGAACTCTCTGTGCTGGAAGGGGCGGGTGTGTGCTGGCTGGGAAAGGACCTGGCTCTGGGGCAGATGAAATCACCGCTTCCACACCCTGGGCTCATGGCAGCCCAGGACCAGACAAGAGGCAAAGGGATCCCTGTTTAACCAGAAAACACTGTTACCTTTGTCACCAGCTCCACAGAAAGTCCCACAGCAAGATGTGCAGGCGGGAGAGTCCAAGGGCTCTGATCCCAACACGGGTTTATCTGCAGAGAGGAACTCTGCTGGTTGATGCAGCCTGAACTGGAGTCTAATGGAAGCAGCAATCTGGAGTCCCTGAGGATTACTGGGGACACATTGTAACGAGCACATCAGTGGCATAATTGCACCACAAGCCAAGAATTGAAGAACAGAGAGTTTCGTGTTCGCTGTTGCTAACTAAAAATCTTAAAATAGCTGTTGCAAAAAGTTTGTGTGGCCAATTACCACGATTCATCCCTCCTTTGGAGACACAAGGTCAGGCAACGAGGGTTCCTCTGCCGGCTGCTGGAGGACAGCACCTCCTCCTTGGCCGAGGAGGGAACCTGCTCGCTGCTCTGCTTACACAATCAGTGCTCACACGGTAATTAGTGATTTGAATTCACACCTTCAGAAACACACCTTCAGTAACGGCCTCAAGACAGGATTAGGCAAGTGCAATGGTGCTGCAGGTGATTTCACCAGTAAGGCAAAGCGGGTTTTACTATCCCACTGCTGGTGAGCCCCCGAGAGACAAGAATTACCTCACTGTATACACAGACAATAAAATTCTGTGAGTAGCATCAGTCCCCTGCTCCAGGGAACCTCTGAGGTGTCTCTTGGGGGTCAGACGAGCGCTGGCAAAAGGGATGTGTGGCAGCATCCTCCTGCTGCCCCAAATCTCTGTAGTTCCCTCGAGACATGAACCCACTTGAGTGAGGGCACAAGCTACTGCCAGCCTCTTCCTCATCGCTTCTTTTGGGCAGCTCTGGCTTCTAGCAGCGCTCTGCAGAGCACACACATACAGAATCCACACACATCTGGAACAACAGAAGCATCCTTGCTAACCACACAACACACCCGTGTCTGAGACCTGAAGTAGTTGGAGAACCAACGATCCCTTAGCTGCACACCGGTACTTTGCTGAGCTCTCCTCATTCCAGTCAGAGAGTTCAGGGGTTTATTGACAACAGAAATTCTGTAAAGCATGCCAAAGTGAAAGCCAGGGTAATTAAAAACCTTTCACTTTAGAAGGAATAAGAACAGTTTCCATCAAGAGAAGCGAAACCTTGATACGCAGAGAGTAACCTGACACAGATGAAAGCTCACTTGTAGTTGTTCATTAGCTCACCCATAATTACAGATGATTTTCCACAAGTTTAGTTTGAGTGATTATAATGTTTTTCTTAAATTTTTATTTTTCCAAAGTGCTGGGTTTAGACTCAGAAAAATCTGGGTTTTAGGAGCAACAAAACCTGCCCTCTCCCATCTCCTAACGAGGGTACCATCACCTTATGTCTTATGGATTAAGCAAGAACAAGCCCTTCACACCCTGAGCTCTCCCAGGCCACCCCCTGTGCCACTACTCCTACTTTTCCCACAGCCAATGCTGCTCACAGCCCCATCTCCAGGGGTATTTAGGGACTTAGAGGTAACAACTGGGACCCCTCAGCACCGTGAGGCAGGCGGGTGAGATGTACTTCTAGACGAGGAAGCAGCTCCCGGTACCTTTACACATCTTTGAGCCTCAGAATAAAACACAGAGGAACTTGCCATAAAGACTCATCTTTTGGGGGAATATTCTGCAGCTGTTCTGTGTGACAGCACACTTGCTCTGCGTGGTGGTAGGGATGACCCTCTCCTAATAACCTTCGGGACAGCAAAGAGCTTACGTTAGGACTCCATGTGGGACTGAGCCTCTGACAGATCCCCAGAGGCCCCTCTGCCACAGAGGCTGTTATTTGGGTGTTTTCCCCCAAAAGCAGGCAATAAAGCCCTCCCAGAAGTAGGGTTATAAAGCAACTTCACAAAGCAATCTACACTTCATGGTAGCTGCTCTTTATCATTTTCCAATCAACACTCGTTGGCTTCTAATTGATTTTATATTACGTCCCTTACCAGAAGCAAGAATATTGTGTTTACTAGGGCAGCACAAAGAGGGCAGGCCTATTCTTACTGCTGTATTTAATGCTGCTGCTAATCATGGAGATTAGACTGAAACAATTACAACAGCTAATTAAAGAACAATGCGGTTTTTGGCATCTTCTCCCAGACCGCACCGCTGGGAATTCCTAGCTCAGGCGAAGCAGGGATAATTAAAAATCGAGCTCTGGTTCTCCTGCACTGGCAGCTGGATCACGCTGATTAAACTGCAAATAAAACACATGAAACCAACACTTTGTAGTGTATCCAATTTCACTTAAAAAGGCCTTTAAAACTGAATCATAAACAGAGGAACAGCACACAGCAAGTGATGCAGCCGAAGCTGGATGCAGAGCCCGCGCCGCAGCGGCCCCATCGCTCTTCCGTGCGGGGACGGGGCTCAGAGTCCTCGCAGCAAGGTGCTGGGGGGATGAGGCATGGGCACAAAGAGCACCTGGTTTACAGCAGCTACAAGACAAAGACAAGTGGCAGCTGCCCTGTTAGGGTGAAAACATAAATAGCATCAAGCCTGGTCTGAGATTACCCCATCCTCTGTCCGGTGCCAGGCACCAGTGAGAGCAGAGCGACCACGCCACGGCATCGCTCACGGCAGAGACGCCACTACCCACACGTGTGCAGCTCTACCTTCAACAAAACCAACAGTGCTTCCTCTTAGCATTTGCCTCCACACTTCTGAGTCACAGGAGAACAGCAGGAAAACAAACAAATCCACAGAACAAGAGACAAGCCGTGATGCAGACGTACCACATCACTTGCCTTCCGCTTGCTTTGGTGTTTACAAACCTGCCTGAAGGTTGTTGCTACGCTCTCTGCTCGGGTACTTAATGCTTTATAAAATAACAAGGTGATCCTGGTAAAACACTGAAACTAACGCCAGGAACTTGGTTTTTTGTGTAGCTTTGTGTAGCAACATCAGCATTCACTCGTTTTCACCAGTGATCCACGACCTGGGCATGCCTCATACAAGCCTGATGCTGGTACAACACAGCTATGCCAAGATGGTGCCCCATCCCTGCCAGGGCAAAACTGGTTTTAGCGTGGTATATAAAGTAAATATATTTAGTAAACACCAACAGAAAGCATAAATAGCCCTTAGGAAGGGCTACAAGGAGAAGCAGCATCAAGTAACAGTATCAGAAGAGAACCAAAAAGCTTAATAGCACACGAACATCACACCCTGGGTAACAACTCAGGGTGTGACTTGAAGAAGATACTCCAAGTGCTTTGTGACTCTGTTTCCCCTCCCCCCAATCAAACAGTGACCGGTTCCTTCGTGTCCACTGTCTCACTTCGATGCACACAGGCTCCAGGACATGACCACGGGCCAGTCTTTGGCTTAAGCTATTGGTTGTGTCCCATTACTGCTGTCCAGCTCTGGCAGCACAGACAGGGAGTCTGAACTAACGAAGAAGCTTCTGTATTTCACTCTGAAGTTACAAATTTGTTCTCAGATCCCTGAAATGTGCTTAAATGATGTTTTGGCGAGGATAAGCAAGACACTTCACAGTTATCCTTTGACATCTAGTACCCCTATAGCATCTAGTACATTTTCATATACCTGTGTAGAAGTAAACTATGCAAGTTCTCCTAAACATAACAGTGCCAGTGTGATTGGTCTTGCCAGGTGATGTTCCAAAGCCAATTTTAAACTTGGAAATACTACAAAAGTGGCAGAGCTGGAAAAAAGACCCAACTTCGGGTTTTACTTTTTAATAAATGCTTGAAAGGATCACAACATTTTATAAGGTCATCTATAACACCCTGCAGTAATGCATTATTCAGCTCCAGCAAAGAATATAAATCCTTGTAATGCACATGGTTAAAATGTGGTTTAATTCCCATTATCCTTTGGCTTGGACTCAGAGTTCCTGCTGAGTGCTCTAATGTTCCAATGCTGCATATTCCCCGAGCCTCCTTAATTCAACCCGCGCTGCACGACACTGCCGCTGGCCATCGGTCACGGTACCTGGCACTGGGGCTTACAGAGATGCCACCCACCCCTCCTGCTCCTGCCCAGCTCTGAGCAGAGCTCTGGAATCCACACTACATGTCACAGCATTAGGCTGTGACAAAGCAGCCCTCAGGCGCGTGTTCGGTCTTTGCCGTTCCACAGTTGAGGCCAGTAGCAGAAACACGACAACTGGGAGACCTGGAAAATAAAACCTCTGCTCCAACCTTTCCCTTTTTTCTCCCCAGCAAGCCTGGATGCTCAAGACCAGGAGTTTGCAGCACATGTGCTACTTGTCTCCATTCATGGGATGAGCTTCCACTGTGCTCTGAAGGCTGGTGAAGAAGAGGCCTCTCTGACATCGCCACTATTCACAGCCTTGTCAGCGGGGAGAACTGGGACCTCAAGCCCTGGGACCTCTCTGGTACATGTGTGTGTAACAGCATTGTGCTGAAGGAGCATCTTCTGCTCACCTTCCACTGAAGCATCATCAGAGCTGGTTTGTTCTGAAGTGAAAATCCACCTCGAATCTCTAAAGCTTGTAACTGCTCTGAGAGGAGTCTCCTTCCCAGGGCGATGGGTCTCACTAAAGGCAGCGAGCACTGGATGCTCTGAGCACTCTGGCAAACACCCATCCACATTTTTAGGGATCTCATGGGCCACCCTTGTGCAGGGTTTGCACTCCTGTGGCTGTGACTGGCTGAACAGACCCTTCCTCCCCACCGCAGGCTGAAGCGGCATTTTAAAGGCCGCTGTTTGCATGTGCTGCCTTGAAGAGCATCTTTGAAATTCACTCCCTCCCAGCATCACTGCCAATAAATAATTAAAACCCCTATTAAAACACCAAAAGCCAATTCACTGAAATTATAAGCAAATGCTTTTTGCATCAAGGGCCAGAATCAGAGAAACACTTAAACACCAATTCAGATTCAATTCCAAGTACGTGAGCGCTCACGCTGATGCCACTGCCTCACTTCCCAGCCTTCCCTTGCTTTAGTGAAGAAGGGCTGTTACCCAGCTCCACTCACTCTTCACCCATGTGGGAACACACAGATTATTCAACACTTCAAACTATCCAGTGGAAACAGCAGTTTGCTAACTAGAAAGACAAGATACATGACTAATTTCAACTTAAGTTCTATTTATTTATAAATGAAATAGAAAAATCCTGCATTTTCCAAGCAGACAGCACTGACAAAACCCCCAGTAGCCCCCACTCTACTGTTTCAGTCATCACAACATTGGGCTATTCAGACACACACAACATTGCAAACAGACACTAATGGAAATAAGGACATCAAAAAGCATCCTGCTCCAGCACCATGTTACTGATATGGACCAAGGTAAACTGCCGTGGAGAGGAGACAGACATGAAGCAAAAGAAGTATCAGTTTGAAGAGCACTGAGGTAATGAAAAACATGTAAAGAAGCCAAAGAGCATCCCTGCAGACAGCAAACCTCCCTCTCAGCCAAGCTCAAGCCCTGTTGCCCCACTGCACCTAGAATTGCCCAGGATGACCTTCCTAGCTTGTGAACCCTGTATTTTCATGGCTGGATAAGATCTTGGGGTGGTGGGGAGCTCCCAATGTGAAAACAAGGACTGCCAGCTGGGCCAGCCCAGGTCCTTGACCGACTCCTTGCAACACCCTCTCTCCTGGTGCCAGCCTTTGGACCCCACTCCTCATGTGGCACAACCTCAGTGTGGCACAGGGGTGACACCATCTGAGTGCTGCCAGTGTTGGGGACCAGAGGTTGTGGCTGCACCCCACACCACAGCTGGGAATGAGGGAGCAGACAGGAGTTCAAGGAAAACACACAGCCTGGTCCTGGAGCTGGCCAGACCAGCTCAAGGTGTAGGGCTGTCTACTGTGGGAAGTCATTCAAGCTAAAGCAGAGGAAGAATTCACCTTGGACCAACAATTGTTGATTAACTTCCTCTGCTGGCAGGCTTAGTGTAAACCAGGCTCTATGCCAAAGCCTCCCAATTCACTCTGGAGTGAATGTAATTTGGAATAACACTCACACTCCAACAGCACAGCCCTCAGAGGGAGCTTTCAGGTCATGGGCAAAGCGGTGCAGCTGGAGGAGCAGCTGTGATACTGGACCTCCAAAGCATGGATAGAGGTTGGGCAGGCCACCCCCACCCCATCATCATGGCTGGGATGCCACAGAAGGGTGCTGAAGGGGAGGGTGAGCAGCCAGTGCACGTGGGATGTGACATTTCCATGGCCAAAACATCCTGCTTGGCCTGGCTTGGAGCAAGGTTTTCAGTCATAGAGAGGGCGCTGGACCAGTTCCCACCAGTATTAACTGGGGTCCAGGGCAGCAAATCAGCGTTTTGGTTTCTTCTCCACAATGCACAAATACAGGGAACATTCCAAGCAAACAGAGATTATTAACTTACTCCCCAATTTCCCATGGAAAAGCGTTTTCACACGGATTCCATCACTCTGCGGATGTCCAACGTGCACCCTTGGGAGCGACAGCCGAGCAGTGTCACTCGCTGGCCACAGCCCCAGTGCCATCAGAGCTGTGACAATGGGCCAAGTCAAGATGATAAAACATATTCCTTCCCATAGGATACACTAATGGATAACACAGGGAGGGTTTCTGCAGTGCCTTTAAGCCTGCAATGAGCCGTAGGAACAGCTGGTGCTCAGTCAGCTGCACAGCCCCAGGGAAGCAGATCTGCCCAAGTCCATGGCCAGAGGGCACAGAGCTCACTCATGTTCAGGATACCTGATGAAGGGACTGGTGGGGCTGCTGGTGCTGCCACACCTGTGCTCTGGATCCAAGCAGGGCTGACAGCATCCAGTGGCTCCCAGCAAGGACAGGGTGACAGGCTGGGAGCTTTCCAGGCAGCAGCATCCCTCTGGATCCCTGCCGGCTGCCAGGGCTCAGCCCAGACCCGGGTCCCTCGGGGTGACTGTTTTAAATTTCTGGGTTGAACATAAGAAATAATTCAAGGTCAAACAAGGGAACATGCAACTATTTAGTGTGTCCTAAGGGCAGTGAGGTTATTTGGCTCATACCTGGAGTCAAAGCCATCTTGCCAGGCGCTCACAGGACAGACAAGAGCACGTTGCTGCTGTCCAAAGCGGCCACTTACCGGTGAAGCACAACACCCACACCAGAGCAGCACACCGTGAACCTTCAGCTCTGCAGCTTTTATTGAATTAAGCCAGTAAATCAGTTTCTGAGAAAGGAATTACAGGATAATAAATACCTTTTAATATGACAACTTTTGTGCCTTACACGATGCTCCCCAGGGTAGGACATTTTTGTTCTAAAAGGAGGTAGCTCTTAAAAAAAATTAAATTAAGCAGCAGAGAGGGCAATAACAAGCTGTATTCTCCCCTGGTCTCTTTAAAAGCACTACTGTTAAAACACAAATTCTCTCTGGGAGTGATGGGTGTCCGAGCTGCTCACAAGAGGCTGCTGTGGTGAGAGGAACCGCGCCGCTACGCTGTGGGCAGGGCACAGCCCCAGAAGGGCACAAAAACCAGCTGGGGTTCGCTGTAATATGACAAGGACACTGCTGTGACACCACAAGCAGCACCTGTGTGCCAAGGGAAGAGGCCTTTACAGCATCCTTCTTCAACACTAGTGCTCACTGGACTGGTGTCCCCCTTGGCTAAGGAAACTTTCCAGCCCAAATCCTCCTGGAGCGACACACGCATCACGTGTGGGTCTCGTGTCTCACGTTAACTCAGGCAGCTCCAGGTTTTACACTGTGGTGGGAGTGGCACCCACCAGTAAAGGGAGGCTGGAAGCCACACTGAAAGGTCTCCCACAGTTGTACATCTGATGGTTAGACCAGAGCAGATGTGACACGAAACACTCAGGAGAAGGTCTCCAGAATACAGCCCCTGCCCAACACACAGCACGAGCCTGAAACGTGAGCGCCGCAGAAGCCACCCAAAACCAGAGTTGAGGCAGAAAACCAGAGGGCAGGGAGCTCTCTGAGCTCCCTCGAGCCACCCCTGCATCCCAGGGCTGCGTGGGAAGCCACCAATGCAGGGAAGCTGCTCCCCAGCCTGCTCAACACATCCAGGTGAAGGCAGCACTGCTCTCTGCTCCCAAATGCCCCCGGTCCAACGCAGTGGTGTCGGGAACAAACACACCTCAAACAATGATGGGACTTTGTTAAGGGGTTTTGTTGTTGGAGGATGTTTTTTTCAAGAGCCTCCTTTTCCAGACATCCCACCATCACACAGAAACGACAGGATCACTACAGTATTCAGATGACTGAAGGTAGCTGCAGTATCTGCAGTATATCAGGGACAGATTAACTACAGAACGAGGCCACACACAGCCCCTCGCATCTTGGATTTAATCCTGTTAAATTCCTTCTCAGATTACAACTGACTGGTGCTCCTGTAATTTCCAGGTGTTAGACCCTTCCCAGAAAGCTGATGGGGTCTTGATGACTGTAGGGTAGGCCGTGTCCTTGGCAGGATCCTTCCAACAGCTGCAGTTAGGCCATGCTGGTTCTGTTTCCCACTGACCTCTCAGGTCCCTCTCCAGCTCTGCACATCGCACGTGCAAGCACACTGTGAGCTTTCTGCCGCCTGGCATCTTCCCTGGCATCAGGGATCTGAACTCTAACTTGGCTGGGCCAGAGGATTCCAACCTCATTAAAAAGCTTCTAAACACAACAGCACAAAAACTGTCTATTTAGCCAGTTAATTAAGAGGTTACAAAAAGATAACATCCCTACACGAGAGTCCATCATTAGTGCTCTGGGATTAGAACTCAAGGAACATCTTTAAAGGAATATATTTTAAAGGAATATATTTTAAAGAATAGGGGTTATTTAAACCCTCAGTTGAGCTGGTCCAGGTATTCCTCTGCAAGGTCTCACTTTCTACAACATCCTGTTCAATTGGGAAGTCTAACGGGGTGGAACCAGGTCAATGATGCTCTTTCTGTAATCCATCCCATCTGTCAAAATTAGACAGCTTCAGTTTAGTAGAGCAAACTCTTGTCTGACAGATTATCAGGCTCCTGAGACTCATCCTGAGTTCAGATATCCCTGGATACTCAGGTCATTGTGATTCTCACTTCAGCAAAACCACAGAAAGAAAATCTGGCTTTCCTCCAAGGAACTAGATATTCCTCTTACTTTTAATTACACCTATAAAGCAGGTTTGGGGTTAATATTCACTGTAAAGATACTAATGAGGAAACACGTTATTAACTCAAGAAAAATAAAGTCAAGGAGGAAATTGGCCCTGAAACTGAGGATACATCTTCCTTGAGTGCAACCTTTCACCACCGTGTCCGAACCAGAGCACCTCTATTACACACATGTCGTAGATATTACCTGACAACTGGCCAAATGCTCTCAAGACTGTAAGGAAACTGTGAAACCTCAGTGAAATCCAAGTATCAAGTCATCAGCTAAGGGAGGGGGGGAAATAAAATCATCTGGAGGTGAAAGCAGAGGTGAGAGGAATCTTGTCCTTGGATGGCTTTACATTTCTGAAGACAAATGCTGCCAGTGCTCAGAGCTCTCCTCCTGCAGCCTTAGCAGGGATGAGCTCATCCCTCTGCAGCTGGCCCGAGTGACACAGCACTGCCCTGTGCACACTGTCACCACAGCGGGAAGGTCACGGATCCCGCAGGTGCGTGTGGCAGCTCCAGCTCAGCCGAACAGCAAGAGCAGGACGAGGCTGTAACAACGTGTAGACCAGCTGCAGGGCCTCCCCCTTGGGGGATCAGCTGGGTTCCCTCACTCCCTGCCAAGCTGATCCCACACAAAAGCTCTTCGCTCCCAAGTGACATTATTGCTGTCAGAGGAAGCGGCTACTGTGTGCACCAAACATCCTGGAAAGATCAGGGGGTTCCTGTATTAGATAAGCCTTCAGACAAATTAAGTCCAAGGCTTGCCAAAGAGATTTCTTACGGTAATTATTAATTTCTGAAGCTTTCCTGCCTGAAGAAAGCTCCAGTACACACTGGGTTGTGCAGGTGTTATTTCACTGTGTGGAACACGGGGCGTCAGCGCGGGCCTGTCACGCTGCGATGCTGCAGCGCTTCCCGTTTGCTCTCCTCCGTCCTGGCTCCGGGAACGGACCACGGATCCCTGCCATCGAGGGGTGTGGTGGGGAAGGGGAAGTGTCACCCAGCGAGGGCACAGCCCCACTGCTGGACACACAGGGTCCAGTGTCACCCAGTGATGGCACAGCCCCACTGCCGGGCACGCAGGGTCCAGTGTCACCCAGCGAGGGCACAGCCCCACTGCCGGGCACACAGGGTCCGGTGTCACCCAGCGATGGCACAGCCCCACTGCCGGGCACACAGGGTCCGGTGTCACCCAGCGAGGGCACAGCCCCACTGCCAGGCACACAGGGTCCAGTGTCACCCAGCGATGGCACAGCCTCACTGCCAGCTGTGCAGTGACAACAGCTGCTTCTCGCTGCCTGACAAGCGCCACATCTGGCACAGACCCGAGCTCAGGTCTCAGTCCTGCGCCTGGCACTGTGACACCGAGGCAAAGCCAGCTCGGGGGTGACGCTGATGCCTTCCAGGGGCTCCTCCATCAATACCGGACGCGGAGCCGCTGCAGCCTGGGCTGCCGGTTGGTCCCGCAGGTCCTGCGAGCTCTCGGGACGCTGGAACATGCAGAGGCTGCTCCAAACCACTGAGTTGCAATTAGTGAACCCAGTGCTAACAGCCTCGCTGGTACACAGCCTAACGAACCCGCTCTTCGTTAGCCACACCAGCCCACGTGGCCTCTGCCAGCCCTTAATTTTGATAAATGAGGTGTTTGTGTGGCCAAATTGGAGAAATGATTCCAACTGAAAACAAACCATGGGGGGAGAATATATTCAAGCAAGATCATTTCCTCCTCTAGTTTGCTGGGAACCTGCAAAGAGTGAAGGGGCAACTCAAGCCAGGACATGTGCTAAGACTTAAGACATGGATCTCACCATCAGCTCTGTGCAAGGGCTCCTGGTCAGACCCTCAAGTCCACACCACCAGCACCGTGTTTGGGTTCCTGCTCTGCGTGCTGAGAGCAGCTCTTCCATGTGAAAAACAGGGCACTGGAAAGCCTATGGGTATGAAGCCAAGGGTACACCCTCTGCACACCAACTGGGTACTTCACCAGCAGAAACAACCACAGTCACAGAATCATAGAATCATAGAATCATAGAATCATAGAATCATAGAATTTTTAAGGCTGGAAATGACCCCTAAGATCATCCAGTCCAACCATTAACCTACCACCACCAAGTCTACCCTTAGACCATGAGTCTACCTTTAGACCATGAGTCTTTAACAGCCAATGGCTTTAGTAAACACTGCTCAGATCCCTGTGAGTAAATTAAATCGTTGTAGCTCCTTCAAAGCCACAAGCTGAGGGTCTGCCCAGGGCCTGAGCATGGCATGTGTGTCTGGAGTCACCCAGAGTCATGTGCACACCCAGCAGCTGAAGGGTGGCTCAGTTATATCTCAGACCTGCTGGTTCCCTGCTTTGCCACTAAAATAATACTGTTTTCTTGTCTGCAGGAGCTCTACACAAGACTACAGTCATTTACAGAACCTGAACTGCAGCGAGACCAACTACTACTCCTTAGTCTGCAATAACAGTGCCCAGAAATAGCCCAGAACTCCCAAATGCCTCCGTAAAAACCATTACCCAAAATAAATCCATACCACCATACCCAGCCCTTAAGCCACAGACTGAATCTGCTGCCTATTAAATCCTGAAACCCCAGTCCAGAGTCCCCTGTCCCTGTCATCGGGGTCTTTTACCCCTGCAAAGCACCCGCAGCCCCGAGGCGAGCACAGCCCCGAGCGTGCCCGGGGCAGCGGTGGCAGGACATGGGCAGCTTTAGGCACTTTCCAGCTCTCCCACGTGTCCCTACGAGGTGTCTGGTCACTGAGATGCTGCTGCCCAAGTGCTGCTTCGATCACCTCAGCTGCCCAGGCCAGACACTGTCTCACAGGTACGAGCCCTAAGAGTCGTTAATGCTTTACCTTACTCCGTGCAGGCTTGTCTTTCAGCTGGGACACTCGAGTGCCACAGAGCTGCTCTGACACCCCTGCTCCAATCTGTGCTGATTGGAGCAGGGGTGTCCAATTCAGAGCAGGGTTCCAGCATCTGACCAATTCAGAGCAGGGTTCCACCCTCCTGCTCACTTTAGCAATTTATTAAGGCCTGGCAGGAGCAGCGGCTCTGCGGTGCTGCTCACCTCTCCTGACAAACAGGCAGCAAACAAGCTGCAGCATGGAACTGGAATGAGCAGGAAGGCACAGAATGCTGATCTAACAGATCAATACCACCATGTGCAGGGGTGGCAAAGTGTAACCAGGTGATGATGAGGGAAAAACATTTCACCCCACACCCCCAGCTCACCTCTGAGGGCTGGCCTAGCTCTGTGCTGCTGGGCACGGGAGCTTCATGCCCGCGGGTGCCTCCGAGGGCACCCCAAGATGTACAGCCTGGGTAAGGCTTCCAGTGTGACTGTGTCAGGGCACATGGATGGGGGTCACCTCACACCTCTGGTGATGGAAAGGCAAAAAAAAGAAAAGATACACACATCCTTATGGCAATTTTCACAACTACTGGAGCAAGAGGAGACTCTATAGAGCAACTAAGTGTTAGGAAAAAGGCTGCATAAAACAGCACGTGGAGGGAGACACTAATTCAGGGTATAAGCATGGTGTTCAAAGGGAAAGAGCTGTCCTGGCTGACAGATGCCCCAGTTGCCACTTACAAGAACAACCCGGCCTGCTCTGAGCCTCACCTGAAACGGGACGCGGTGCAGAAGATCAACAGGAAGGCCGTGACCGAGTTCAAAGAGCAGGCTCGGTTAAAGCTTCCAGACAAATAAGTTACCAAGAAGATAATTAAGGCCTGCCCCGAGGAACACACTCAGAACTGAAGTGAGCAGCTGCAGAGGACAGAGCTGAGGTATGACAAACCCCAAAGCTGAGCCCGGGACGGCTGCGGTGGGAGAGGACGTCAGCTGGCCGGCAGAAGAGCTGTGTGTTCCATGGGCAGCTATCACTGGAGATGGAGCTGGAAATCTGTACCAAAGCACTTGGGAAAGAGAGAGATGTGTCAGGCCAGCTGAAGTAGGGTCTGTATAACCCCAGGAACAGCCACACTTCACCAGACACCACACAAAGACACCCCCGCAGTCCCTGGGCTCACAGCGGAGCCGAGCTGTCCGGTGACAGCCAGGCTCTGGAGCCATTTAATGTCTGAGCATTCACCTTGGGTCCTGCCCTGATGTTTCCATCCTGCTGCTCTCACATGCAGGATCTCTCAAATGAATAGAATCACAGAATCCCTTGAGTTGAGAGAGACCTTTAAGCTCATTGAGCCCAACCCCAGCCTGACCCTGCCCAGGCCACCTCTAGCCCATGTCCCTCAGCACCTCATCTCTTGGCCTTGTCAATCCCTCCAGGGGTGGGGACTCCACCACTGCCCTGGGCAGCCTGTTCCAATGCCTGACAACTCTTTTGTTAATAAACTTAGGACAGCAAGGGGCTGGGAACACAGCCCTAGGTCTAGGGAGGGAAAGGGAAAAGCAAAGAGAAAAAGACCAGGGAAAGTCAGCTTTGTTAAGAAAATCCACCTAAACATCTTGAGGATAATAGAACGAGAAGCTGCCAGTATAGCTTTATAGAGAACAAAGCCTGCCAGACAAATTTAATTGCTTTATTTGTTCTTTGATAGAGTTACAGGCAGAGTGGATTAAAGGAA
>VXBZ01012441.1:55185-91440 GCA_013399135.1 Heliornis fulica
CCTGGTACAGCTTAAGAAGCTGCAGCTTCATGGAATAACGTCCCTGAGAGGTCAGTACAGGAGCAGACACTGGCTCTGTGCAGACCAACCACATTTCAGTCTGGAGGAGAGAAAGAATCCTAAAAATTAACCAAAAAAAAAAACAATTCCAAAAGTGGTCCCTCTAGGAAAATTTTTTTAAACACAGGGTGTGGTAATGTTCATCTTCAAAAAATGAAATAGGTAAATAGGTTTTTTTTTAAGCACAGCTGCTGATTTCCAGGCTCTGGAAGTGCCAGGGGTTTAGCACCAGGCCTTAAGTTTAAGCAGTATGTCAGAGATAAGGACTGTGCAGGTAGAGCAGCAGCTTGGCTCCCTGCTGCAGTTTTCATGCCAGAACTAAACCATATTTTTCCCCCAAATAACAGAGCCTATCCATCACTTTTATTATCAGCCTGGATGCAGACCCAAGTTTCATCACTTGGTAAGTTGGAAAAACTCTCATTAGCATCCGTGTGTGCAGGGAGCCCATAAGAACACCTCATTAACTCATTAAAGAGGATTCTCACACAGATTAGCTTAGTCAATCCTTCATTTAGCTACCAATCCATTCATGTGATGCCATTAAGCCCCTCATAAACAGCCAAGAACTTGGTAGTAACACACCATAGTGAGAATGAGTAGAGTCTGGGTTCCTATCACNGCGGTGCAGAAGATCAACAGGAAGGCCGTGACCGAGTTCAAAGAGCAGGCTCGGTTAAAGCTTCCAGACAAATAAGTTACCAAGAAGATAATTAAGGCCTGCCCCGAGGAACACACTCAGAACTGAAGTGAGCAGCTGCAGAGGACGGAGCTGAGGTATGACAAACCCCAAAGCTGAGCCCGGGATGGCTGCGGTGGGAGAGGACATCAGCTGGCCTGCAGAAGAGCTGCGTGTTCCATGGGCAGCTATCACTGGAGATGGAGCTGGAAATCTGTACCAAAGCACTTGGGAAAGAGAGAGATGTGTCAGGCCAGCTGAAGTAGGGTCTGTATAACCCCAGGAACAGCCACACTTCACCAGACACCACACAAAGACACCCCCGCAGTCCCTGGGCTCACAGCGGAGCCGAGCTGTCCGGTGACAGCCAGGCTCTGGAGCCATTTAATGTCTGAGCATTCACCTTGGGTCCTGCCCTGATGTTTCCATCCTGCTGCTCTCACATGCAGGATCTCTCAAATGAATAGAATCACAGAATCCCTTGGGTTGGGAGAGACCTTTAAGCTCATTGAGCCAAACCCCAGCCTGACCCTGCCCAGGCCACCTCTAGACCATGTCCCTCAGCACCTCATCTCTTGGCCTTGTCAATCCCTCCAGGGGTGGGGACTCCACCACTGCCCTGGGCAGCCTGTTCCAACGCCTGACAACTCTTTTGTTAATAAACTTAGGACAGCAAGGGGCTGGGAACACAGCCCTAGGTCTAGGGAGGGAAAGGGAAAAGCAAAGAGAAAAAGACCAGGGAAAGTCAGCTTTGTTAAGAAAATCCACCTAAACATCTTGAGGATAATAGAACGAGAAGCTGCCAGTATAGCTTTATAGAGAACAAAGCCTGCCAGACAAATTTAATTGCTTTATTTGTTCTTTGATAGAGTTACAGGCAGAGTGGATTAAAGGAACACAGCAGAGGTCATATTTTTGGGATTTTAGGACAGCATCTGATACCGCGTCTCACGAAATCCTAATTGAAAAATTAATTCAAAAAGACTTGGGGAGGGCCAGAGCACAGCGCTGGCACTGCAAGCTGGCTGCAGGACTGTAAACAAACGCTAATGACAAACGGCACCGGGCTGAGCCGAGGGGAGGTGGCGCTGCACAGACCTGGAACAGGGATTAAGGAGCATGCAAAGGCACCCCAAGGCTGCGCCCGGCAGATGGATGTGTGCCTGCCCTAAGGTGAAGCAGATGGGTCCAGCATCAGGACACTGCCCCAGACCCTTGGCAGGCTCTGGCCAACACCCTGTGTCCCTCTCAGACCCAGGCACCGGTCACAGCATCCCCCCATCCCCATGGCTGGCCACCCTGCAGACAAACCCGCCTTTCTCTGCTTCCTGAGCACCGCGGAGGTGAGGGGAGGCAGGGTGAGCCCCCCCCTCCAGGCACAGCCACGAAACAAACCATCCCACTGCTACAAGTAGTGTGATGCTCCAAATCCCACCAAGATTTCCCAGTTTCCCTGGTACAGCTTAAGAAGCTGCAGCTTCATGGAATAACGTCCCTGAGAGGTCAGTACAGGAGCAGACACTGGCTCTGTGCAGA
Organism: Heliornis fulica; assembly: GCA_013399135.1. Taxonomy (NCBI): domain Eukaryota; kingdom Metazoa; phylum Chordata; class Aves; order Gruiformes; family Heliornithidae; genus Heliornis; species Heliornis fulica. Next base: position 57,461 of record VXBZ01012441.1, read on the forward strand.
CCAACCACATTTCAGTCTGGAGGAGAGAAAAAAACCTAAAAATTAACTAAAAACCAATTCAAAAAGTGGTGATTCTAGGAAATTTTTTTAAACACAGGGTTTGGTAATGTTCATCTTCGAAGAATGAAATAGGTAAATAGGTTTTTTTAAGCACAGCTGCTGATTTCCAGGCTCTGGAAGTGCCAGGGGTTTAGCACCAGGCCTTAAGTTTAAGCAGTATGTCAGAGATAAGGACTGTGCAGGTAGAGCAGCAGCTTGGCTCCCTGCTGCAGTTTTCATGCCAGAACTAAACCATATTTTTCCCCCAAATAACAGAGCCTATCCATCACTTTTATTATCAGCCTGGATGCAGACCCAAGTTTCATCACTTGGTAAGTTGGAAAAACTCTCATTAGCATCCGTGTGTGCAGGGAGCCCATAAGAACACCTCATTAACTCATTAAAGAGGATTCTCACACAGATTAGCTTAGTCAATCCTTCATTTAGCTACCAATCCATTCATGTGATGCCATTAAGACCCTCATAAACAGCCAAGAACTTAGTAGTAACACACCATAGTGAGAATGAGTAGAGTCTGGGTTCCTATCACCGTACCAGTACACACCACACTGGTACCACTACACTGGTAGATGCTGCTACTCTATTCCTGCTACAACAGAGTGAAAACTATCACAGCCACAACAATCGCTTATTCCCAACGTGGGTGAAACACCCACAGGATTGAGCACCCAGCTGCAGGACCATGGTCACACTAACATGGGACACAGTTTACTGATGCCCAGTTCCAATGGTTTTAAAGCACTCCTGAGCAAGCTGGCTCAACACACCATTACACCCCTTGGCAAGGAGGAGGCCCTGTCCAGAGAAAGGGCTGTGTAAGACCCAGCGCAAAGGTGACTTCACTGTCAGCACGAGAAAGCAGCGAGTGAGGAACCCCTCATCCCCATCATGAATTTCCAGTTCTCCTCCTTCCCCCCCTTTCTCCTGCACATCACTGCTGTCTGACCATCAGCAATGTGTTCTCTGTACACCTCCTCTTCCCAGACAGCACCGGTGCCTCCTCCAGCAGGAGCTCTGGCCAGGCTGCCAGCACTGCCTGACTCACTGCAGCCGAGCAGGGGACGAGCAGCAACATCTGCCACTTGCACCTATGACAACAGGTATTGTGTGCTGGGAGCCAGCAGTCACCTAGACATGGGACAGCCCTACAGCTGCTCCACACTGTGCTGGCTGTCAGACGCCACGGTGACGACATGCCCAGAGTCTCACAGGTCCTGCCCAGGCACCTCCATCCACCGCAGACCCCACCGCTTCCCCACGTGCAGGTGGCAGCAGATTCAGCCCCTCTCAATTCCCAGCATCAACACAGATGCATCATTTTATTTTCAAGCTAATTCAGAGAACATTCAGTTCCACCTGCTTAAACAAACCAGATTTTCAAGGCCCCGATTAGCCTGTGTCCCCACTGTGCCCCTTCACACAGAGCTTCAGGCAGGGTTTACATCTCCAAATACACCTTAATGCTCTTGCTAAAACGGCTCCAAAACTCTTCACTGCAGTTCTCCTAAGCCTGAAAACTGTCCAGCTCAGACCCAGCAACTGCTCTGCCCCTACCTGCACAAGGTAGGGGCAGAGCAGTTGATCCTGATCCACTCTGGGCAAGAGAAACCACCTCTGACACCAGAGGGTAACACAGCAGCCTGCTGGACGTGCAGGCGAGGAGACCCCGCTGCCCTCAGCTGCGCAGCCTGGACCCGGAGCTAAGTGGCCTTCCCTGTTTCTGGAAGTCAGACAAAGGATGCTATTAATGGCACTCGGGGCTGGAGGGGGGAAATCCTTCAATGTATAGTTTCAAGTGACTGCACACTGATGAAGTGGAGCAAACAGCACGAGAGGGTTGCCCACAGTAGAGGGTTTTGTGAAAGGGAGCTCCACAGCTTGATCATATCACGAGCTCCGTAGGAATCCGGGGAATGAGACGGGAGAAACCGTGGGGAGACTCAAGTTAAAAACAGCACGCTGCATGGTTCATTTTCCTGGTAATTCCTTTTATTCATTGCTATAATCAACTTGACATGCAAAGCTGTTCCAAATTTACTGACAGCTTTTCAGCTGACATCTAGTTCTCAAGGTATTTTTTTTTTTAAACTTAAATAGCTAATTATTCATCGCCTTAAACCAGGATATATAACAATGTCAGGAAATCATCTGTTCAAGTTATATCAAAAAGCCTTTTGGGATTAGTTCATCTTTTTTGTATGCTGCAGAAAACACTCACTTGTAAACAATTAAATCATCGCTTGGAATCTGTCTACACTTTCAGCATCTCTGAAGGCAGCCTGGAAAGCCATACGAACGAGTGTGGTGGTGTTGCACCCAGGATCCAGTGCAGAAAGGTTTTTCCTCTGTATCATCTTGTTAGGGAGAGGCTGAAGGCTGAGTTTATGGGCTAGTAAGGGCTGTCTCTATGTCCTGTAGGAGCATCTCTAAATAAATACAACAGCTGCTGAAGTAGATCAGAGCTACCACGTTCTCATGTCTGCTGCTGAGAGCATGGATGTGCCATGAGGGCATCACCACATTCTGGCACAGAGGCACATCACCTTCAGGACCTGAGCCATGACACAAGAGCCATCTAATTTACCTGTTAGAGCTCAGCCTGTGGCTGGATGCTACAGAAACCGAACCACACAGGTCCCTGCTCTAAGACACCCAGCTTTTGTGCAGCAGGAGTCAACCAGACAGCCCTGGAGCAGAAGTGTTCAAAACTCTTCAGATTTCTATCTGACACCGAGACAGTTTCTCTTTGGTCTCCTGCTGACTTGACAGCACTTTTAAGGGCCATGGTACCTTTGGAGACCAGCACAAACACCACATAAGCCAGACATCCCACAGACCAAGGTCCTTTACCAGTCCTGTGCCGAGCACCATAGCAGTCATCATCCAGCCCAGACTCATTGGCACACACCACTGTAATGGTGCAGCACGGTCACCGCCCCTGGAAGCGAGGGGNCCCAGCCTGGACCACACTCATGGCACACACCACTGTAACGGTGCAGCACGCTGCCAGCGGCTCCCGTCACCGCCCCTGGAAGCGAGGGGCAGCACTCTGCTGCCCACAGCACTTCTCAGTCGCTGATCTGACTGTGCAAACACATCCCTCAACACCACACCGGTCACCTGATGCTCCTCCTACACCCATGCTCTGGAGCTAGACTCTATTCTCCTTCTCCAAAGGAAGGATCTGTAGGACACGGACATGAAAGGCCAACTTGCTGTTACCACCTCAGCACTAGTTGTAGGATTTCATGGCTTCAGTAGCCTGATAAATCTTTTGGTTAATTTGTCCTAATCACAGCAGCCACATCTTTTTTTGGACATAATTGCTGACCCAGTAAAACACAAAATCCCAACAAGTTCCAACCTCTCCCTTCTGGAGTGAGAGGCAAGTAGGTCCTTGAGGAACTACAACTTCCTCTCAATCCCTGGAAGAAACACAGGGCATTCACAGGGGCCCCCAGACAGAGGGGATGCAGACAGCACATCATTGTTCTGCAGAGGAACCGCTCCACAGCCGAGAAATCCGGAGCGAGGGTATCGCTGACCGCACAGGCCGGGAGCGCTGCCGTCCCCCGCGCCCAGCAGGCCCCGTGGGCTCTGAGCCAGCACCTCCAGGCCAGCCCCTGGGACCACAAGCTATGGCAGCAACGAAAGATAACCCAGTACTGCAACAACGACTTCCACGAGCTTCAGGAGTGTTTCCCAACATGCTGAGTGCCCATCTTGGGCACAGAGGAAAACACAGACTAGAGCTACAGCCAGCTCATCCCAAACTCCCAGAGGACAGAGTTTCATGGACCGATATTCCCTGAGCTCCAGGCCCATATTTACTGTTGTCAGAAGCAGCTCAAGGACAAGCACGACCTTCTCTCCAGCACCTATCCCGGGGAAAGAGACCACTGACTGTGCTACTTGATCTGCTGCCCTCTGCACAGAGCACCAAGGGAAAGGGAAAACCATTACATTTTATTTCCTGGAAGCAGGAGATCATCACATCAAGTTATCAAAGCAGATTCCTCCTGACACTCATCTGTATTCCAGCCCCTTCCACAGAACAAGCAGCTGAGTACAAAGTCCCCAGCGGACCTCGTGCTGTGTGTCTAGTGCTTCCCCCTTCCCTGGGCTGAGCTTCAGCATCGTTGGGGTCACCCCTATAGTCTGATTTTCAGTTTTGAAAGGCTAGGAGCTACCAGAAAGTAAGGATTACAAGGACTAGGAGAGGTATGATTACAGCTCCAGCCCTACACACACACAATTTACTCTCAGCATTCACACAATGATTTTCGCTGTCTGCACGTAACTGTTGTGGGATGCTCAGAGGAAGATGCTTGGGGTTTGGGGGATGGGTGATGTGGAGTTTGTTTGGGGTTTTTTGCTACCCTGGGAACCATGAATTGCCTTTAAAACACAACTGAAGGTGATGGGGAGGAGTGTGAACACAGCCCTGACATCTTCCCGGCAGCTGGATGGGCAGATAGGCATCCCTTTTCCTTTAAATAAAGATGAGTATGTACTCTGGTTTCTGGCATGATACATTAAAGTAAACCAAGAGAGAAACTGTAAAGTAAGGGGATATTGCAGGCAGGTTCTCAGCCAAGTGTAAGGAAAAGTTTCCCACTTGCTGGAACAAACCCAACAGCTCAGGAGATGAGCACAGGCTGATTATCCAGGCTTTAAAAAAAAAAAAAAAGTCTTAAAAAACTGCTACACATCTAATATCTCTTTTCTGGAGGATATCATTGCTGATCTAAAGCATAAACAAACACTGCTGCTCTGTCAGAGGCAGATAATTTACTGAACATTACATTGCTAATGGCAATATTCCCTGTGAAGCAAGTGCTTCAGAAAAAAGATTAAAAAAAAATAATTAAAAAACCAAGGAAGGTGTTTCTCCTCATTATTCTGCAGCAGACAGGTGACTGCCAGGCTGCAGGTAGGAAATGCAGTTTTGTTGAAGAGGAAACACAGCTCCCCTCAGTCTGTTGGTGGCTTCCACGAGCGGAGCTCCTGCAGGGAAAGGCAACGTCTATCAAACACCTCCCAGACTCCCAACCACGAGATCCCTGTACTTGAAAAAGTAATGCAGTTTTTCAACACTGTCTCACATCTACAGTAATTACATTTTTACAGAGATATCAAGAATTGTTTTTCCATTCAATGACTTAAAATAGAAAATTTCCACATCAAAATCTGTCAGTCAAACCAAGGGTGTTCTGATGGGTTTTCTTGTTTTGAAGGGACTCCTGAGACAGTTGCTGGTTTTTTTTTTTCCTATAGGAAAGATTTAATATATTCTTATTATTTTGATTGAAAAGAAGCTGAAGATTTCAGGGGAAATAAACCCCAAGTGAGCTACCACTGTTCATGCAGGTCAGCCAAGAACTGGCTGCTGAGTTGGGTGGGTTTTGATGTGGACAGAAGACAAGCCAGTCACCAGACCAGAGGTTTGGGGCGTGCATGTCTGTAAGGAGAGGGTCCAGAACTGCAGCCACTGGCTTCTCTGCACTGATGTCTATGAAAGCAGCCAAACACATCCTCAGAAGTCATCTGTTCTTAAGGAACACCTGAAATGCAGCTCATCCCCCTGAAACCAGGGCTTTCCTTCTTGGTAAGGAAGCACCACGGCTCGACCCTACACCGAAGAGTAACACACAGCTCTCCAGAGCCCTTACAACGGCCTGGAGGGTAGGAAACTCCACAAACTTCCTCATCTTGTGGTGAGTGGCATCTTGAAATAGTAATTCATGGACCTTATCCTCAAGTTCAGCTAAAAAAAGACAACTCATTGCTGGAAAAGGAAGCGAGGAAATGAGGCTCTGAGTTTTTGATTGCTAGCTGAGGAGAAGTAATACATAAAACCCTAACAAAGAGGAGTGGCAGTGTTAAATATGACTCCCAAATAAACATGACATTCTGTAATCAAGAGCTGAAACCTGCAGGCATTGCTCAGGAGGCCAGGAACAGAGGCCAGGGTGGTCTGGCTCATACTAGTCCTGGCCACAGTTTTGTGGAAGTAATAAAACACCCAGAGCTGGATGTAATGATGGGAGATGGAGGGGAGGGGATGTCACCTGGAAAGTAGGGGGTTTGACTAGATGATCTTNAGGGGTGTCACCTGGAAAGTAGAAAGACCTTTCGAGGTCCCTTCCAACTCCTGACATTCTGTGATACTGTGATACTCCCACTCTATAAACAAACAGGTGTTGCAGCAGTTTACAAGGGAAGGAGGTCCTTTTCTTACTGTTTATTCACCCATGGCAAGCAGATCACTTGTGAAAGTGAGGGATTTTAAAGCACAGCACATAGAAATTGTACCTTGGAAATGGGGCAAAAAAAAGAAGTGAGAATTCACTGCATGAGAGTCAAAGGAAAACAGGAAAAAAGCCCCTTTTGTTTGCAGGCTGGGCTACACACATGTTAAATCCACTAATGCAAAACACGACCTGTAGAAGAAACAAAGTCTTTAAACATGACAAAAAAAACATTTGAGTGGAGTGCTGGATATTACAGTCTGTTAACTCTGTGCTAGAGTGTGAAACACTGATTTATCATACAATATTTTAGTCAAAGCTAGCATGAGCAGATGTAATTCCACTCCAACAATAAAGCTGCTCCATTCTATACCTGGTTTTAATGTGTGGTGCCCTCGGATGCCACCAGAAAATGTAAAGCAGCTCTGTTCTCCCAGGTCCATGCTTTTGCTAACACTGCAGTTATGAGACCTAAGATAATGATCTCAAATAATCCCCAGTACAATTCCAGCAGCCAACACCTGCCAGCAATTTGATCAGGGATTCCTATCTAAACTGATAATATAAGTTGTCATAGAACTCAAAGTTTTACCTGCCAGTTACAGCACAGACCTGCACATAACTGGCAGGATGAGAAAACAGCCATTACAGGAGGAACAAGATGCCATAAAGTAAGGCTTGGGACATGTAATTGATAAGAACTTCACCAAAATGTGCTCCAGCAAGAGTAGGGGAGGGAAAGCAGGGCAGGAAAAGGAAGTATTTGTTATTCCTCCTGTTCTTCCTTCCCATTCTTCTGTTTGCCATTGGGAAGTTCCAATCCTTTGCTCCATCTATATCTGCAGGAATGGAAATTTCCATTCCAGGGTGCTACTCTGCTGTAACCAACTCAAGGTGTCTGCGCCCTTTCCACCTGGAGACACACTGTGAGGCTTTCCAAACCAGTGCTCTCCAACCTTCCCATACACCACATTATATCCCTTCCTACTCTGCATCACAAGAGAGTCAGAAACCTTTCTCTGAGCTCACCAGAGCAGGTCCTTTGTGCCTTCAAATACCCTGAGAAGGCGTAAGAAAGATTTGATTTCTGATGCAAGAAATAAACAAGCAGCTTTAACAGAGAGCTCAGCACATCAAGAATCAAAAAGGAGTATTTTTTAAAAAGCTTAACACTTCCTAAATACCTCCAACCACTCAGCAGCTTCACTTTTAGCATTAACTTCTGCAAAATCTACTTTCTTGCTGTGCAGGATGAGGAGCATGAGGATGCTCTTCCCTCCCGCACACACATCCTGGGATGGAAACGACGACATTCAGATCAGACCTTGAATTATCAGACCACTTTGCACTAATTCCTTCCAATTTAGAGTCAGGTATGCCAGCTGATGGAGTTTAAGAAACATTTTTAAAAACTAAAATAAATCAGGCAGTGAATAAACTCCAACGGCCATTCTGCTCGCCACCGCCCAGAGCTGGGAGGCCAAGCAAACCCCTTCCCCTGCACAATCGGCCCCTTTTATCAGCAGGGCAGAGATCTCCCAGAAGGCCTGTGCTGGCATCCTATAACACTTGGCACCAGAGCTCCAACTTTGTTATTTCCCTGAGGAGCAGGGATTTTCTCTGTGCAACAGCCGCCGGTGTGTCCTTGCAGAGGCGCCTCCGCGCAGGTTCTGGCCCGCTGAAAGGCCCCATTGAGCGGCTGGCAGCGGCCGGGGGCAGGGAGAGAGGGCTCCTTGTCAGGCTGTGCTCACCTGCCAGAGCCAGAGCAGCACCTCAGCACTTGGGATTAGTACAAGGCCTCTCGGCCAAGGGAAATGAATAGTGATTGCGAGGTTTTAAAGGGAGCAGTCATGAAGGTTACAGGGCCTCATTGCTCTTCTCTCTCTTGGACAAAAGGTTACTTCACTGAATCCCAGGCAGTAACGTCTGATGGGCCAAGAAAGCCAGGACAGACTCCTGGTGTAACACAACCAAGGTAGAGCTACACCAAGGCCCCAGATGAGTGACAATCTGCCGCCCTGGCTCACACCATGCACCGCCACTTGGCCCACAGGCCTTGCAAGACACGAGCTAGACCCCTTCTCCTCCGGTGATGCTTCATGGAACAACCAAACTGTTTGCTTGTCGCTTTTTAGGAGACCACAAACAGTTTTAGTGTGATCATAAGGTATCACATGTATTTTCCAAGTACTTTTAACAGACACACAGACACCAACACCTGGCCCATTCAAGCTCAGAATATGAAACAGCTGAATACTCAACATATACCAGACCTAAAGATTCACACAACTGTGTATGTCAATATTTCTGAGCTGACATCAGATGCTGCTGCAACTTCATCCAGGTAATGGATTGACAGTAACAAACAGATTTGACAAAGTTATTTTGTTTGCTTAACTCCCTTATTCTATTATTCACATAAATAACCCCCTCTGCTGCCAGCCAACAGCACAGTTGTATCTCAAAGCATCAAAGTTCAAAGTTTATAAATGTAGAAGTTTAAGCACAAGTGTCAAGACCCCCCATGATGAACATTCTGCTTGCAGAAAGAGAGTTCAGGGCAGTGCTATTTAATTTTTAAGCAAAGTGACCATAAATCACTGCTCATGTTGCAAACTGAGCACAGCTCCATCAGCTGGATAAGCCCACGCTCGCTAGAGGAGAACGCTTCTGAGACTGGAGAAAACAGATTTTTGTCCAAGTGGGCAACCCAGTTTTTTTGCTGCTCCCCTCCTCTGGGCCAGGAACCTGCCTCACTCTCACTGCTGACCCCTTACCTATCCTGTAGGTGTAGGGTTCCTACATGCAGCCACCAAGTAAAGACCTGGTTGCATGTGACTGCAGAGGCAGGACTGTCTCGCAAAAACCCAAACCAACCAACCTCACAGCAGCTCAAAGCTCAGGAAGGAGTTTTGCAACAAGAAGTTGCAAAGAGTGGTGGAAAGCAACTAGAAACATGCTCTCCCAGCTGCTGTGGGGAGGTGGACACCAGTGGAATCCATCTGACTGATGCAGGAGGGGCGAAGGAGAAACACCCCACACTGCTCCGCTCCCAGAGGGACCGAGGGCAAACCCAGTCTGGTCAGCACATCAAGAATTACCCCATCCTGCTTGTCTGGTGCTTAATGAGATGCAAAAGAGAAGCCAGTGATAGCACACATGCAACCTAAGTCCACACACAACTGCCAGGTGTGAATGCCAGGAGGAGCAGGAGCCTGAGCCACCAGAGTGTGCAACATCAACACAGGTGAAGGGCATCTCCAGCACAGACCTCCTACGCTTCAATGTGTCACCTAAAAGCTCTGCTTCCTACAAAAATAGCAGTGCTCAGCTGACTGCTCATAGGCTATCAATTAGCATATTCTTATTCATATCCTCTCAACAACAGCTAGAAGCCAGCAGCACCAGTTGTCCAATGAGCTGGCACATCATGGCCTCATCCATGAAGTCAGCTCAAGGTCACAGGACGGTCCTAAACGCTGCTATATGTGGCCATTAAAACCTGCAGCCAGGAATGATTTGGACTGTGCAGCTCAAAAAAATCCCAGCACCCACCTGCCTACGTGTCAGTAAAGAAGGATGAACCGTTTCACTACTGAGTGGGGCAACCTGCACAGCGTGCTCAGCCAGAGAGGTCTTGTTTGGGACTTCTGCAGGTGTATGTAGGGATCTCTGGAGGCCCCCTCCAACCCCTACAACTCCAGGACTCCAGCCTGATGTAGCCTGTTACGTCAGGGAGGTAGTACAGAACCACCCACAGGGCTGACCTTACACCCACCATGCAAATTCGAGTGAGTTGTGCTTTGAGTACAAGGAGAAACCCGTGCTGCACTAACAGCACCACTGCAGGTATTACTTCCACTTTCAGGCTTAGTCTGCTTATCAAAGGGAAGAGTGGGAGGGTTAAGACAATAGGCTTAGGGGACCAAGTGAGAAACATGAGGAACTGAGAGGCTCCTGCACTCCAGGCTTGCTCCTCCTCACAGCTACACCCAGCAGATGCCAGAGAAGAGCTCCAGCAGCAGCTGAGGGCTGGGACACGGCAGCGTGGTGTGGCAGAGAACTCCATCGCTTCTGGGGGATGATGTGCACACACAAACCAGCTGCTGGCAGCGTCTGACACAGCCACACTCTCACATCACAACTTGAACTGCCAGCCAGCAACTCCAACACAGTCCCTTGGGGGGGTAACTGGGAAGTTTCCAGAACTGCTGAGTCCTCCTGCCATGGCTACAGGCCAGATTATCTGTGGAAGCACGGAGAGATGTGCCTCCTCTGTGATGGAAAGGGAGCATGGGTGCTGGCAAGTGAGAGCAGACTCTGGTAGTCAAGAGGGCTTGATGTCTCCTCCCAGATGTGCCACCAGCCCTCAGTGAGGCCTCGGGCATGCCTTTCTGCAGAGGGTCTCTCATCCAAGATGGCAACACACACCCGTTACAAGGCACCATCACACTTGTACCGAGGTCACAGAAAGCAGGAGACTGAATTTTGCCAGTGTTTACCACGAGCTTCAAATGCAACAAAGCAAAGAATAGTCTTACTGCTCTCATGGTCTCTGAATTGCTACTGGTATTACACACTCTCTTGAAAGGAATGAAAAATAAAATGAAATAAATCATCACCTGCCATTTTAGCAGATTTCCAGCATTTTTTATGAAGCAGAATACTCTAAACCTAATCCAACCTAAAACAATTTGATGACCAAACAAATGGGCTATTTCAGATTCGTACTAAAGCCCAACCTCAGCAAAGCATCATGGGACAAAGAAGAGGCGCGTCCTTCACCCGAGGGCCCTCTTCCAAGTTCAAAGGCTCACCACAAAACCTGGTGTGAGAGCACATCAAAGAAGGTTGCAACCCCGTTTTCTCCTCCAATCTGCAGCCTGCATCAGCACAACTGGAAGGACAGAAACCACTGCTGTGATAATCTCTGCATTTATCTCCTCTCACAAAGTCACCTAACGTGGCTTTATCCACGACACGTGGAACCAACCTGGACACAACTCCTGCGTGGGCTGTTCCACAAGAGCAGTAGGGGGATAGAAGTTAGCAGTAACCAGTTGGCTTGGCTCCTGCCCATAGCTGGGTGGAATTTCCCTGTGTTAATCAGCACTGGGTCCGTCCAGCCCCTGCTCTCTGCCGCAGGAGACAGCTCCATCCATCAGCCCAGCCGTACCACCACCACCCACCCAACGCCCGCAGCCTTCTGTACCCCAGACTCGCTCCGGAGGTAGCGGGGCACATCCCAAACATCTGTCTGAGAAGCCACAAACCCCCTTAGAGCATGTCTCAAACATCTGTCTGAGAAGCCACAAACCCCCTTGCAGCTTCTGACGGTGTTTTTTCGCGCATGCCCACGGAGCCCTCGGCCGCGGCGGGGCTGGCCCACACTCCCACCCCAGGAAGCGCTCAGAGCTCACACTCAGCCCTCAACCAAGTGGACTTGGGGCTGAGGCCAGAGCAGGGCAGCTGCTGAGTAAGCACACACCACAGGAGACTCGAGGCTCTCAGCTGAAACTCCACCTTTGCAGAACGGAGCACGAGAGCTTCTTGCAGGCTGGAAGGGGGCAAACGGGTGCAAGGAACTAGGGGAGCCCAACGTGGCACAAGTGAGAAGCAGCTGGTGAGCCCAGGGCTGGCTCTGAAGGTCACACAGGTGAGATGTCCACATGCCCAATGTCACAGGCTCTGGAAAGGTACAGGTGTTAACAAGTATTCCACTGGCACCTAGGTAAGGAGCACCACGTGCCCTCTGGATGGTGCCAGAGACCTTCAGTCTTCACTAAGGGTCTTGAAAACTGTAGCTGGTTGGCACCCATAAGCACTGGGTGCCACATCTGTACCCCTAAATCCCAAAGCTCAGCCTGGGAGCAGCATTTGCTTTCAATCTCATAATTTTACTGCCCAGCATCGCATTTCAACAGAAAATCATCTGGAGGCAACAGATGAGAGAGAGCAAAGGAAAAACCCAAACTATTTGCTTTTCGTATGCAATGTTGGTTCATCCCTGTCAATAAAAACAGCAGAGATGCTTCTCATTCTGCCTATGCAACCACTGACCTTTACAAGCAAGCAGTCCCTGAGAATCAAACAGTCAGTCCCTTCACTTCAGAAGGCTCAAAATTTCTGGAAAAAACCAAGCCTGTCAACAGAGGACCCGTCACAGCGAGCGGATATATGATGCCATAGGCCCCCGCAGCAGCACATGGAAATTATTTTCAGCACTACACGACCTGTGCAGATCATCCAAGCAATTATTTATGCAAAGCTTCAAGGCTGCTGGACGTACACAGAGGAGGATCTGCTGAGCTGGCTTCAGCCACCCCCAGCATCACAAACAGACACCAGCCGCCAGCGACCCCCTCCCCAGCTCAGGCTCCCGGGAGTGGGACACAGATCACACCGCAGTGGCTGCATACAGCACCGCCTGTGGTGTGACACAGGACCGAAGTGCTCTTAAAGCCATGTCACCCAGCACAGTGACATGTGTTAAATACAGCCAGGAGTGAGCAGGAACCCATGAATAACCACATTGATTGCGGTAAAGAAAACCCAAACGCGTTTGGAGCGGAGACGTTTCCTGATGGAATTCTTTCCATTAGGTAAAAGGACAGACATTGTCTTACACTTTTCCAGACAGTGAAACAATAAAACAAAACTCAGGACACTGCTGTTAGAGCTGAAACAGGCATCTGCTCAATTACCATTTGCAGACATTGGCAGAAAAGGGACCTTCCAGTGCAAACCACGTCTGACGCTTGAAGTTAACGGTAATTCTTAACAGCCAACAGAACTTGAAAAAATTACATTATATGAAAGGTCTAGAGGAAATTTCTTAAATGCTTTCTATACTTTTCACTTTAAACACATGAAAAAATACTACTCTGGATCCAACACATCCATTCCTGACGTTGGGCCATCACCAGGTACTGTGTATTCAGACTACGCTGTGGCAGGATGGAGACACAGCTGACAGCACCAGGAGGTGCTAACGCACCAGTGCCTCGTCCTGGCCTCCAGTCTTACATCTGCCATGGAGTTCCCCCACATGCCAGGTGTGCTGTTCTCAGCAAAACACCATTTCCCAATGTCAACCTCTCTTAAAAACAAACCAACAAGTAATCCCCAGGTCTTGTGCACTGCCTCTCCAGCCTATCTGTAAAATTCCCTCTCACACATGCTGCTGACTGTCTCTGATACTGTCACCTCTGGAAACAGTCCAAGAGTGGGCAAGAATTACTGGTTTCAAGAGTTCACCCTATCTGCCAACAAACAGGGAACTTCCCAGTAGAAATCTCTGCCCCTCATTAGGCTGAAGGAAGGTTTTGAGGGTCACCTTTCCAGGGACGCCCAACAGTAACACTCCAGACACACTACCCCCTGCCACTCCTACCCTGCTGCTGGTCCAAGCATCCCCTGCCATGGAGGAATACTCATGCCAGCCCCCCAGCTCGTACAGCACAAGGAGAACACAGGAACCGAGGGGCTGTGGCCATGCCTCGGTGGCGGCTGCCACCAGCACCCAGCAGAGGGTGAAACCTGCAACAAGAAGCGCTACAGAGGCGAGAACACAGCACGGGGCTGCTGGGATCCGCGGGGAAGGACGGGAACAGCGCTAAGGTCCGGGCAGCAACCAGGAAAACAGAGGAAGGGGCAGTGATAGGAGACACCAGCATCAGAACAGAGGTTTGAAAGTGGGAAGCTGCACAAGGTTTTGCCAGAGAGCACAGACATGAGCTTATCTCCAGGCATCTACCTGCTCTGCAGAGGCCGCAGCGCGCAGCCAAGAGCCGAACGCTACCGTCAGCTCTGTGACAAGCACTTCAGCACAAATAAAACCTTCCTCTCCCCCAAAGCTGAAGCTCTGCCCTGAAATGTAATCCTGTGCCATTTGCTCTTCTGCTCATCTCCTTCCATCAGTCAAGGACCAGGAAACACATAGCCCTGGCTGCTTCCAACGTAGTTTTTATTAGAGATCCCCCTGCTCCCTTATCCAAGGGATTAGAATTCAAAAAATCTGGAGCTGTATGACACCTCTGAAATTCCCTTTTAAAGAGACCTACAAATGCACAATGAACATCCAATAACCCAGACCTCTGCTCTCTCTGCCCTCGGGAGACCTCACCTGGAGCACTGTGTCCAGTTCTGGAACCCCCAACATAAGAAGGACACGGACCAGGTTGGATGAGGCTCTGAGCAACCTGATCTAGTTGGTGGTGTCCCTGCTTCTTGCAGGGGGTTGGACTAGATGACCTCTGGGAGTCCCTTCCAACTCTAATCATTCTATAATTCCATCACAAGCTTCTTCAGGGACTTCTCCACATAACATTTACGGTCCCTCTGCACAAAGCTCTCAGCCATGCATGAATTACATCTGCAGTGAGGAACTCTATGAGAACACCATCCTTTTCTCAACAGGCAGGTGAAACGACAACGTTCCAGTGCAGAACAGCTCCCCTACACCCAATAAACCTCCTGCTTTGTCATTTATTCCCATCTAAGTGTTCTCCTTTTTGTTGCCCAAGCAGCGGCACGGAAGGCTCCGGTTACACCGACCCAGACAGGGGGATACAGTATGCAGGTAAGCAGTGATGGAAGAACTGCCAACCAACAGAGTCGGAAAAGAGCTGTACATCTTAATTTGGGGCTCTGGACCATCATCTTACAAGCCTGCTGCAACAGAGAAATCAATACTGACGTGATGATAGCCCTAACAACAGATTACAGAGACTGCTCGGCAGCGGGGTGCAAGCAGAACCCGTGGACACATAGGACACACAGCCGGCCTACCTCAGAGGAGGCTCTGAGATGCTCCACAGCTGGAGGTGTAGATGGAGACAGAGCCCAAGCACAGACTTACCAAAGCCCAGATCGTTTAAGCTTTCCATTCATGTATTTTTACAGCTTCTGTTCCCCCACTGCCACACAGCAAACACTGCTTAACGCCCCCTCTCCCTGCAGCACGCGCCCCAGGGGCGTCACCCCACCTCAGCGGCCGTCCTGCATGGCCACTGCTGACTGATGTCATGCTAGGCCACCTCCTGACCCCGACTGAGGGTGGTGTTAGGCACTCACAGCCGTAACTCACGAGTAGCAGCGCTTGCAGCCCCGCACCGTCCAACCAGGGCTGGCAGTCGGGCTGGTTCAGAGCCCACTCGCGCGGTCTGGCCAAGGCAGGTCCATGTGGGTGGAATACTGATGGGCTCTCCAGCTCTTTTCTGCACCACCAGGCTTTGTGATGGCCCAATTCTGACAGCACTGGGGTTTCCTGAGATGCTGCAAATGAGGTAATACTCATTGCTGCTGTTCTAGGAGGTGCCTGAAGCACCACATCCATGCCGAAAGCGGGCTGATGGCAGCCCAAGCCCCTGCAGCAGGAGTTCCCAGAGGGGAAGACCCACACGCCTCTACCCACAGAAACCCACCCAGCACACCCCTGAACCAAAGCCTGCCCCGAGTTCCACCCTGGCACAGCCTGCCCATGGCCTCTGGCCCTCCAGAGCAGCACACTGGGTGGTTTTGCTCGGAAAGGCTCTGTCCCTGTGCCTCCCGAAGGCTCAGGCATCCCCTGCGTGCCTGGCCATGCCGTGCCGGCACGTGAACCCTGCACTTGGGTGCTGAAGGGAACATTTATCCCCAAAGTAAAAATCAATCACATCCACAGAGCAACTTTCCCAACTCCTGCAGGTTCACTCCAAAGACAGCACTAACTCTTTACTTTGAATGAGTTAAATAAAGCATCTGCTCAGGGCTTTGTTTGTGGGAGTTAAACATCCACGTGAGATCCCTGAGGATTGGATGCAACAGCATTTAGCAGGAAAAAAAAATGTTCCCAACCAAGTTCTGACAGAATTAGTATTCAAACCTACAGCATTTCTCAGGGGTCAGTGCTGCACCAGCCGTTTCAGAGCTCCAAAACTTGCTCTCTTCCAGACTAGCAAAATCTGGCAAGTCGATCAAAACTTATGAAATATTTAAAACAAAAGGATAAATGGCAATAGGAAGAGTTTGACAAGATGATGAATAATCAGAAAGCTAAAGAAAGAACATCTTGGCAGGAACTGTTACAGAGAAGTAATTTATTTTCTCACAGAGTAATAGGTCTCTACGAGATACAATTCAATTTTTAAAAGGTTCACCATCCCCACAGTTCAAGAATTGGTTTAACTATCACAGCCAGGCTGCACAGTTTCTGACATGACTCTGCATTTCTGACAGCAGCAAACAGCAACAAGCACCAGTCAATGCCTGTAAATCAATCTGCTGGGAGACAAGAAGTGCTACAGGAATCAAAATTTCTAGTAAACAGCGTGGTGCAGAATATCTTTATGAAGACAGATACAAACAGGATGACAGAGCTCCGACAAGAGTCGGGGGGGGATGCAAAGGTAGAACACAAAGCACAGCTCTAGGAGACAACTATGAAGTGTGACAGAGAAGACAACAAAGAGTCTGCCAGTCAAGCCAAAAAAAAACCCCAGTTTGATTAGAGAAAGCACTTTGGCTCTTGTGACAGGTTCACAGAAGTCCTAGGACCGATTATGTGTGATAAACCAGTGGTGTGGACCAGGCGTTTTGCTGGACAGTCAGATGCAGGGAAAAAAGGGGGTGGAGAAAAACCACATTAAAAACTGGAAGTTTGCAGCAAGCTGCAGCATTTCTTCTGTAAACACACTTCAGTTTCTTAACACTGGACAGGTATTTGTGCACAAACCTGCCTCCAGATCCCACACTCTGCTCCCTGGGTGGGTTTACTCCATCTTTTTACATGCGGACGGACATGTAACACAAAAGCGCCCGACTGCCCTGCTGCCCACAGGGCCTCTCTGTGCTCCACACGTAGGAGAGTAACAGTCCTGCTTCAAAGAAAGCTGACAGGGCCCACAGAGACAAAAGACTGAATGAAGGAAGAAAGAGAGGCCACAAAGAGAGGTCAGGAAGAGTAAAACTGAGGAGCGCTGTCCCCCGTATCCAGTATAACCCCTGCAGAGTCAAGAGGTCTCCCGGCATCGTCTGATCCTTTCTCCCAGTCCTGGTAATAAACTGTGACATCCTCTGAACTCCAGAGGAGACAGGGCACAATGAGAGAAGCTACTCTTGTGCTGGGCTGAACAAAAAGTCACTGGTACCTTGTCCTCCTCTCAAAGTCTAAGTGTAAAGTTCGCTCCTCTGCAGGAGTCAAGCACACAGATCACTCTTTATGTCCCCTAAGTCATCTGTCCAAGGGGAAGCGATGGCAGCAGCAGGGACAGCTGCACTAGAGAGCTTCAACTGCAACTTGTAACACTCTGGAACCACTGCTAGAACTTGGGATTCACACAGCACCAGTGCTTTAGTAATCAAAAAGGTAACTCAGGCTATAAATTAATTTCAGATTCCAAAACCACACAGCATTAATTTGTCCCTGTTCATCTGCTCCATCACGAAGAGCAGTTGGCTCGGTCCACACCCCCACCCTGGATACACCCCTTTAATGGGGATGAACACTCTGAGGACACCACTGCTGGAAGCTGGCAGCTACAACAAAACACTGGATAAATAATATATACAGTGGTAGTTTCTGAAAGCCTGCCAGATGACAAAGATAAACTAACAAGGTCAGCACCTCACCTGCCAGGTCATCATGTATTTCTCCAAGTTTACTGCAGGAATTAATGTGGGGTATAAAATAACACGGTTGTCTAACTGCAGGCATATTTTACTTCCTAAGAGAAGGCTCTGAGCCCCTTCTAGGATACATTTTGCCATCATATCTGCCCTTTCCATTTTTTTTTCAAGCTAGAAAGATGCCAACAAGGAACTTGAAATACAGGTGCATAAAAATGGGAGTTACTTTGTGCATCAGGGCCTGTGTGCTTTCAACTGGCACCAGAACTGCAAGAACACAAAGAACTCAAAGCTGTTTTCCCTCTTCCCGAGCTTCTACAGCCCTCAGTGTGAACCTGGACTTCAAGCAGACACCTAGTGATCCTTCACATCCAACCACCGGATCAGGGACGGGACATACTGGAGCCTACTGGTTCTCAGTGTGGGCTGGGGAACGTGGCTGGCAGGGGACAGGGACTCAAGGTCCAAGACCCAGGGAGAGAGGGAGAGGAGCAAGAGTCCCTACAGACTACAGCAGTGGGGTAGCTGGTTTGAATGGTGAGATGTTCAAAGGGACACTGGTCCTCTGGAGGGGGCTCATGCCCGTGAGGACATAGCAGCTGTTACAAGACCCAAGGGGTGTGCAACCCCTCTCACTGGCACTACCAAACTTATTCCAGGTTTTTGGACCTCTAAGAAAACCCTCAACAAATGTTTTGCAACAATAAAAATGGATTATTTGGTTTTAATTACAAACTTTGAGGTGATGGCTAATCATGGCTAATCCTCCCTTCCTGACAACTTCCCTTCTCCAGCAGAGTCCTGCCCACAGCTCTGGAATGGAATTGCTCATTGCTACATCCCAGACTCAGAATTCTTCACCTTTTTATCATCTATTTTACTAATAACTTCGAGTACATTAGCTAGACTTCATGTTCCTTTGTGCACACAGAACAGAATGCTCCCAACTCCCGATGACATATAAACAAACCCTGGGGGAACAACACAGAAACTGGCAAGGGATGGGGATGATCCCAGGGCCAACCTCAACAGGCAAGGCAACTGCACACAGCGAGATATCACACCTCTCGGTGTTAAAAAGGTCACCAAATAATCCACATTTGTTTCAGATAAAGACAAGCTACTTCCCTTTCCAAATCTTTCTCCCATTGGCTTTCTGCTCCACCTCTACTGAACCTGTGCCAAGGATGCACTTTGTCATGTTGCAAACATGAAAGGAAATTCACTTGGCAGCTCTTGTTACAGTGGCCAAGACTTTGGGAGAAGGATACAGAGTAGCAGACACCACTTCTCATTTTAAAAAGTGTAGCGAAATTGAAGCGTGTTTCTTTCAAAAGCTCTGATAGCTTTGCCCAGCTTGGACCTGAGATCCAACATGACAACAGCTTTTGGGTGAGCTGTGGGAGACTAATGGGGTGTTAGATGGGGAGAGAAAAATGACACTTTCTGGATTTTTTAAACCTAAGAGTAGAGAACTCACAGCTTCTCTCATGGACAAGAAAACAATGTAAATACCAGTTTAAAATGACTCTTGATGAGCATGCTAAAAATAGAAACTCCTTTGATGAAAAACTTCTTTTAATTGTTCTTTATTTACATAAGGATAGATCCAAAATATTGATATTTTGGAACAAGTCTTACACTCAGGACTTGGGCCAGCAGCCCAGAGTAACTAAACCTCACCTGCTTCCCACACAGCAACTCCAGCCACGACTGGAGCTCCTGCCAGCTCTGGAGGGGGGATACAGGGCCCACGGGGGGACCTGGCATCACATAAAGCACCCAGGTTTAGACTCACACCTTTCCTTATTGTGCCATCACTTTCCCACAGTGATAAGCCCTTATTTGTGTTGTTCAATATCTAAAAGGACCGTGGGCTCATACCAAACATGAAACATTTGCCAAGGTCTCTGGCTGCCCAAGTAGAAGCTACATGCCCAAGCACCCTTCCAGCAGCAACATCCTACAAGCCAGCCACAGAGACACTCCAGAGAGCACACAGGGGTGCACAGTGTGAACCCCTGCAGCCTTCTGCTACTGATCAAAGTTGGTCTATCTCTGCAAAAAGGGAACAAAACCAGGTTGCTCAAGCACTTAGAAACAAGAAATGTTCTTTGTTCAGAAGAGGGAGGAACAGAAACAGAGATGCACATCAGTGAGAATGCAAAATGAAAGGCAGAGCAGGAAAATCTGATCTGTACAAAGAAAAAAAGGTGCCAGCAGAGAGGGGCCAGATGTGGGCATGAGACCAAGCTCCCACGGTGCACTGAAGACAAGTCCTTACAGGATGCTCACCCTGCACCACGGATGAGCTGTCCTGAGTCAGACCCTGTGTGGGGTGAGGAGGTGAAGCCCAAGCCCAGCAGAGCAGTGCACAGCCTTGTACGGCTGGCCACATACATGGTCCCCAGGGTGGCAGCCGGACACACAGCTCGATGTCACCACACATCACTGCCCCGTGCTAAGACACCGCAGCAACAGCAGGAGCTCGGCCCAATACCTGCCTATTTAAACAGAAGGGGAGCTGGGAGCCACAGCAACAGCTGTGGCCCCAATAATAGAGTAGCAGGAACCAGGAGCTCCGAGGTAATGTCCCACACCAGTTGTTCTAACCACTGGTGAGGTGACTCAAGTGATGCTCCTTCCGAGAGCAGCCAATGTCTCTAAAACCCCTCAAGCACAGAGCCTGAAGTACTCACCAAGACATAAATCCTCACACACATGTGCCAGGGAATTGGTCTTTCTCTTTTACAACTGATTTTTAAAAGCAGCAGATCCTGCAGTAACGAGCAGGATCTAAGGGGTCACATTTCTCAAGCTTGCCTTGAAGTCCTTCCCCACAGCCGCTCTCCTGCACAAACCATGTCCCCATCCCCAGCAAGCCAAGATCATCAGGACATCTTGGAAGCATCCCCTGCTCCCAGGGTACATCTATCACCACATCCACTGTTCCTGGCTCCCACCTTCACCAAACACCATCCTATAAACCCCAAGGTCTGCAGGGAGGCAGCCCAGGGCACGGTGCTTTGTTACTCAATAGAGACTGACAGCAAATCACAGCTGTTCCTCTTTCCCTGAGTCCAACACAAAGCTTACAGGGCTGCTTGGGCAGGATTAACACACCTGTAAAGGGTTTCTGAACAGCACCAGTCCTGGTCTCACACCAGTCCAAGCCACAGGGCTGCTCCCCAGAGCTACAACTGCCTGTTGGGTTCCTCTGGGAACGGGGCACAACCCAGCAGCACAGATTGGCAGCGTTTCCAGGTGGTAAGAAAAAAACCTGCTTTGGGGCTAATTTAAACTCATCTGAATAATTTGTTAAGGGGTCACTAAACTGCTAACACAAGAAGTATTATCCAGCAAGCCTGCTCAGCTCCACAGGAAGTTTTCATGAGCAAGACACAATTGTTTGGTCAACAGATTTCTGCACACGCAAGTTCAAGTTGCAGCTGGGCAGAGCCTTCAGTGGTGCAGCCTTACGGACTGTGTCACCAGCAAGGAAACATCTGTGCTCATTCTGTTTACTCAGCTACCTTCAGAGCACTGGGGATAACAGCAAAGCTGCTTCTCAAGGACTTAGTGCTCACAGCTCAGCAGCTGGAGTGGCCAAAGGTTTTGGGGTTTGCTTCCTCCTCCCCCAACACTCAGAAAAAGGAGATTGGCAACCCTACAAGAAATATTTGGCTTGTGATACATTAGGCACGTCCAGGATACTCATATTTATGTTGGTATGTGCAAACCAAAGGACTTGATAAATATCAGCATTGAATCCTTAAAAATAAAGCATGCAAGAGTGCAGCAACAGGAGCTTTCACCGACGGCACGTGAACACTGTGGGAGATGTCACCTTCCCCTGCCCAGCTCTGTGGAGCACAGGCTTTAGGTCACAGATGTGTGCTGCTCACGGAAAAATCCTCCTGGTTACAGGCCTAGCAGAAAGGAGATAAGATGGGTTCCCTCCCACCAACTGCTCTGCAACAGAAACAGCTGCTGCAGGCTGCACCAGGCACAGCCCAGCCCACAGCTCCAGTAACGAAGTCTAACTGGCAAGTGGGTACCACCAACTGCCCAGACTGGGACCATCCATCCCACCAGAGTCCCAGAACTAAAGCAGGAGGGTCTCTTCTCTTGTGGCACGGAACATGCTAGCACAAAACAGCTGCCAGCCCCTCAATGACCTGGGGTTATCACCATCATTTTTAATTTTGACCCAACTGAATTCCAGACTTTTCAGCAGAAACAAAGAGAAGGACCTGTCTGCTCCTGGGAGACCTGCACGGGGTTACAGTGGGCATGCAGCCACTATTTGCACTGGGACTGGAATAAGAATTTGTCCCAGTGAAGTACATCTCCTTGGTCATGGCAATCCCCAACAGGTATTGTGGCAAAAACACCACCTTACGTGTGTCTTCAAACACACCTTCCCTTCTGTGTTCCCCAGCAGGTCCCTTAGGTTATGAATAGCCTTTAAGCCTTCAAACTCCTTTGGCTGGATGGTCTCTGCAGGACAGTCACCTTCACCCTACCCCCCAAGCCCACCAAAACACACACCAGCAACCAACCAAGGGTGTTGGACAAACACCACCTCTCAGCACAGCCTCAGCACACGTGTTTGCTGTCTGCCAGGATGCCACACTCACAGCCAGGGCTGCTGTGGGGTGACTTAGTCCTGTCTGACCAGCTGGCAGCACAGGCCACCAGCCCCACATCTCCCTGCTCCACAAGGCCACACACACAGCACCTCACAGAGCTGGGACTCAAATCCACATCCAGTCACTGCCACACAGCCCTGGCCACAGCCCCTTTCCTGTGGGCCCTGAGGGTTTGGGTTATTTTTCAGCAGTCAGACACACAGCATCATTTAGGTTGGAAAAGTCCCTTAAGGTCATGGAGTCCAGGCATCAAAACACTGTTAGAGCTGAAACACTGTGCCAGCTGCTCAGAATACAGATCCTTCAACACAAGTGTTGGCAGCTTGACCTAACACTGGCTGCTCCCCAGGCAGACCACCACACACCAGTGACCTGCTTATCTCCTGAAGTAGGGATCAATACATTTCAATTAAATTCTAACACAAGTTATCTACTCAAACACAAAGTGAGCATTTCCAGAAGCCCCAGCCATCCCTCCCATGGCTGGCCCAAAGAAGTCCAGGAGCAAACACTGACAGCCACAAACATTTACCCTGTGGAATACAGGTATGCACACACACCCCTCTCTGTTCATGGAGGAGCTGCAAAATCAAGCCCAAAATACACTTTATTCTAGTAAACAGGGAGAGGGGAAACCCAAAAACCACCAAACCACCAACTCTGCTAAAGAGACGATTCAAGTGCCTATAGCATCTCTACACTGCTACGAAACCACCATCCCAACCATAGCAACGGCTCTCAACAGTGGAGGACACATCTTGCTTGCAGGCAGCGTGTAACAGGCCAGTGCTGAGTGTTTATTTTAAGCAAACAGGAAACAGTCTTTCAAATTAGACAACTACAAGTCAGGAGAAAACAGCTCACTAATGAAAGCAAGGCAGGGAAACAAAAACACACCAAATTATGCAAAGGAGAGACAACGTTCTGTAGCAGTTACTTCTTACCAAGTGCCTAGTAGGGACCTGAAGTACTTTCCAATTCCATTAATCCACCACCTAAGTAACTAACTGTGTTGCCACCAAGGTCCCAGCTCAGCTACTGAAGTCATAACTCCCAGAGACTAGATTTAACCTAGAGCTTGGATCAGTGTCTGCAACCACTGAAAAAGTCTCCAGAAACAGTTCAAGTAGAAGGAAGAACTTCATACACAAGACTACGTTAAAGCTAACAACAAAATACTAACACTTTACCAACAAGCAAAACCCATAGCACCTTGTGCCCTCTGACTACCAAGAGCTCTGAAGCACTGAAGAGGTTTGTTTAGGGGGCTGACCAAAGATCACAGCCTGCCCAGGTCTGGTAGCTAAGCTGGAGGTTGAATCCAGGACAGTGAAATTCAAGGGTTTGCTTTCACTTACACACTCCACAAACAGAAAGCATCTAGAGTTAGAGCATCTAGTTAGTACAGGACTGTTGAACACCCACTGCAAAGTTGCAGTGAGATTTCTAAAGCAACAAAAAGCTCTATCAGCCGTTGAGATGTCCACATTGTCCAAATACAGAGTCCTTGAAGAACCATTTGGCCCATGAGACCCATACTTTCCTTCACAATTACATTCATTCATGAGCCCTTGATGTGAGAATTGCTGCAAATTTACATCAGTGCAGCTAGAAAGTGAAAAACCCCCAAAGAACTTGAACTGGACAGTGTGAACTATCATACCAGTAACACCCCAACAGGACACAGCCACTGTTCAGTCCAGCAGACTGGTGACAGCACTAAAATGGACAAAAACCAAAACAAAGCCTGAAATAACTGCATCAAATCATCTGACCTCCCACCCAGAAACTTCTCCTCCAACCCAAAACCTGAATTCTTCTGCCATCCATTCCACGGGGTGCTCTGCTGGAGCCCTGAGAAAGGGGAGCAAGCACCCCAAAACTCATGCTCCAGGTGTCTGCTGTGGCTGGCAAGGGCAGTGGACAGCCCTGTTTGCTTTTTTTCCAGATATCCAGGGCTGAGAAAAACCCAGTTCAAAAGAAAGCAAATGGAAACATATCATATTTTATAACTGGGGCTCGGGGGTGAGGAGGGGAAATCTCTGTTTATGCTGTCTGGAAAACAAGCAGGTTTGAGACCATCTTTTTCTAATAGTCATTAATCACTTGCAGTCACTTAGCACAGGAGGTCATGCAGTGGCAGCCTGGCTGGTGTAAATGTTTAGTAGTGAATTAGACTAGAAAGGCTCAGGAAAGTGCCATCACAGCTCAAGCACTACCTGCTAATGGAAACTTTCCTTTGGATTCGGTATCACCAGGGCTGGACCTGAGGCTTTTGGGAACAAGATGAAGTAACCGTGCATTGAAGTCACGAGCACAGCAGAGCCACAGCCAGCCACCAGCTCATTAAACCTTTTTTTCCCTCTAACTGCTGTACAATACCATCACCTCTGTGGATCACATCTCCCTCTTGGAAGCACAAAGGCAGTGATGTGGAGGCCGGGAGGGAATCTCCACCACCCTCCCGCGAGGAGCCTGCAGCACCCGGGCGCTGCCGGGCACACGGCACACCCGGAACACAGACGTGGAGGTTCTCCCCCATGTGTGCAGAGCTAAAGGAGCAGGATTCAGACAGCTTCACAAGAGCATTTCATAATCCTCCTCCCGCCACCCCCTACTCAGTTAGCAGCTCACTCAGAGCCAGTTACAGTTATAATTATCTCCGTAATTATTATTTTATTAAGAACCAATGACTTATCAAAATATTGCGCTGAAGGCTCGCACTTCCCTCCTTGTCTGACTGCCAAGAAGCGAGCTCACTGCTGAGGCACCTCTCCACAGAGGCTGGGAGCAGGCAGCACCTCCACGTTTCTATTTCTGCACCCGAGTGACTAAACTCGATTCAAGCGAATGCCAAGCGTAAGCAGTTTGAGGCACAGGAGCTGTGCAAAGTATCATTATTCTCCCGGTGCATACACACTAACAGCTTTGTTTACTACATTTACTCCTCTTCTGCTTGTTTGCCTGGGTTTTACATGCTGTAGGCCAAGATGCTGAACTTAGATGCCTTGAGGAGGCCACCTGAATCCACGTTTACATACTTAAACATCTGTGTCAGGCGTCCGTAAGAGGTTTTAAGAGGGTTTAAGTACGTAAGCAAGCTTGTAGGCAGCTAAGTCAATACAATAAGGTGCCCAGATTTATCCCCAGCTGCCCAAACACAGACCTCTGCAGGCAACAAGTTGCTGGGGTTTGTGAGAGTGTTTTCTCTACTATTTTTTTCTAATGCTACAGATTCTTTCTTCTTGTTCAAGAGGATCCTAATCCAGATCTCCAGGAATGCTCCATCTCTACACTGAAGTCCAGTTTACAACTCCATAATCAGCAGATGGTCATCTATGGCTCCAGGTATGCTGCCAGGCTGAGGAAAGGGTCCATCAGCTGGAAAGATAACTGATGGCCCTGGCTTTCCACCAAGGCCAGCCAGTTGTGCTCATGTTTACAGATGGGACAAGTTTATAG
The DNA here is from genome assembly GCA_013399135.1 of Heliornis fulica. Classification (NCBI taxonomy): domain Eukaryota; kingdom Metazoa; phylum Chordata; class Aves; order Gruiformes; family Heliornithidae; genus Heliornis; species Heliornis fulica. The sequence goes on from VXBZ01012441.1 coordinate 83,493, forward strand.
CTGGAACGAGTGACACGAGAAGTCTCCTTGTCTCTGTGACAATGTGGTTACGCTTTTCTGAAGAACCAAAAATTTGCCTTGGAAATGAACAGACAAACCTGAAAAATGACACCTCCAAGTGCAGGTCAACAGACTGGATATAATTTCAGGGAACTCACTTCATTTTAGTCAACACAGCCACGACCTCCACCGCTTTTTCTTTCAAAGAAGATGTTTTAACTGAACCATGTGTCCTCCTGAATCAGAGAGCGCAATTATAAAGAACAAAGCTAACTACAAAGAGGCTGAGCTTTAAGAACAAAACCAGACATCTCTCAGAAACCCAGAGAGCATGAAATCTCAGACTCATCAGCAAGAAAAGTCAGCAAATAGCATCAATTCTAAGAAAAATATTCAGGCTTCACCAGCATAACTGAACCAAAAAGTACATCTGAAGGGCAAGCACAGGCTGCAGTACGAAGGAAAATGAGTGTTCCTGACTCATTCAACCAAATCCAAGTTAAACTAAAGCTCACAGCATCATTCACCTTTGTAGAACTAAATAAGCATCCCACTTACTCTCTAATAATATAACTGAACAGCAACAGAGCAGTAGCTTGAAAACAAAATGTACGTGGGAGGCATTCAAGATCTGACCTCTGTCAGCCACACACTAGTGTCAGATTATTTTGTTAACCTTATTTACTGAACTGATATTCACTTACTGTGAAATTTAATTTCATCACCAAAAAAGAAAAAAAGCCAATTATAGACACACTATAAATAGTTCATCCCTTGGAGGAGTCCTCTAATCATCTCTAAAAATAACAAGTCGTACAGTTTAAGTGCCCTGCACTGACCCTTTTGGTACTTTGCATAAAAGGTTACACCACACATAAGTTTAGGCAACGTTACATTGCCCAACTTTTATGTCCCCACAACTAGAATTAGCTCATACTCAAACTTGGTTACAGTTCTGTATCTGATGCGAAGCTCAGAGGTAACTCAGGTCCTTGAGATCTCCAAGCCTGGAGATCTTCACCTGACTGAGACAGCTGGGCAGACAGTTTACAACACCAACCTCATGCTGACTTCTTTCTTGATCCATCCCTGCTAACTGACCCTTTGACTCATGCTCCCCTTGGGCTGTATAGTGCCAGTCACAGAGGAATTCCGACCCGTGAGTGGAAACAGAGAAGGAGTTTGTGGAAGCCCTGTGCTGAACAGGTCCCTGAGGGTAACGCTGTAGAAGTGACACTTGTGACTCCTGTCAAGCACTAGCAGCTACACTTGCTGTGCAGCCTGTAAGCTCTTCAAGGCAGGGACCTTTCCTCACATGTGTCTGTAAAGCTTCTAGTGCCCAGATGGTGCCATACAAATGAATAATAATTATATTTCCGTGTAGACCATTATTGTGCATAATGCAAATTACTTTCACTGATCCAAGAGGAAATCATTTTCTCATTTTGAAATGAAAAGAGAGAGTAAAAATAATGATTACTTGTTTGACGCTATTATTATAACAATAATTACATTTGTGGGTCCAGAATCCTCAGCTGGTCGGTACTGACTTGGGTGGAGCTGTGCCAGCGCACGGCAGCTGACAGGCTGGTCCCCGCCAGCGCTGGAGAGCTCCTACTCCTTCACTGCTTCCAACTCCCTCTGCTTCCACGGGAGATGGGAACTTAAAATCAAGCACACTCTGCAGATGGGGGAAGAGAAAGGCCAGACCTGGCACATGAAGGAACTGAAGGAATGAATTCCTACAGCGGCACGGTGGGTATCGGAGCATCGCTGCCGCGGGCGCCCCAGAGCTGAGGCTTTAGCAGAGATTCAGACCTCAAGCAAGCTGAATTGCCTTCTGGAGACACTCATCTCTCTCCACTCATTAGAAGACCTGAGACTGCCTAAATTTAGCATCCCAGTGTCTGTCAGACTCAGCCTGGGCTTACGTGCTCAAAAGGGGACAGCTGTAATCACCAGCACCAAATGGGAAAGGGACAAATAAAGTTGGAATCTGAAAGAGACTTTGAGGAGGGGGGGTAGAACCCTAAACACAATTATCAGACCAAAGAGTCTAGACAGTTATAGCCAGAAAGCCCCAGAACTACTCATCACTGGCAGCCAAGTGGCTCCAAACACTTGACTACTACCGATGGGAGAAGTCAACCCAAGCTCTGCCCTTCCCTGCTCCCATGGAGCACTCTCCTGTTCAACACACCCTCTGCAGCACAGCACCATTGCTTAGAATTAGGAGAGTCTGAGGCTCAAAACAAGTCTTAAAAAAATAAATATCAAACATGAACATTTGCAAGTACTACTGGTTGTAAACTGCACACAAGTTGCACAGAGCAGCACTATGGACCCCGTGAGTACCCGTGCAGGGATGCCCTTCTGTCTGCTCAAATCAGACACCCCATCAGCCTAAATTAAAAGAAAAAAGGCAGAACATTGTATCCCATTCAGAGTCACTGGACAAGCTCCAGGGAAGTGCCGGACCCAATTTTAACACTTGAAAGAAAAATCAGGAAGTATTTGATTAAAATTAATCCTCGAGGTTACATAATTTGACTGTCCCTACAAATTAAGTTCGCTCCGTGCCTTCATTGTGCTCCCGTGCCTTCACCACACACTAAGGGGATGCTGTATCACACTGAATACTGAAGGGAGGAAAAACATTTGGAAAAATATTTCTCAGTACAGCTGAGGCATGTGGCAGGTGACAAGGGCCTTTTACACAAAAAGTGCCCATTCTGCAGTGACTGACAAGAAGTAAATGGGATTTGTGTGTCTCCTGTACAACAGCTGGTCTTCTCTTGCTAACATTGAAAATGCTTCTATTTCAAAAGGAACATCTGCAAAATCCCATCATACATTAAAGAATAAAACACCAACCCAACAAAAATACACCAGTGGCCTGAAAAAGGCTTCCAATGGCATAACCAATTAACGCAGATTCATTTGTATAATACCTTCCCACATCCCCACAGAAAAGATGCTTAACGAGGTAACTGCTGCAGGAGTCCATCACTCTCGTCTGCTTCTAACACTCTTCTTAAATAATGCATCCATGAGTTCTGTGCTGCTGAGAAGATTTGTTTGTTTTATTAACATGGGCCTTGTTACACATGAAGACTTGGTGAAAACCATCGCACAGCTTCTAGCGGCAGATGTATTGTCACCCCCTTCCCCACCACAGAGCGATCTGTCCCCTCCACTCCCCTCTGTGGTCGTTATTAAAGCTGTATGGCAGCACAATTAAGCTCCTGTTAACAAGCAAAACTGTACTTAACAGTCAAGTTGGCACTGTGGACCCATTCTCTAGGAAATACGTCATCTCTGGTCATGTAAGAAGTTGATGCCATTAATTCCATTCACAGCCTATGGTACCATAACTGAGACCAAGGGGTGTATGAAGCAAACAAGGGCCCAGCCTCTAGACCTTGGTTCACATGGGACTGAGGTTTAGCATGAAAACTGACACTCACACTGAGCCCTCTTGCACCTTCCAGGTCTGGACACTTTTCTAGGAAAGCATCTTCCCTTCTGCTTGACACACAGGATGAACTCCCCACCATTCTCACTTGGGGAACTGTCTGGAAAAGGTGGGGGAAACGTTTGATGGATGGACAAACATTAGAGGAAGTGAAGCTCTCTGGATTCTCTCCCATAGGATTCTCCCAGCATTCTCCAGCATCACAGACCTGCCACTACCCCACAATCAGCTGTAACAACTGATCACGGTTTTCAAAGCTGTTAGTGAGGAGCAGAGCAGCAGCTGGATGCCTTTCCTGGTTTCAGGAGCCACAGGCATTACCCAGTAATTCCAGCACCTTTGACCTGATGGAGCTCAGCCTGCATCACCTAAGGGAGCTGGGGGAACAGACAAGAAATACAACCTGCCTGAGCACATTCAGCTGACAAACCCACAAGGAGCAGCAGACACAGCCTCACTCTCCACATTCCCAGGAGAAGAAGAAACAACATCCCATTTCCCACTGTGGAAATGAAAATGAGGAGGAGAGGCACTAATGACCCTCAGAAACATCCTCCCTAGCCTAACTTCTGCTTGGAGTTAAACGAGATAATCTGTGCTGTCCCCAAATATTTTACAGTTCTGAACTTTTCAAGCCACACCAGCTGTGTTTGGTTCCTTCAACAGCTTCACACTGGAAGAACCACGGCCTTTCTTTAAAGCCAACACCCAACATCTCAGGCTACGACACGCTCCGAGCCCCCACCAGCCGGCAGGAGCTGCACTTCACTCAGCTGCACAGTAACAGCGCACCGGCAGCCTCGCTGTGCGGCGACACAGGCAGCAATGACAACCCAGCGGTGCCAGGGGCACCAAGGAGCATTATGTACCCACAGCCTCATTCCGTGACAGAGGCCACAGCTGGGTGACGCCAGCACATCGCTGCGACGCACAACTGCCTCTCAGTGCAGCGCCGGGCGTGAGCTAAGACCACGGCAGATGCTCTGCTGTCACATCCCTCTCGTCACCAGCAGCCCTGAAGCGGGGATTTGCATTCCTCCTCCTTCCCTTTGGGCTCCCAGCACACAACATCCACCGACAAGCCCCTTCCACCACCGCTAGCAGGCTGTGCTGGCAAGGACTAAGCAGCATGCTTATGGGATTGCTGTAAAAGAAGCTGTTGCATACTTTTCAAACACCCTTGCATAAAAATCAACCTGTTCTCAAGAGGCAGCTTTTATTCCTGCTTGCTTTGATGCTCAAGTCTTGCTGAAGGAATGAAGCTTGTGCAAAGGGTGCTGAACAGCTGCAGCAACGGAACACGGTTGCAGGCACCCACTGAAATCACTGCTACCAACACAATTCATGCTTCTTTAAAGGTGTCTATAATCCGGTTTAATTAAATGTGGAACAACTGCAGGAAACTGATGATGAATAATGAAAGCTCCAGATGTAGGTGGCCAGGGGATCCAGCCCAGTAAGTGTTTTCAGTTGCAAAATAGCTCCATTCAGAATTGTTTCTTCCTGCCAAGTTGGCAATTCATATCCAATTATGCACAGGTACAGTGGCAACATTTTTTACTACAGCGTGATGTTATTTCATTTTCCAAACAAAATTGCTTATTACACATATCTGACAGCACTTAATAGAAGCCTAAATACCTCTTAAACACCTGGTTTAAAGGCCTGGGTTTCTTTTCCCACAAATTACCATGTCCTCACAGTACTTGTGTCCAGCCCAAAACACAGACCAGGGTTTTAGTCTGGTACTTGGGTCAGACAAAGGAAAAACAAGATAAACACACTGTAACTTCACATGGCAACTGTCAGACACAGGTTTGACAAACGCTACCTTCTGCAAGGTGTCTGCTTAGTGTCACTGTCCTCAGCACGAAGGCCCTTGTAAAGGCAGGTATTGGGCTATCTGTGTGCTACAGGCTCTCTTCACAGCAGGGAAAAGCCATCAGGCACTGCCCCACAGACAAACATCTGGGAGCCTGTCAAGAAAATGCTCCCCAAAGCCGCATTAAATGCACCAGTCCAATAAAAGGCCGAAGACGCGGTCACATCAATACTCTTTTTTGGTTAAAATGCAAAACTGAGGAATCTTTGGAGTAATCCTGGGAGGGTCTCTCAGACCTGCTCTCTCTCTCTTTCCCCAAATCATCTGGATATAATGGGACTAGTGTATCCACAGCAGCCAGCTTCTCTGGCTGCTGCCAAACAATCTGACATACACAAACCACAGGAAGCTTGGACTGAGAAGAGCAACAACTTTGCTCAGGCACAACATAGGTTGTATTATAACGTGGAAACAAAGCACCATGAAAGACAATTATCTTCTTTCACATTGATTCTGTATCGTGTAATTCCATTAAACAGTGATTTTCCTTGTGAATTGATCTGAAGTCAAACCCAGGCCTGCCTCTGAGGGCGCACAGGTAGGGGGAGATAAATCAGCACTTGCATGTCAGGAGTGTTTGGGGACATCACCTACCAATTAAGCAAGCTGTGAGGTTGTTAAGGCAGCAAACTGCACAAATCCAACCTCCCCATCGCTTTTCCACCAAGCACAGGTTTTAATCAATAGATGGATGCCCAAGTGTGGGGTTTTGTGTTTTGACAAAATAATTCTAAGGCCAGTTACCACTTCCTAGCACGCAGGTTAAGCAAAGCCACAACTACCACAACATCATCGTGAAGAAGTGCTGCCACATCACCTCTTGACAAAGCACACAGCCAAGCACACCATCACTCATCTTGAGCATTGTGGGGTTTAATGCCCATGTCAGACACCGTGGGGCAGCCCAGCACGATCCACACTAGTCATTTAAACAACGACAGGAAAACAGGCACACTCGGCGTATGTTTTAAAAGGTGTTTTCTATTTGGAACCCCAGTGCTCCATCTTTAGGTCTCTGATCAGATCTGTATGCACAAAGGCGTGATTCATAACTGCCAGCATCAAAATAATCATATTCTGCATCTGCAGATCGCCAGCATGGAAATAATTAGCTCTCGGCCCTGGACTCGGTGTTTGTTCCAGCACACCGGGTGCAAACTGGACACGGTGCCAGGACGTTTGTAGGACAACTGCTAACGGTACTCACCCTAACGCTGCTCCCCTCCCCATCCCACAGAAGAGGATTATTTCCTAGAAAGCCTGGGAGCGGGGCTGGAACCCCCCAGGTGCAGCCTGTCTCTCCCAGCCCTGCCCGGGTACCAGCATCACCCAACCTTCAGTACTGACAGTGGAGAGACCAGAAAGGAAAAGAGCTGCAGAGGAATGAAAGACTGAAGCATGAAAGTCTAGATGGGAAAAGAAGCACAGGGCAGAGTACTGGAGGAAAAACAGCAGAGCCTGAATAGCTACATTTATGAACACAGCAAGAGCCAAGATAAGATTACCTGAGAGGCAAGAACTGAACTCTGTACACAAGACAGCCCATTTGCACACCTAGAAATCCCAGCAGAACCCACACCCTCTGGATGGGCACACGCCACCTTTCAGAAAGTTGTCCCAAACATCAGTGGCAGAGCAATAGTTTGCTCCGGGGTCTCCCCAGCCGAAACACCCACAGGCACTTATGGGGGTTCACCGGCTCTGAGCCCCCAGCTCTCGCCTTGTCCCAAGATGTAAACAGCAACACACGCAGAGACACGCGTGTGCTTCAGCAGGCCACGCTTCTCCAACGTCAGCCCATCGCTCCGGCGGCACCGACCACGCGTGGTTCGGAGGTTTGCGCTAATTGAGGAAGGACGCTGCTAATTTGCGTTTTCTCGTGCCTGTGACAGGAGTGGGAAGCGCAGCCTGGGCACCGTGTGCAAACCCCGAGGCATTTCCACGGGAACTCGCGAGTTGGCGAAATGGAAGGGCGAAAGCCTGGGCTGGAGGGCACAGCCTCGGCGTCCTCACGAACCGGCCACGGTGGGTCTCACCGCCCACCCCCGGCCTGGCAGAGTCTGAGATACGGACCGTGCCTGCGCGGCTCTGGAGAGGTAAAGCAGCAGTGCAGACCCCCGGGGCCGTGCCGGGCAGGCGGCCCTTCGCGGGGCTGCCGAGGGGCGCCGGGGAGAGCAGCGCATCCCACCGGCGCCGTTTCAGCCGTCGCAGCCGCGGCCCCTCCGGGCGCTCCCGCCGGCCGTGCGGGGAGCGGCGGCAGACAGGACCCCGGCCGCGGGTGGGACCGGACCAGACCAGACCCCCAGCACCTGAGCGGGGGCTCCCGGGCGGGGTGTGGGGTCCCCGAGCCGCGGGCGACCGCGCCTCGCTCGCCCCAACTTCCCCCGCGTCTCCCTCCGCAGAGGTGCGGAGAAAGGCCGTGAGACGGGGGGCGCAGCCTCCCCCAACCACCCCCCCCACGCTCCGCTCCTACCATCGTCTTGCCGTGCGGGGCGGAGGGTCCGCGGCGCTGCGGGTGCTCCCGCTGGTCTCCGCCGCGGTCTCGCTTCTCGCGGCCGGCGGTGCCTCCTCGCTGCTCCTCGCCGGCGGCT